>JAPWLS010001485.1:0-488863 GCA_028551675.1 Tineola bisselliella | reverse complement strand
ATTTCAAGCTGTAATGTGTTTCAATCACTAAAGATGTTTATCTAACCGACATAGAGAAGATTATTCAGCCCAAAGTGACGAAAAGGCTTGTAAGAATTTTCTTAGAGACAAATGCTTACAGTAATGACGTCACGTGTAGTAAACATAAAACTAAAAATCAGCAATAAAAATAACTCTTTAAATTACCATTGAAGCGTATCTTAAAGCGTCCAATTTATATCCGAACTCAGAGCACCGTCTCGTCATTTGTCACGTAAAAGTCGAGAAAAGACGTAAAACTACAGTAAAAACACGCTCTCAATGTTGATAGAAGTTTCTAGGTGTTTTTTGTACCTACCTATATCTGTTACAATGAAGGTATATTTATATATTCAATCTCGAATCGATTGTGTATTAATCGATCTGAACATACTAATTTTAGGAACTGGCAGAACGATTTCAATATACATATAATATATCCCGTTTATTGAAGAAGAGATTGGGCTCGCATCTTACAGCCTTCTTCTTTTTATTAATGGCCTCAAATATTTATTAAAGACAATTCTGCCAATATCGAGTGTTCGGGCATCAGCCCAATAAGAGATTATACAATTTCAAGCCCTCATGTCAAAAAAAAACCAATAGATATCCATATTAAAGTCATAAATGGTATTAATTATAAATACTGTACAAATTCTTAATTCAAAATATTCCAATAAACAAATTTCATAATTCAAATTTCAAAATTGGAATGTTTATTTCTTTATTAAAACTTACAATTTGTTGTAATTGCCTCCAATGTTTGCGTTCTTTTTTTAAAAAAGTTTAATTAACAATTAAGTATTTTTATAATTAAATAATGTTGCATGTTAAGAGATAGACAGGGAAAAAGCAATTTATATTTTTTCCATTTGTACAAAGATTTTTTTGACAAAGAGAAAATAATGGGGTCATAATAACTAGCTGGGGCAAAGACTTGGGCTCATAATTGGTTATTTCTATTCTTAAGAAAAAACTTCTTAAAGACTGTGATAGAAGGCGCGATACGCACAGACAACGGCAAAGCATTCCACAGTTTGGCGGATTTGATAGTAAAGGAGTTGGAATATGAAGTGGAAGAATGTAGAGGAATATTAAGGATAAGGTTAGAAGAAGAACGGAGATTACGATCGTGTGTGTTTGAAAGGAAAGTGAAGCGGTTTTTTAGATAATTAGGAGACAGAGGATAAAATAGGACGTTATAAAGAAGAGAAAGAAGGTGGAAATTCCGTCGATCACGAATAGTGAGCCACTTGAGGTCACGTCGAAACTGCGACACATGGTCGAACTTACGCAAGCCAAATATGAAACGTATGCAGTAATTCTGCATACGTTCAAGTTTGCGCAGGTGCTCATCATTGAGATCAGGATAACTAATGTCAGCATAGTCCAGGATGGGAAGGAGTAAGGACTGAACAAGTGAGATTTTAGTGGGGATTGGAAGGAAATTACGCAGACGCCTCAGTCCACTAGCTGCTCTATAGATTTTATTACAGACAGAATCAACCTGTGGACCCCAAGAAATGCACCTATCAAAAATAATGCCAAGATTTTTGACTTCTGGACTATACGGAATACGTACATTATCAAAAATAATGGGGGGCACAGTTGTCCAATCAATTTTAGCGATCTGTCTAGGACCCCCAATTATTATTACCTGTGTTTTATTTGGATTCACGCATAGTCCATGCTGGCGACTCCAACTGGTAACCTCTTGCAAGTCTTTATTGATGGTATCAACTGCCTGAGTAATAGAGCTAAGAGGCGCATCAGTGTATATTTGTAGATCGTCTGCGTAGAGGTGGAAATGTGAAATTAGATTACAGGTATATATATATACATTAATATCATTTATCATTTGTATTATTTAAAAGTCGTTTATTTGATTGTTTTTTGTTAAGCATGTCGGCCATCTTGAATTTTGGAATAAAAAACAAAAGAACGGCAGTCGTGTTTGCGAGGTCGTACGAATTGCGCAGAGAAATACGATTAGCGATATTGTTATAAAAATAATTCTTTAACGTTATTGTTTTAATTATTAGTAAAGTTTTCAAGACAACCAATAATCTAGTCCATGTGACCATGATGTCCGCGTCAGCTTCGGCCAAACTCACTATAATATTAACGTAATAAACATAAATTAAAGTTTCAAAGCTCGAGCGAAATTTGTATTCGTAGTTATTTTAGGGGCTTTTGAAGTTCTACAAAAGCGAGTTTATATTACGGAGACGGATTTCTCCATTCAATTAATAGGCAATGATGTTTGTGTCCTTTGTAGAGCTCCCTTAAGGTTGCCCTCCAATCGGCACAAAGAGAATTCAACTATATCTCCAACTCGCAAACTCTGGCTTATTAACGTTTAATTATAATGGTTTCCTTCGCATCTTCAATATTATTTACTTTTATTTACAATGAAAAACAAACTGCATCTACCTTTCCAAACAATGATTACAATAGTTGCAAGTCAAATTTTAACGGAATTTTAATAAATTAAACGTATTGTACAACTAGTGAACGTATAGGTGATAATTTAAATTTTATTTTTATTAATTATTTAAATAAAATTATCATATAACGTTGACATTATAGTAATTTTTAATTGTATGCATTTAAATATTTGCATGTCATATACAATACATAAAACATGTGATACTAACATAAAGGTCTATGTTACTAATCATATTTATGGTAAATCTTTTTAAATACCGGATTAATACAACGCGATAGTAAACCGCGTAATGATATGAAATGAAATTATTAGCATAGGCACTAAAGGCGTGCGCTTGCTCATCGTCAAAATCTACAATGGCTTCAGAAAGGCGCATGACGAGAAGAAGACTACAAGAAACTCGTCAAAATAGTTAATTATGCATAAATCTAATAATAGAATTCTAAGTTCATGTATTGTGTTCGGTAAACAAAACAAAATACCTAAGTAATCCAGTTAACAAGCAAACAAAAACTATTGATCCTCGGGGGGCGATTCGGAAAAGTCAATTTACATGTAAATTAACTGAACGGTTGTGTTCATCACACGACATGACTCCTACGTCATAATTGCCATATCAACCTATTCAAATGTTATCGGGAACTTATATATTAATAAAAATAGCTAAATATTCACTACCAATTAAAATTACATCTAAGAAATATTTACACTTTACACTCGAGAGGTGGATCTCGCGCGCCATGTGGTTTGAAATATTTATAATAATAAACTTTTTATTGTACCAAAAGTCACAAAAGGCATTTTCTACCAGATAACCTTTGGGAGATATTATAAATAGTACAAAAAAATAAAATAATACACAAATAATTTGGATCATTAATAAATAAACAAACAATCAAATGTTCCCTCTTTATTATAGTAGTATAGATTTTGGTGTTAAACGCGTAAAAGACTCGAGCCGCGCCAATACAGCGAGTAAAGCGAAACGCGGCTTCAAAAAAATTTACCATTATTATTTTAATGGGGTACCAATGTATATTTATTATGTGTTGCCCGCGGCTATAATGAGTATCTAATGCAAGTGCGCAGCCAAACCGTGCGACGTTCTTAAACAATACTACCGCCATCTAGTGTTTTTTGCTTGAACTAGATCGTGTTCTTCATTTCAAGGTTAACTTACCACGTAGTTTCAATTGTTGCATTTTTTTAGTATTTAATTTGTAATTTAAATAAAATCTACATATTTATTGAATAATATATTTTAATAATTAATTTATTCGTTTAACTTCTTGCAATTATTTTCAGTAAAATAAAATAAATTAACAAATACTGTAGGTACAGCTATTATTGGTGATTCTTTTTCGGGTTTTAATAACTTTTAAATCAACATAAATTCTTATTAGATTTGCACATCTCTCAAGCACATAGATACTTATTTACCGTTTCAAATATTAATTATTAAGAATGAATCTCTTTAATAAATATTTCATTAAAAGTTCGAGATATACGTCATAAGTGATGTTTGTGCGAATCTCCAATAATAATATTATGGTTTCATGTTTGATTTCGCTTCAGGGCGTGAAGGGGAATGCCCTTTCAATATTTACATTGAAAATTTATTATAGAAATAATATAAAACTTGGTAAAAAGGAATTTTAGGCTAAAAATGCCTATTTTACCTGATTTTATTGTACACTTGACATATCGACTATAAAATGTCGTCCATTGGCTACACGTTTAGTGGCTCTATGCCATGTCGTAACCCGCCAAGCACTTCTTGTTGTCTTGATTCAATGACCAAAAACCTCAGTAATAAAATATTAGCTATAGTAAACGATCTAGAAGATTTTTTAATGAAACAACTCAATCAGAACAATTACTTTTCCTAATAATTATGTATGTATTTAAGTATATATTATTATTTATTATTTTATGTAATGTATGTATTGTGTAGATTTAGTTACAGTGCAACCTTGATATAACGATACTGAAGTGAATCAGAAAATAATTCGTTATATCAAGTAATTTGTTACAATGAGGTTCGTTATACAGAGGTTAGGTTGGTCTACGATTCGTTTTAACAAGGTTAAAAAGAATTATTAATCTCAGCTTTACGTAGGTACTAATCTGCTTTCCCTGTTATAGCGAACGATTTCGTTAAATAGAGGTAAATAAAAGGTACTTTCTTTTTACATTTTGCAAAGATTGGAAAACAAATGTATTCGTAATGTAAAGATATATTTTGCATTAGCTCTTACGTGCAGTTCTAGGGGATTTGGAAAAATTCTATAAACCGAGAAAATCGTTACATTGAGGTTACTCTGTATTATTGATTTATTTTCACTGCACCGAATATCACCGCTCACACCGACAAAGGTCAGCTGGTAGATAATGAATAATTTGCAATAAATAATTTATTGTTATTACTAGCTTTTGTATTATTATTAATTAGGTTTAGTTTGTGTGGCTTTACTTTTGTTTAACGTGTGTTAAGTAGTTATCACCATTCCTGTTGTGGGTCATAATTGAAAACTTGCTCCAGTTATTAACCACATATCTGTCAATTTTTAATTTCAGTTCAATCAGACGAAAATCTAATAAGATTTATACAAACTTTCATCCCCTATTTTATCCCCTTGGGGGTAGAATTGATCAAATTCCTTTCTTAGCGGATGCCTACGTCATAACATCTACCTGCATGCCAAATTTCAGCCCGATCCGTCCAGTGGTCTGGGCTGTGCGTTGATAGATCACTAAGTCAGTCACCTTTGAGTTTTATATATATATAGATTAGAACAAAACTAAATAAATTAGTTGTTAAAAGTGCTTATATATTTTTATAAAACAATAGTTTTTAGTAATTATACATAAACAGCTTAGTATGCATGTTTGTTTGTCTGTCTGTTAATGTACTAGCAATCGTAACTCAAAGGAATAAATAATCATCTTGTTTCAATTAGCCGCAGAATCTAAAGGGGATTCTATGAATGGTGTTATTCAATGTTTATAGTAATTTAAAGACCATGCGACTTAGTGGTGTGATCATTTTGGTTTATTTAAATTCGAAAGATTTGCAGACATCCAAGTCGCGGGTAGGCGTATATTATTAACTAGCTGTTGCCCGCGGCTTCGCTCCCGTTAAAAAGTATTATTATTAATTAGGTATAGTTTTTGCGGCTTTATTTTTGTTTAGCGTGTGTAAAAACGTCTTCATCATAGTAACTCCAATCTTTAATTTCAGTTCAATCAGTCGAAAATCTAATAAGATTTATACAAACTTTCATCCCCTATTTTATCCCCTTAGGGGTGGAATTGATCAAAATCCTTTCTTAGCGGATGCCTACGTCATAACATCTACCTGCATGCCAAATTTCAGCCCGATCCGTCCAGTGGTTTGGGCTGTGCGTTGATAGATCACTAAGTCAGTCAGTCAGTCAGTCACCTTTGAGTTTTATATATATAGATATTGTAAATGTGAATGTGAGTTTGTTTGTTACGTTTACACGCAACAACTACTTAACCGATCATCATGAAACTTTGTACATATATTTTTAGAGGTACTTGAAGTAACATAGGATACTTTTTATTTTTAAAAAAATATATTTTTTACTATAGTTTCCAACTGACTATAGTTTCAGCTGTTTGGAATCATATTGAATCATTTTTATTGAAACGATCTCTGATACTTATTTAATGATTAAATGCGAGCGAAGTATGTACGTATATGTAGTAGTGCCTATGTGTACCTATATGTACATATAGATATTATATATTACATATGGATACAGTCTATTATGTCGTAATTATAAATCGAGTGGTGCATTCCAGCATAACAGTGTCCAGTGGAGTTGTGAGCATTTCGCTGCGACAGTCATGCTATTTGTTGAGGACATCAAACGAACCGACACAAATATTGGTTTTCATTTGCAAATATTTACCCAAATGTCAACAGTACAAGATTTTGTGTGATTGATATTGTTTTTGTTTATTTGCAATTGTTGCTTTTGACCAATACTATTTATACATATGTATAATATATATAAAATATCCCGTTTTAAACTCCTTAGATCGGACGCGGTGTTTTTTTTTTTTGTTTTTTTTGTTTTTTAGCAAATGGGCTCCAATAGAGCGCTTTTACTCGTCAATAGATATACAAATATAAATGAGATAAATTTATTAATTCAATAATTATCAATTGATTTAGCTGCTGTATACTGGCATTGTCCACTTACATACTAATGTCATAATAATATATAATAAATCTACTATGATGTAGAAGAATAGCTGCTGTATAGGGGCATTGTCATCCTATTTATATATTCATGTCATCCTATATATTATATACCTAAGGGTATATGCCATAGATTATGTCCAAGCTTTTTTATCAGTAAGATATTCATCTAACGTGTAATATGATTTTTGATTTTTGCTTTGTGCTTGACGGACTCAATTGAGAAAATTGATGATTAAATTTTTTCTAATTAAATCTAAGATGAAAATCAAAATCAATCTTTTTTATTAGAATGTTTAGAAATAAATTTTATTCAAAAGTTATAAAAAAAATCCCCTTTAAATCAGACTAAAAACTAAAAGACTTCATGGAACCTAGAACTGCTGTGCCTGTGAGATCCTGTTTAAAGTATTAATGTGATCAGATTTTAAATACAATATGATTAAAATGTAATCAGACAAAACCTAAATTACTATTAGATCAATCAATATTCAATTCAATAAATACATGTCACCTCACTATGTATCAAGACAACACTATAAACTTCTGTCATGAGTGAGTCGTTCGTATTCTTTCCTTTTTCTTCTACATATAAGATAGCGTAGTTTTTTAAAGAATTCGGATATTTATTTTGGCTACCGTGACTTCGAGATATGATAAGAAGAAGACCAAAAGAAAATCACTAATCGTAGCCAATCATCAGGACTACATATTATACAAGCTAAATAAAATTTTAATTATAGGATAGGACAGCATACTCAAAATGATTACGGACTAGATAACACTTCTAATAAAAATACATTAAGACGTTACATACCTACTAATATTATAAATGTGAATGTGAGTTTGTTTGTTACGTTTTCACGCAACAATTAGGTACTTAACCGATCATCATGAAACTTTATACACATATTTTTGGAGGTACTAGAAGTAACATAGGATACATTTTATTTAAAAAAATATATTATTTTTTATTATAGTTTCCAATTGACTATAGTAAAATATTGAGTATAGTTCTATTGAAATGATATCTAATACTTATTTAATGACTTAAATGCGAGCGAAGCGAAATAAAATTACTGTTATTTAAAATTTATTTGACAAAATAATAAAATTAATTAGTGCCGAATCTAATTCCTATAATAGCATTGTAAATCCGAACATAAAACTCAGATAAGATAATATTTTAATCACAAATATGAAATACAACTAAAAACATTTATTTCCAATAGAATTGGTAGCACACAACGAGTCCAATGAACGTTATAGTTTCGCAAAAACCTCCATTCGGCAGTTTGTTCACTTCACAAACGCAATTGCATAATAATGTCCGCAACAGTCCAAGTTAACGAACTCTTAAAGGCATTTACACATTTAATCACTACTTTTTATTTAGTATATATACCCATGACCTGTAAGGTACCTAATCAAACCTAAAAAAAATAATTATCTAGGTACTAACTACAATAATTAACCCTTTCGCTACGAGCGGTGACTATAGTCACCTGCGATTTTTTGTGAACAGAGTATATTTGTTATCTCCATAGTTACCCGTTATATTATTAAATTGTGTTTTCTGATTACATTATATGATAAATCTTTTACCATTTCCTTTCTACGAGCGACAACCTCCGCTCTGCGTAAGATACCGCGGTATTGAGCGCATCACGGGCGATTTCAATTGTTTCGCGAATGCACACTTTCGGCGCGGCGGCTCACTCAGCGAGAGTAGCGCGCCGGAGAATGCCTCCGTAGCGAAAGGGTTAATATCCGTAAGAAAGTTCACACTAGACAGTCGTTAGTCGACACAAAAAAAAATCATCAAAAGATATAGGATGTGAGTGTATGTAACCTTTTTAAAAAAAAAATTAACCGGGATAAGACCGCGGGGCGGGTATTTGCTTGTTACATATTATTTTAGACTGCTGTCCCACCCTGAGCCCATGGCTGGCTACGATCATATCTATATTTAAAATTTCAATAGTTCTGATTCATGAGTTAAATTATCAAAATAATTAAAATGAAGACAAAATATTAAGCCACATATATTAGGTTTTACATAAATTCACTTAATTGAGAAAATTCATAAATAAACATAACGTACATAGACTAAATATATCGTATTATATGTACTAGAACAGAACACCATCACAAGGCACTCAGACCCATTATATGTTTCTTCAATTCATATTTAAATTTGATAATATTTTTATTATTAGTTATAATAATCGGCAATTCATTATAGATCTGCGCTCCTTCCACCATAACACTTCTTTTTCCATAGCTAGTTCTAGCTCCCAGGATTTATATCTGTGGACTTATCACGAATTTAGTCAGGCTTTCGAATCGAGCTGTCACAAGTAAAACGGATCTGTTAGCAATCGGGATCATGAATTTTTACTAACGACTAACGAGCACTAGCAATCTATCAAATGAACGAAAGATCGAGACGTTCGAAAATTAACAAAAAGTATCTAAAATATTGTAGTTCCAAATCCGCACGCACGCGGTGGCGCTGCTCGAATTTCCATACAAATCGCTTGAAGCGAACTCGGTTCGAAAGCCAGACTAAAATTCGTGATAAGCCCACTGACCTTCATTTCCGTTTTGAAATTATGTGTTTTTTTGTTAAATTTATTTTTTGTATTTATTTTGTTGTGTATGATTTTTCTTATAAGAATGCATTGTTGCATTTATATATCGATTAAATACTCGGTTTAATTACTAAAAAATAAAATTCAGTGTCGTTACCCCCACAATAGTCGATTTGAATTTATATTTTTAAAACTAAGTGTACATAAAACCTAATATTTTTTTACGTACAATACAATGAAAAAGCCGATCGACCTATTTTTTGCTCGATGCACTTGTTTATTTTGTTTTTTTAATATTATTAAAAATATTTAATTTCATGTACAGATATAACAGCTTGAAAACCAATAACGATACAACCTACTCGTAGAATGATATTTCTACAATAAATAAACTAACTTTTAATAGACTATTTAAATATCTTCTTCTTCTTTTATTAATGACCTCAGATATCTATTAAATACAATTCTGCCAATTTCGAGTGTTCGGGCAGCAGCCCAATAAGAGATTATAAAATTTCAATTCCCACGTAAAAATTCATCTCAAAAAAAATCATCAACTATTTAAATAACTGCTTCGATCTCTTCTGCGTTCATTCGTAACCGATCCGCGGTCCGAATTGCCACTGGTGCTGTTTGATGTAACCCGAACATTAGTAATAACAGAATTAATAACCTCACCATTTCTTACACACGAGATGAATTTCAATCGTAAAATTGTTGAACTATACTTAGCTGAAAGAAAGGACGTATCGTTTTGTATACGTATCGCTGGGCCAAATTAACATTGTCAGATCTACAAAAACGGAATTTTACAGGAAAATTATTGTGAATAGTCTGTTTGTGTAGATTCTTCGTTATTGTATTTTTTTACTTTTAATAATTGGGCTCCAATAGAGCGCTTTTACTTGTCAATATAAATATAAATGAAATAAATTTATTAATTTAATAATTACCAATTTGATTTAGCTGCTGTATACTGGCATTGGCATCCTATTATATACCTAAGGGTAAACATAAAATGAGGTTATGTCCAAGCTAAAGAGAGTTAAAAAAGAAAAGAAGTAAGAGAAACTGATGTAAGATAATAAAATATATAAAGAGGTGCCTTAAAATTGAACAACAACAGAAAAGAAAGATGCCAGTGACAGAATAAATGTCAAAACCTAAAATGTGTAATTATGTGACTTATGTAATGTTATTTACTTTTTTTTTCTGAATGAAAATTCAGTTTTTTTTTTGTTAATTATTTTATGTACAGGCTGCGATTGACGAGTAAGAGAAACTTGTATATATATAAAAATCAATGGCACTTTTCGTTGTAATTTTATAACTCAAGAACGGGCTCACCTATCCAAACCAAATGTTTAGGCTTTGTTCGGACTATTTAGTAGATGGTTTATGTGAAGTTTGCACAAAATCGGTAGAGCGGTTCTTCATTTATCACATTTTTTGTAACAAATGAATTCAATAAATGGCGGATTGTGCTGTCAAATTGAAACTATTTTCAGTGTTGACAGTAATTGAAACTTTTTATGTCATTCATGCTGTTTGATGCATGAATTTGATGTTCCAATTATTTTTTTTTAATATTTCACTTTATACGTAGCGAAGCACGTACCGGACCGCTAGTAAAATATATAAAGAAGTCCCTTAAAATGGAACAACAACAGAAAAGAAAAATGACAGTGACAGAATAAATGTCAAAACCTAAAATATTCCTAAATAAGTATTTTCGGCTTCGAATTATCAAAATGTTAGTTGCGACTATATAAATGTGCTCTGATGATAGATATATTGCATTTTAAAAGTTAACCTTCTTTATATGAATTGAAAATAACACCCAGAAGGAGATACCCGTGCGTTACGATCCATTAAACATTAGGTCTTTCCCACATTATGTAGTAATTTTCGGTATATTTAATAAAATCAGAAACCCTGCTCTACTAATGTGAGCATGAAGACGGCGGGAACTGTAATTCATCTAGATTTTTAAATTGAATCATCAAATTCATTTTTTCATATACAGGCTATGATTGATGAGTTTCTTGTGATCTTCTTCTCGTCATACGCCTTTCCGAAGCCATTATAGATTCTGACGATGAGCAAGCGCACGCCTTTTTATTTAATTTCAATTATTATTATGATATTATTGAGGATTTCTTTTCTTTATTGCATATAGAGTTAAACTTAAGCTAATATTTAACCTAAAATTTGACTCAAATATCACAATTGTATAAAACATAAAACTGACAGATATTTTGAATCTTTTACTGTGTCTGCATCTTGCTGATGGAATAAAATATCCCAACAACAGGGATGCTGTATTCGTCGTTGGATATAAAAAGTTGCATTATCAATCCTTATTAGACAATCGCTTAAAACGGTTTTTGTAATCTAATTATCTGTTTTAAAATATTTCAAAACAAAAACGTTTAAGTCGTTGATACGACCATGTTAACGATCACTTCCGAGCCATTGAACGCGAGCACATAACCACACCGCACCCCGGTCCTTTTGTATCGGATTTGGTACAAAATTAGTTTATTTTAATGAACTGCCACATAATAAATCTACGGACACAACAATGGGATTGCTGGAATGGCGGACCCCATTGTTGATTATTATTTTATATTTCATGTCATTTGTGGTCGCGTTAAAAGTTAGGATTATTTATATTTAATACTAGCTTCACTCGCATTTAAGTCATTAAAAAAGAATCAGAGATCATTTTAATAGAAATGAATCAATATGATTCCAAACAGCTGAAACTATAGTCGGTTGGAAACTACAGTAAAAAATGAATAAAAAAAATTAAATAAAAAGTATCCTATGTTACTTCTAGTATCTCCAAACATATGTGCACAAAGTTTCATGATGATCGGTTAAGTAGTTGTTGCGTGAAAATGTAACAAACAAACTCACATTCACATTTATAATATTAGTAGGGATGACTACGGGAAAATATAATAGCCATTCAACGGTTTAAAAAGCTAATGCCTGGATTCATAATAATAATAATAATAATAATATACAGACAATGCCCTGGCCACAAATAGTATGACTATTAGAGCAAGGACAACTCAAACCCACTCAGACCTAGAAATACTATTAACACATTTATTTATTTATAAAGCCTACCTACAAAATTACATTAAAACTACATATTATAAAAAGGACTACTATTATATAAAGTAAATGAAATTTTAATTATAGGATAGGACAGCATGCTCGAGGTGATAAAGGGATAGATACTACACTTCTGATAAAATTACAAAAATACTTTAAAATAAAAAAAAAACAAGAACCAATTAGATGTAAGGAAGAGGGGAGAAAAAGAAAAAAACATTAAAGGCGGGAGTCGTAGTACTACGATTTATCTCGACTGTTAGTTCTTTTATAATATTTCTTGTGATTTTAAGAGTTTAACTAAACTTTTTAAAGTCTAAATTACAAAATATCACCCGCTCTGGGGCGGTCACCGCGTTAATTAGCATACTTTCGTCAAGATCTCCCTTTAATGTGTTTAAAAATAGTGTATCTCGACAAAAAATAATTGTCTTACATTATTCGACCCACAATTTCCACCCATATATTGATCGTCCCCTTTCATTGTTAAGGGGATAACATATTGGGGTAAGCAGGTAATGGTGCATAAACTTATACAATTACACGTTAACATTGTACTCGTTATATCGTATTGACTTGTTCTATACAATTGTAATCCAATTTCAATTTAATGTTCCGTACGAATTTATTTTCCAATTGGACTGTAGTTGGAGATGTAGTCGAATTGATTCTTGGAATTTTATTTACTTTTATATATTGACATTTTTTGTATAGTTTTATTACAGTAATAACCCGCTTTACGCGACTCCGTTATGCGCGGTTTCACTATAACGCGAAATTCAAATTTCGAGCTCAATTGCCCCGCATTACGCGAAAGAGTGCGTATAAACATAATGTAGTCATCAACTTCTCTAAAGTCGCGGGAATTTCAGTTTTTTCCGGAACGTATCCCTCACGTAAAGCGAGGCATTACTGTATCTGGGTAAAGGTTTCAGGTATCTACTTGAGACTGAATGGAGATTTTTTTTCGATGTAAATGGACTTCCAGTTAGCAGTTTTTTAAGTACACAATTTCATAACAAAATTATGTTTTTTAAATTACTTCCTTGTATTCATAATATACGACTTCCTTTATTGTTTTAAACCAACAATTTTCATTTTATAAAATATCGCTTCGCACTAATTTCATCAAAGGGAGATGGGTAACGAACGAGTGAATATAAAATTTACGACTGACAATTAATTTTGTACAATTGCTAAATAACTGTGAGCGGTTAAATAAAGTTATGGCGATTTTTAAAAAATAACTATAATTGATACCGTTTTGTGTTTCAAATATTGTAAATAATACTTATACTATTATAACGCATTTTAAAAAAAAGTGATGTGTAAAATCTTTTGTTAAATACAAAATGCATGTTTTAACTGTTGTAAATATTTCATAGTAGATAGATTGTTTATCTATTCCAGCGGTTCTCAAACTTTTTTGGCGAAGGAAAAAGCCTTAATATAATTATGAAAAACTGATTTATATGTATTTATGAATAATCATATTACAATGTAATATTACGTAATATTTAGATGTAACCTTATAGTCTCCCTTTGGTAGGTATTTTTTGCAGTATTTTATCCCTAGGGTTCCGCGGAACACACTTTGAGAATGGCTGATCTATTCCGATATTAGTAGTATTTTATTTCATGGATAGATGTCGCTACTGTTGTTAAAGAACATCAAGAAGTTTGGTCATAATCTATATATATAAAACTCAAAGGTGACTGACTGACTTAGTGATCTATCAACGCACAGCCCAAACCACTGGACGGATCGGGCTGAAATTTGGCATGCAGGTAGATGTTCTGACGTAGGCATCCGCTAAGGATTTTGATCAATTCCACCCCTAAGGGGATAAAATAGGGGATGAAAGTTAGTATAAATCTTATTAGATTTTCGACTGATTGAACTGAAATTAAAGATTGGAGTTACTATGATGAAGACGTTTTTACACACGGTAAACAAAAATAAAGCCGCAAAAACTATACCTAATTAATAATAATACTTCTTAACGGGAGCGAAGCCGCGGGCAACAGCTAGTACTTTAATAATATTGGAATAGATTACATTCAAAACAGGAATAAATTAAATTAAAACACATTCGTCATTCGATAACAATTAAAGTGATGAATTTTATACATAAATTTAACGAGTGATGTATATTTTTAAATTTCGAATTGTAATTGTACTTTTTTTACAGGGTTTCTGTTGCTGCTTCTGCTCCTGTTACCGCGGATCGGAGTAGGGTGGAGCGACTGGACCAATTTTACCAAAAGGTCGGGATTGAGACTAGACCTGGATGAAACGCTGGCTGGTAACAGTGGAGGATAAGTAAGAGTAAGGGAGGTGTCTTTAGTCCAAACAATGAACTTTTGGTCCCATATTAAAAAAAATTCTAACCCGGACAAAAAAAAATACAGTCGTATAGGAAGAAAAAGAATATGAGTGTCTGTGTGGAGCAACTCGCGACTATATGACTGTTTTTTTTTTTTGCCGGGTTAGAATTTTTCCACTTTTTTGTTCATTGATTGGACTACTTCCCGGATGTTAGAGGACAGTGTTTATAGTTGAGTCTTTAGATGTGAAATATGAAAGGAGGAAAATTGAGGTAAAGAAAGGACGGACAGAAAAAAATTGATCATGAAGTAAATGAAAATTACAACCTGAGGCGCCTTAGAAATGCCTTTCACTATAAAATTGATCACCTGTTCTGAAAAAAAGAGTGCAACGCTCTTGTATGAAAAATGCACATATACAAAAAGTAATGGAGGTAGTTAAGAAAACAGTCATTAATTATGTAAATAAGTATTTAGAGAAACTTGTGTGAAATAATATTGCTGATTAAAATGGATTAAAAATATAATTATTACAAAGCATTGTGGCAATCAAAAAATCAGAAGTAACAAGAAAGATGACACTGACAGACAAAACGTCAAAACCTCAAATCTTCTTAAATAAGTATAATTACAACCTGGACAGTGGCATCATAAGAAACCACTGCTTCTTTG
Organism: Tineola bisselliella; assembly: GCA_028551675.1. NCBI lineage: Eukaryota > Metazoa > Arthropoda > Insecta > Lepidoptera > Tineidae > Tineola > Tineola bisselliella. Next base: position 473,445 of record JAPWLS010001485.1, on the reverse strand, counting down.
GTAATTAAATCATATAAGTAGATACATATACTCTTCCCTAGTCCCCCAAAAATAGGGTAAATAAACATTGATAATGTAATACACGGTTTCTACCGCTTCGCTTTCTTTTCAACGTGACCAGATCATTGTTACGTCTCATTGTTTGTGTCCTTTTGTGTTTTAAACAAACGTCAAAATAGTGGGACTGGTTAAAATTAATATGTAGATTTTATGCAACCGAAAATCCCGTTTATAATGGCGTAATTAAATAAAAAAAACGCAAACGATAAAATCATAGAAAATACAACATAATAATAACCATGAAAATATTAATTTCAGCTGTAACCAAGTTTCATAATTGTTTCTGATTCATATCAACAAATCAAATGAAAATTACTGAACTATAGAAACTATGTGGCTTACTATTAAATTTATCTTTGCTATTTTAAACAATTTAAAAACCTAGCAGTCATAGTGAATATAATTTTATCAATATATATTTAATTAAACGCGATACTATAAATAATTTATTATATAACTAGCTATTACCCGCGGCTTCGCTCGCATTTAAGTCATTAAATAAGTATCAGAAATCATTTCAATAGAAATGAATCAACTTTTGCTGCACGGGCCCGCGACGAATTTTTGGATAGACCAGATTTCCGCTTTTAAGGCATTTTTAAAGAAGAAGAGTATGAATTAAAATCAGTGAGTAAGATCTAAAATAATAAAGTGGTATCTAACCACAAAAATGACACCTAACCTCAAAAATTCAAATAGTTTTATACTGCATATATAAAAATGACGGATAAATATAAAAATAAATATAGAAAAATTCTAAACAGCTGAAACTATAGTCAATTGGAAACTGTAGTAAAAATATATTTTTTTTTTATAAAAAGTATCCTATGTTACTTCTGGTACCTCCAAAAATATGTGTACAAAGTTTCATGATGATCGGTTAAGTAGTTGTTGCGTGAAAACGTAACAAACAAACTCACATTCACATTTATATAATAGCGAGGATTAAATATAACATTGTATTGTACAAACTGTTATTCTATGGTCCCAATAATGAACCCATCACAAATTACAGGAAGAATCATTTTACCATTTGAGTCGTTTTAAACAATGCATTAATTTATTCGTGAGAGTTAATTTTGTTTTAAATATTCATACTGGTTTTGTGTTCTACAAACAATAATAGCTTAGATTGTATTGTTTTGTGCTAATTAATAAATTTAATGTAAAGAAACAAATATAACGAAAATTCTACTGCCATGAAAGAGTTGCTCGTGGTTATTATTCAGGCGTTAACCACTAAACTAACTAAGAAATAACATAGATGCTTTTTACTACAAGTCAAAATACAAGAAAAATCTGGATTACCTATAACTATTATTTGCGTGTCTTCATTAGTTATAAACTTCTTTACTTCTTAACACTTTATTACTTATATTTTAGTAATTAAGTATGAATTACAAATGTTAACTTAAAAATACTTAAAAAAAACGTAATATTTCTTAAACAAAAACAATTGAAAAACTGACAGCCCGTTTTAGCGCGAAATTTAAGTTTAGACTGTGTATAATAGTTGTCCACTAATTGAAATATTAGTACACCATATATACTTCTAACTTTGATACTTGGTTCATTATAATTTGAGGTTATTAGTGTTTCGCCTTGTTTCTATGAATCATTATCACATGCGACGACGCCTTCAACCTACTACAGGTTGCAGGTGGAAATCAGCTCCAGCTTGTTCTATATGTATTTCCATTTATTTCTTTATAATACAACCAATTATAACCTAAAAAAACTCTCCCCTCTTCCTTACATCTACTTGGTTCTTGTTTTTTTATTTATATGTATTTTTGTAATTTTATTAGAAGTGTAGTATCTATCCCTTTATCACCTTGAGCATGCCGTCCTATCCTATAATTAAAATTTCATTTAGTTTGTACAATAGTAGTCCTTTTTATAATATATAGTTCTAATGTAATTTTGTAGGTAGGCTTTATAAATAAATAAATAAATAAAATGAACCCCAGCAATGCGCAGGTGTCGTTTACAAAATTAATATCGAAATGACACTAATGTTTGTGATAAGATAATGCAAAAGATAACATTTATTAATATAATATAGTATTTTCCCGTGGTTTTCGCTTTCATAGTAATTCACTATTAACAAAAGACTGTGCATATTATTGAAATAATTTTACTGTTAAAAAAACAAACAAACAAAATGTGTTGTTGTGCCAAGTTTCTTATTAAATATATATTAATAATAGCTAATTTGCTATTCTTTGTAAGTACTTATGTTTTCCTTAATGTGAAATTAGTAGAAGTGTTGTTTGTTATCGATATTCAATTTTCACTATCTACTTTAACTGTATGGAGATTCTTGGACACTATATCGTGTTTTACTTCGTTGTATTACTAAAAAGCGTAATTAATCTATATATATAAAACTCAAAGGTAACTGACTGACTGACTTAGTGATCTATCAACGCACAGCCCAAACTACTGGACGGATCGGGCTGAAATTTGGCATGCAGGTAGATGTTATGACGTAGGCATCCGCTAAGAAAGGATTTTGATCAATTCTGCCCCCAAGGGGATAAAATAGGGGATGAAAATTTGTATAAATCTTATTAGATTTTCGACTGATTGAACTGAAATTAAAATTGACAGATATATGGTTAATAACTGGAGCAAGTTTTCAATTATGACCCACGACAGGAATGGTGATAACTACTTAACACACGTTAAGCAAAAGTAAAGCCACACAAACTAAACCTAATTAATAATAATACTTCTTAACGCGAGCGAAGCCGCTGGCAAAAGCTATTAATAATATAATTTGAATTTATTAAATTTTAAAAATATAGAGAACCTCCTATTTATTTTATTCGATTCACGGGTCAAATAAAGAACTTATTAAAAATATTTGACAGCAACTTTTGTGACGTGGATCTTCTTCTTTTATTAAGAGCTTTAGATATCTATTAAAAACAATTCTGGCAATGTCGAGTATTCGGGCAGCAGTCCAATATGAAGTTATGAAATTTTAAATTCATACGTAAACCCTCATGTCAAAAAACAAAAAAAAAAGCCGACTCGTCACGTAGATTTATTTGTGTACCTACCTACATATTCTTTGAAATTAATTCTAAATAATAGATAAAAAGTAGGCAATAAATATTTTAACATATCACATTATTATTAAAATGTTGATTAAAATAATTCTTTTATTAGTATAGATTGCTAAAATAAAATAAAAACACAAATAACATCTGAAAGCTAATGCATAAGTAATAAAAAAATAAAAAGTATATCGCATTATTAAAACATTGATTATAATAATTTCTTTATTAGTATAGATTACGATTTTTTAATTAAAATAAAATCCAAGTGTTAACGCAAGAATGATAAATAGATATCGTATTTTAAGAATTTATTATTTTAATCGCGATAAATTTACATTTATTTGCGTTCAAATTTTCGGTACCTACATGCCTTGCGCTTCAGTTTGTAAATTATCCACATATATGTTTCTTTATTGATACACAAAACAGATGACAGCTACCAAATAAAAAAAAATTTAATGAAAGGTGGGGCATGGGAACCTCCCACATTTCAAAAGGCTGATAGTTCGCTTAGTAGGTAATGAAGATATAAAGTACTATGAAGTTTAAATTTTAACATGAAAAAGTAGTTACAGTAAAGCCCCGCTTTACGCGAGGGATACGTTCCGGAAAAAACTGAAATTCCCGCGACCATAGAGAAGTTGATGACTACATTACGTTTATACGCACGAAATTTGAATTTTGCGTTATAGTGAAACAGCGAATAACGGGGTCGCGTAAAGCGGGGTATTACTATATTGTGACATAACTGTAATAGTTAAACATATGGTGGTGCTGAATTTTTTTTGTAGATATTGATGTCCTCTATAAAACTGTAGTACATCTCTTTGCTCTATTGTCAATAATTTCCGCAGCGTACGCAATATAATGATAATTTTTCACACTTTTGTTGCATTATTGAAGTTTTCATACGGATCCTTAACATTTTTGTAAATATTCTATAGCCTATGTTCATCAGAGATAATGTACGATGGTAAAAGAATTTTTCAAATCGGTTTTGGAGCCTATTCAATACATACAAACAATCAAATGTATATTAGTATAGATTAGTATAGATGTCAAAAAATATATATTTATCATAAAGGTTATATAATTATATATAGATATTCATATTTAGTGTCCTGTTGCTTTAAATGTATATAAGACAAAATTATTTTCCAGTCGCGAACACTAGCAGACAATAATTTGTTTTTAAATGTAGGAGGTTCCCGCGCCTCACTCTATATACGGGAACTTAATTATGATCCAAGAACACGATTTAAAAGTAATCATCTTAAAGTCTCGCTATGACCAAAATTAATGTGTGAAAGTTTTGATAATGTCAGATTAAATGTAAGTGTTATCAATAAGTAATTGTACCTACACAAAAGCCGGGTGAATCCCCTTTTACATGAATTTGTAATACATTTAAATTTGCAGACAATTAACTTATTCTTTCAATTTTAATATTCAACAACTATGTAGTAAATTAACAAGGCTCTATTACAGTTGCTGCATATATTTATATTTTGTATTTTGACAAGTCCAAGTATTCCAATTGGAATCTACGAATCCTGTAAGACAATAAAGAATAAGTAGTTTTTAAACACATTAAATAACTATATGGGCGACTACTCAGGAACGCTTACGTATCCGTAATGATTCAAGAAATTACCGATTAGACTGCAACGTCACGATGGATAGGCTACTTAAAGCTTATTTTACGAACATTATCTCCTCCTCCTGTGCCGTTTTTAGCCGTTATGAAATTTTGTTCCGATATTTATTTATTTATTTATAAAACCTACCTACAAAATTACATTATGACTATCCCTACTAATATTATAAATGTGAATGTGAGTTTGTTTGTTACGTTTTCACGCAACAACTAGGTACTTAACCGATCATCATAAAACTTTGTACACATATTTTTGGAGGTACTACAAGTAACATAGGATACTTTTTATTTTAAAAAATATATTATTTTTTACTATAGTTTCCAACTGACTATAATTTCAGCTGTTTGGAATCATATTGATTCATTGAAATGATATCTGATACTTATTTAACGACTTAAATGCGAGCGAAGCCGCGCTTAAAAGCTGGTATATTATAAAAAGGAGTACTATTATATAAGCTAAATTAAATTTTAATTATATTATAGACTAGCTGTTGCCCGCGGCTTCGCTCCCGATAAAGAAGTATTATTATTAATTAGATATAGTTTTTGCGGCTTTATTTTTATTTAGCGTGTGTAAAAACGTCTTCATCATAGTAACTCCAATCTTTAATTTCAGTTCAATCAGTCGAAAATCTAATAAGATTTATACAAACTTTCATCCCCTATTTTATCCCCTTAGGGGTGGAATTGATCAAAGTCCTTTCTTAGCGGATGCCTACGTCATAACATCTACCTGCATGCCAAATTTCAGCCCGATCCGTCCAGTGGTTTGGGCTGTGCGTTGATAGATCACTAAGTCAGTCAGTCAGTCAGTCACCTTTGAGTTTTATATATATAGATATATATGACTGAGAAACCCTATTCATCCGATATATCTATTCCAGATAGTGGGAACAAGTCTGCTAGTACTCGGTATACTGGGATTGTCAGTCCTAAGCGATATAATAGACGTGCTCTCTTTCATAGAAGCAATACCTGTGCTGATCGCATCTGTTGGTGCTGTTGTTATGGTGATATCCTTCTTCGGATGCTGTGGTGCAGCTAAACAGAATAAATGCATGCTCTACTTTGTGAGTCATTATCTCAAATGGGGTGAACAGGTTTGAGTTTATTACGTACTATTGAATGTTATATTTCAGTATTCAGGGCTAATGTTAATAATAGTGGCGTTGAAGATATGGATAGCGACAGAAATCTTTAGAAACCTTAGCAATATGCAGGAATGGGTGAGCAACGCTTTGGAGGACATATTTGGGGCACCTGATGTATTCTCCGTGTTTGAAGTGTTTGTGAGTTACTTATTTTAAAATGTATGTTTGGTATTTATAGATTCTATGGGACTCAAAAGAATATTTATTTATTTTATTTTATTTAAATTTTTCATATTATTGTGGGCTAATACCTGTGTGGTTGCACCGTGGATTTGATCTAATTTTAATTCTTATTAATTATGTATTATTGCGAGTTATGTGACATGAATTGTTATTTACTTTTTTCTGAATTAAAATTCAGTTTTTTTTTGTTAATTATTTCATGTACAGGCTATGATTGGCGCATTTCTTGTGGTCTTCTTCTCGTCATACCATTATAGAATCTGACGATGAGCAAGCGCACGCCTTTAGTGTCTATGCTAATAAACGATTTTCATTTCATTTCATTTAACATCTCTTATGTAATATAATATTTAGTTATTTTGTTTAGTTGTTTTACAATTTCAGTTCAGTTGTTGTGGCACTACAGGCCCTGAAGCATACCCACACAATCAAATACCATCGACTTGTTGCCCCAATGACATACAAGTATGCACCATAGACAACTCATTCGCCGGCTGCAATGATATAGTCGCTGATTACTTTGACAGCTTTGGTGCTATTATCGGTGTCATTATTATTGGCACTATTTGCGCTGAGGTAAATCGTATTTCAATTAGTTCACTATTTCATTATCTATCAAGCGAGGAGGAGCTTAGCCATATACTGCTCGCCAAAACTTAATCATTTTAATTTGTATAGTTAGGTTAGACGGGATCAGCTTGGAAGTAGCCGGGATAACGATAGGAGTGTGCCCTGTTGATTCAGACAGAACATTCGTCTCCTCAAGCCGGCATAGTGTAGTAACAGTTGTCTATGCTCATGGACCGCACTCTAGCTTAACATCAGGCAGAGTGTGGGGTCATATGCTGGGCTTTCAATAAAAAAACAATAGTATAATTAGTTGTTTCAGGCGTTACTTTGCGGAAATCCATATTAAAGGAAATTATTTAAAATTATTTTGCTTATAATTCCCGCTAAAACATTCAGTAATTTGTCTCGACGCGTTTCGCCACTTCACGTTGAAGCGAAGCCGAAGCGACAGCACGTATCCTGATGATGCCACGTGAAGTGGCGAAACGCGTCGAGACAAATTACTGAATGTTTTAGCGGGAATTATAAACAAAATAATTTTAAATAATTTCCTTTAAAACAATAGTGGTCGCCATTTATGCTAAAAGTATGCCAAGAGTGCAGCCTTTAGAGAGTTATATTGTAACGTACTATTTCAGATAATCGCAGTGGTGTTTGCTATCACGATAGCAAATTTCCAGAAGAAGATCGAGCAGCCCGAAAGACGTGTTGTAGCAATACATATGTATTAAGGAAATAATTCCCGTTTTATTATACTCATAAATATTTCTATTACTATTCGAAACCAATCAGAAATGTGTATCTTTAACAGTTTACCTACATAGGTACTATTTTGGAATTTAAGAAAAAACTCAATAAATATTAAAAGAAGTAGAAAGTATTATTGTATTATATTAAACGCATTAATTAAACAAATGAAAAATAAATAAGTTATTTCTAATTGGAAAATAATTAAGAATTATATAACTTAAACTTTTAAGTCTGTAAGATAAATTGTAAACAAAACGTAATTTTCTAAAGTTTAATTTAACCGATTCATTAATAATGGCATAAAAATATGGGTCAAAGTTCAAATATTTAAACTTCATTTCATGTTAACAGCAAATAAATATGATAAATAAATAATAAAAAATACGTTTTATTTATTTTATCATTGTCATTGGTAAAAGTTGGAGAAAGGTAACAATTACACTAACCATATGATCATACACAACTCGTATTATGTACTTAACATTGAAATAACTCTCTCTTCTTTATCGTATTATATATAATAAAATATAACATTTGCATATATAAACGAGGTAACGGCATTATTACTGAAAGCGATCTCTTTTAGGCAACCAACGTTAAGATAGCGAATACAGTAATACCCCGCATTACGCGAAAGAGTGCGTATAAACATAATGTAGTCATCAACTTCTCTATGGTTGCGGGAATTTCAGAACGTATCCCTCGCGTAAAGCGGGGCATTACTGTAGAGGGAGACGCAAACAATAAATATACTATTCAAAATGACATTTTCAAAATTGTAATTGTTTCTTACATATTAGCTCAGCACACCGCGCCGTCCGCAGATACTGAAGCAAAAAAGCCCCGTTTCAGGGGGTCTACTCAGGCATATCCGAAGTTTCGTGATACGGCCGTCACATCTATAGCTTACGTGAATTTTGACATATAAAAAGTTCCGACAAATGTCCGTATAATAAGCCTTGAATAGCCCTATCCGTCGTGACATCGCTGTCCAAAGTTCGTGCGCCTGAGTAGCCCTCCAGATGCTAAATTATCATTATGGTATTGACAACTGAGATGCATCTACATATTTCTTTATACTACACATGCCTCGGTTATGATAAAGACAAATGTTGATAATTGTCTAACTATTTAGTTAAAAAAAAAGATTAGCGGTCTCAATCGAAGTGTTACAATCTGGATTATATTCGCATGACAGTTTCGTGCAGGAATATTTACAATTATTAAGTCCAAACAGGGTTGCTAATTTACCTTATAATATTTTGATTAACAAACGTGATGAAAATTAATTTCAAAAATCTTTACACAGTCGCTACGTTGGCAAGCATTTGAAAGTTTCGATCAGCGGTTCTCAAACTTTTTTGGAGAAGGAAAAAGCCTTAATATAATTATAAAAAACTGATTTATATGTATTTATTTATCATATTGTAATGTAATATTATGTAATATTTAGTTGGAATATTTAGATGTAACCTTATAATCTCCCTTTGGTAGGTATTTTTTGCAGTATTTTAGCCCTAGGGTTCAGCTTAACACACTTTGAGAATGGCTGGTTTAGATTAATTAAGTTAAATCATATACTTACATAAAAATAGTCTTAAACATAAATTCTGCCAAAAATCTTCTTATTCCAGAACAAGTTTAAAACCTTAGTTATTTTGCCAACCCTACCACATCGTTCATATAACGGAGTGGACCGGTTAGTCTGTCGGTACTCTGACCACATACCTAAAAACAACTTTGTATTTGCACCTACTTATATCTGTGGGCTTATCACGAATTTAGTCTGGCTTTCGAATCGAGCTGTAACAAGTAAAACGGATCCGTTAGCAATCGGGATCATGAATTTTTACTAACGACTAACGAGCACCAGCAATCTATCAAATGAACGAAAGATCGAGACGTTCGAAAATTAACAAAAAGCATCTAAAAATATTGTAGTTCCAAATTTATGCGCTGCACAAATTTCCATACAAATCGCTTGAAGCGAACTCGGTTCGAAAGCCAGACTAAAATTCGTGATAAGCCTACTGTATTTGGGTATAAAATCGTGACCGTGAGGGATCTTTATAGTAATTACTTGGGTTGCATCCCAATCGTAGGATTAATATAAAATAGCTCTTCAAACACTATCTTGACACGCAGAATAAAGATGCATCAATTATCTAATTTATTTTATATAAGTATATATCGATATTGTATCTATTTATGTGTATGTAACCAGCTAATATGTACTTTTTTATTATTATTATTAATTACATTTGCGCCTCATTCACCGCATTCCTCTCCTAATGGTTAGCTGGTAGAGCTCGCCATTGTGCCATATTTTTGAAGCGCAATAAAGAATTTATTATTATTATTATTATTATTATAGAATTAATACCAAAGTATAGTAGAATTTAATTGTCGAAATGGCAGCTACTAAAATGCTATACACCGTTTTATTTATAGCTACATATATATTACAAGTAGGTATATATATAATGTATATCTCTATTTTAATATTATAAATGTGAATGTGAGTTTGTTTGTTACGTCTTCACGCAACAACTACTTAACTGGAGGTACTAGAAGTAACATAGGATACTTTTATTTTAAATTATTTTTTGCAATAGTTTCCAATTGACTATAGTTTCAGCTGTTTGGAATTTTTCTATATTTATTTTTATATATGCAGTATAAAACTATTTGAATTTTTGAGATTAGGAAACATCATGGTTTATAGTAATTTTTAGAAATTGATAATCCCAGATAAGCAAGAAAATATATTAGAGTTATCATATTAATTCATTTCTATTGAAATTATCTTTGATACTTATTTAATGACTTAAATGCGAGTGAAGCCGCGGATAAAAGCTAGTATATAAATATATATGGGTTTAGGCTAAAATGGAACGTAAATGAGTGAGAGAGACGAAAGACGAGAAAGAGAGAGAAAGGGGAATTGAAGAGAAGAGAGGGAGAGACGGTTATTAGACGTTGAAAGATGGTTCGTGAGTAATAATATATACCTATTAAAAATGTTATTAAACTTGAATTCTTGTTTAATTTGGAACCCACATATATGTACAATGAAAGCTATGCTAAGTGGTTGCAATAACTGATAGGCGCCTACCAAAAAAACTTGTTCAAAAGCTCCCGGTCGCGTAACGGTTTTAAAATGTTATCATCTTGATAAAAGCTGATGTATTGGTAATAATTAGTGTTGTCCCCTGTTATCGATATATTAATCGAGACAAATTGCTTTTTACACATGTTTTGTTTTTTTCACATGCCTACATAGGACGATTTTACATTGTAATGTAGCTTTTTTCTTTTTTTCTGACTATCTTCAACTGTAAGACGTATATTATTGGATTTTTTATTATTATTTACTTTTAGTAATTGGGCTCCAATAGAGCGCTTTTACTCCTCAATACAAATACAAATATAAATGAAATAAATTTAATAATTATCAATTTGATTTAGCTGCTGTATACTGGCATTGTCCACTTACATACGATTCAGGTCTAGAACCCCAGCAGAAACCACTGTAACTTCAACTTAGCTATAAACATATATCAAATTATTTTACATTTTATTTAAATGACATTTTTTTATATATCCCATCACTATTACGTTTTGTGGGTACGATGAACTTCTGCCAAAAATATTGAACTAAAAACAACTTGGCCATAGTTAAGACGTACACACACGTATACCAAAAAAAATGCAACGATTTTAATATTAAAAATAACATTTAATATGTCAAAGCTTTTGTTATTTACAAAGCAAACAATTTCCAATATAGAAATTGTTTGACGGATTTATATTGAACAGTGTTTTATCTGTTTTATATTCAAAAAAAAGCAACATTTTTTTGCTGTGTTAAATTATCTTTTAAAAAAATACTAGTAGCTTTTATTTTATTTACTGTTTCACACACTCCGATCATAGCCGAAATGTTATGTAACATTTATTTTAGCTAAAAAAATATTTATTTTTAGAAAATCGCAGCTCACATATTATAATTTATTGATAATTAGTTTATAACTCATAATGAGTAATGATGAATGTAAACTTTCAATTAAAATAAACAAATAATAAAATATTGTTCTGACAATTCGATGTCTAAGCCTAATTTTGGCGCTCAAACGTGCTGTCAGTTTTTCAATTGTTTTTTTGTTTAAGAAATAGGTATTACGTTTTTATTTTTTAAGTTCACATTTGTAATTCATATTTAATTTCTAAAATATAACTAATAAAGTGATAAGAACAAAATAAGGTTTTAATTTATTAAGACAACTATATATTAGAGATGTGCCGATTATGACTTTGGCCGACTAGCCGACTAGCCGATTAGTCGGTTGTAAATAAGCCGACTACGGTTTAGGGGATTCCCGTGACGCTTCGTTTACAGCTGATTCGCTGCAATTTCAGTCACTACTGACATGTGGACAAATATAAATAACAAAAAAAGTTTTTTGAGTTTTACAGCTCACTAGTTTGACGATAGTTTCAAATATTATCACGCAATATTGCAATATATGTAATTAAATATTATGTTGATTTGTTTTTTAATTAAGATACTAATTTTGTTTGATAAATGTCATCAATATATTTTCTTTACAAGGAAGTAACACATACATTTTATTAAGATATAGACACAAAGTAAGAAGCCGGATAGTCGACGCTTTTTACCGATTAATCGCCGACTACGATAGTGGCCGGATAGTCGGCTTTACCGACTAGTGGCCAACTAGTCCGAACATCTCTACTTAATATTCAATTTTTTTCTTTCAAACTTGCATTTAATTTTTATATCAATTATGAAATTACTATCTGTAACTTTATTATTAATTAATTGTAATCAATATAACATCAATATTTTAAATAAATCTCTCATAGAACGTACACAAATATGTCTTGTTCAGGCTTTTTACTAACTTAAACAAATAATTAATTCACTTTGATTGACTCACTACTCTCTTTGTCTTTCTAGTTACGCCTAACGGCCAATTCTAAAACTAATTCTTATATGACCGTCTTAGCGCGATTATTAAAGCATAGATTCATTGAGTAGAGTTCAAAACTTCAAATGTCAGTCGTACGAAACAAAATTAACCAATCACACCCTTAGAAAATTGTTAACGTAATTTTTGACCAATGATAATAATCCATTGCAACTATCTACTGTCACCTAGCTGTCATTACGTTCTGTTACATGCATTTATAAAAAATCGTTTCAATCGTTTCTTATCATAAATAACAAAAAGAAGATAATGCAAATTAATATTTTAACTGAATAATTGTTATATGATTACTATTTTATTTTTGTTACTGTTTAATGGTTGCCGTGTTTTTTAAATTATTATTTATTAGTAAATAATTATTACTACATGAAATGATATAAAATACTTTTAACTAATGATCAGGGAAATACTGATTAAACTAAGCTCACGCGTTATTTCTGAATAATTAATTATCATATGTACTTTTTTATTATTATTATTAATTATATTGGCGCCTCATTCACTGCATTCTTCTCCTAATGGTTAGCTGGTAGAGAATGCCAAATGGCATTAAGCTCGCCATTGTGCCATGTTTTTGAAGCGCTATAAAGAATTTTTATTATTATTTCCTTTTTCAGTAACTGACGTGATTTTATGTGAGTAAAGTAAATTATCACCAGGTTTTAAAGTAAAAGTATTGTCAATAGAACGAGTTAACAGTTAAGTATTTGTTAAAATCACTCCTTTGTAGCTGTTTCTCGGTTAACTTATGAATATTCAAATGCTCTGGTGACACCATGACCTTGCTCCTAGCTATACGAGTGTGTGTACGATGTTAAATTAGGATATTTGCTATGCGAAATGTTTTCGTTCAGTAATCATCGGGTTATTTTAACTAAACGCAATAGTAATCCGCGTACAGTTTTTTAAATAAATATATTTCAAAAACAAATCTAGTAACCTCCCAAGGCAGCGGTTCTCAAACTTTTTTAGCCTTAATATAATTATAAAAAACTGATTTATATGTATTTATGAATAATCATATTGCAATGTAATATTTAGTTGGAATATTTAAATGTAATCTTATAATCTCCCTTTGGTAGGTATTTTTTGCAGTATTTTAGCCCTAGGGTTCCGCGGAACGCACTTTGAGAATGGCTGTCCTAAGGAGTACTATAGGTAATTTAGATTATTTGAATACATACATACATTACATTAGTGACATACGTGTTTATTATATTTCTACAAAACTCAATGTCTAAAAGACTATCTTCTGTTGTATGTCGTACCCATTAAAGATTTTAAAAAAAAACTTACGGCTGTATGGGCTCGATCCCTTTGCTTTAAAATGGAACAACAACAACAATTATAAAAAAAAAACAAATGTCAAATAGGTGGATTCAAAAGTTTAGCAAAGGATGCCAATTATCACAATAGGTTTATTTCTATACACTACTTCTTCAAGTTACAATTGATATTTAAACACTTCTTTCCCTTATGGCAATGTTTTTTTTCTCCCTATGTATCCCTTTATCACATGTCGTCCTATTCTATAATTAAGATTTCATTTAGTTTATATAGTAGTAGGCTTTATAAATAAATAAATAAATAAATGTGTCTACATAAAAACATTTAAAAAAAAGCATTACGTAATCAATAAGTAAACGAAAATAGTAATAATTAAAAAAAATATTTGGAGATTGACCGACATTTTACCGGTTATGGAGATTACTCAAATTTGCAAACGTACGAAAATAATGACCGAATGTGTGGATAGCAACTCGCATCTCAAATAGTGAGTTTAACTAGAAAAATACAGTTAAAATAAACTTTCAGATAACTAAATATTTGTCAGTCCCCAAAAGATCTTGTTGTAAATTTATTTTTGGTTAAAGCAAGTATTTATAAAATATATATTAAAGACTATATTATATATACTCTCCTTTTTGCAATTACATTTAATTTTAATTATTATTATTTTTAAATTTATTTACTTTTAGTAATTAGGCTCCAATAGAGCGCTTTTACTCGTCAAAATAAATACAAATATAAATGAAACAAATTATTACAATCAATTTGATTTAGCTGCTGTATACTGGCATTGTCCACTTACATACTAATGTCATAATAATATATAATAAATCTATTATGATGTAGAAGAATAGCTGCTGTATAGGGGCATTGTCATCCTATTTATATATTCATGTCATCCTATATATTATATACCTAAGGGTAAACATAAAATGATATCGGTTATGTCCAAGCTTTTTATCATTTAATATTATTAATATATAAGTGTTTCTTTATTTAAAACTAATTAAATTTGTCGCTTAACACGGAACCTTACTTAAGAAATAAAAGCAACTGTTTTTTTTATACAATTTCAATTCAGTAAAAAAAACTAACGATTTACCATTAATAATAAAATTGAATGAATATGCGGCATTTCACATGTACTTGATTTAATGTTTAAATTGATAATATACCGAGGTATATACCTACATGTACATTACATTCTAGGTATTTTAATATACACATATGTCAGTTATGTAGTTCAATGTGATTTACAAATAAGTACAGAATATAAATCATAATAAACATTTTAAAAATATTGGTATTTAAAGAGAGTTAAAGACACCGACTAAGTTTACAACTACATAGTAAATCACAATAATAACCAAAAACAAATAATGACAAAAACATTTAGCGGCTAGTTGTCGGGAAAAGCGTAAACACAACTTAATACTGGACCCTGTTCGTGAACCGTTAGTCAAGTTGTATAAAATCATCGACCCCACCTCACTCATTTAGTCTCATCGCAAACACACACTCGCTATGCGGCTTCAAGTAATCCTGTTTCTCGCGGCCGCAGCTCTACAATGTCAGGCGGCAACTCTACCTGATGTTAAAACACCCACACAAACAATTACCGATGCAAAAAACACACAAGATGATGTGAAACTTATTAAAGATGAAAAAGAAGAGCCTTTACAAAATAACGCCAGTGAGGAGGAATTGATTCAACCTGTAAATACAGTTCCGGAAATCGGGAACGAACTTAGGACCCAGAAAGTTGATAAAATCCCTGTTAAAATTGTACCTGAGGGGAAACCGACCTTGAAATCTGATACTACCGAAAAAGTTGCCGAGAATGAAATCAAAAATGAAAAACCTCAGGAAGACTCAATTAAACCTGAAGTGCAGAAAGTGGAAAAGCCCGAAGACGATAAGAAAGAAGATCATAAACCGAACATTTCGGATATTTCAGATTTTGACGACGAAGTCGAAGAACCTGAAAGTCAAAATGATGAACCGAATCTATCACTAGCTTTGATCACGGAGGCTTTATGCACAGCGCACCAATCTGTACAATTGACCGTAGATACTTTCGCAAAGGCCTTCCAAACTTGGGTCAAAGATCAGAGTGCACTATTACCATCCGAAGAACAAATTAAAACAATAATAGACAATAACATTAAGAAAATCAATGAAACTCTGACGGGTTACTTCAGTCCAGCTCAAGCAGCCAAATTAGTAGAAGTCGATTCAACCAATCACGTCGAAGTGGTTGAAAGTGATCTTAAAAAATTGGAAAATGACTTTGAAAAAGACGCGAAACTCGTTCTTGCTACTGAGAGGGCTGATAATGGAACAAGCGGTAGTGGCAGTGCTCCTGGTGGTGGTATTGGTGGCGGCCCGGCTATCTTCCAGAACTTCCAACAAGTCGTTCAGCAGGGCTTCAGCAACATTTCAAATACATTCTCAAATCTATTTAATCAGGGCGGCACTGACAATTCAACAAACTTGTTTGCTTTGTTTGGCCAGAATTTTGGCAACTTTTTCAACCAACCTTCCGGCTCTACTCAATCTGACGAAGGCGCAACATCGCGTCCAACAATATTCCAATCAATTCAAAACATCTTTCGTCCACCATTCCAGCAAATACAGACCCAGCTGCCACAAAGTAACCAACCGCAGGGTGACCAGCCACAGGCCGACCAATCACAGCCCAACAGACCCATTATAAATGCTATACAAGGTAATCCGATAGTTCAAACTATATCTGGTGTATTTAACCGCAACCCCACTAAGCAACCAACACCTATTACACCAGAGCCAGCTAAGCCTGCAGAAGAAGGCAGTAATATAGTACCTGAAAAACCGGAGCCGTCAGCGGACCCCGTAGAAGAATCACCTGAAAAAGAAAAGCCCGAACCTACCCCTGAATTGCAAATAAATGGACCGATACAACAAGCCATTCAAAAGAATCCAATAGTTCAAGGAATTGCAGGCGCAGTGCAGAAGATTCAGAACACAATCAGTAATCCTGAAAAACCAAGAAAAATTGGTCACCTTATTCATCATCATCACCACGGTATCCATCATCACGGCGGACATGGGGGATACCACGGAGAGAGCGGTAATAAATGTGAGTATAACATAAAGAAAATATAACAAAAGGCAATATTATTTTGACGAATTGACAAATATTCCCAACAGTGAACGCAATTGGCAACTTGGTTGGTCAAATAATGGGCGGTATAAGCGGCATTGTAAACGGTACTGTTGGTTCTGTGTCCAACGGAGTTAATAGTGCTATTAGTACTGTAGGTGACACACTTCAGGTACTGACTTGACTACAAAGTGACTAACTGTGACTGATAACCGACATACAACAAAATTTACAATGCTATTTTACTTTATAGTGTGACTAACTTATTAATGACCGCTCCTAGATGTTTACTTTATTTGTTTATCATGTTTGTTTCCTATACTTTAAGTTTTGTGTTAAACTTGCCTCCTGTATTTCAGTCTTTGTTGATGTCGATCACTTCGATTCTGCCGGAGCTCCCGGACCTATCGGGTCTATTGGAAGCGACGGTGCCACCGAACTCAACGAGAAGAAACCCGATTCTGAGAAGAAAGCAGACTGTGAGAAGAAAGAAAATCCCGCGAAGACAGACGAAACTAAATTAGCTGATGAATCTAAAAAAGTTGAACAAAAGTCTGAATAGAGCCTTAGTGTGATATATAATTATTTATTATAATTTGTAAATAAAACTTTAAGAATTTAAATTGTAATTTATTTACATATTTTAGTATTATGCATAAGTGTTGTCATAATAGATGCCCGCCAGATTGTCTGTGCGCCTTGTTTTAAAAAAATATCTTTTGTATTTGGACTCGTACATTGTTAATTTACTACTAACGATATATTTTTATATATATACATCACATAGCACGCATTATTAAACGTAAATCTACATCTCGTATATCTACATTATAAATAATAACACACCGTATATATAAACACAATATACATAAACACTCTAACAAGTAATAAATCAAAATTTATAATATATTTTATTAGATTCCCGCTAAAACTGGTTAAAACTGTCAATAATGACATTTTCAATCCTATTTCTTATTGATCTTCTAAACTGCACTACGCTAGCGGCCGGTGAAAGTTTTCTTTTATAAATTATATCTGTTTAAAGGTGTGCTTAGTTATTTGCGCTTTAAATTATTATAGCGCAGTATTTGACGTATCTGCAAATTGAATTTATTAAGCAAACGTAGTAAAATATGTTAAAAGAAACGATACTGCAACTAGGCAATGTTATGTTATCTTTGTAGTTATGTAGGGTGCTCCGATGGCATGTATAGCTTTTGACTAACAGCATTTTACTTTTAATTGATAAGTAAACGCAACGAAAATGAATAGCCTAGGGCTCAGAGGTACTGGTAATGCGAAAATTAAAAGAAAAGTTTCTGGTGCGAAGGACATGGCTGTGGTGATAATTCCACCTGAGATGATTGGCGAAACTCTCCGTAAGTTATATACACTTTGCTTCGCCTCAATATATTGTTTGTGACTGTTACATACTTTTCAACATTAACTTATATGTCTATACTTTCATTAATTAGTTATAAATATGAGTGATAAGATATCTCATTGTAAACTTTCACCCTGTTTTATCTTTCAGAGAAGCATTATGCGATATTCTCAAAAGCGCAGACAGGAGATGAGCAATTCAAGTATTTGTCCAATTTTCTAAAAAGTTTTAGGAATAATCCAAATTCCACAGAGCTGGATGGTTGCTATTCATATTTCTTGGCCTTGATTTGGTTTTATTCTAATTCTTCACATCCTTATAAACCGTATTTGAGTCGGTAAGTTGTTTTACTATTGTCTACACCAGTGGTTCTCAACCATTGTACCACGAAATTCTAAGTGTGCCACCAAATTTTAGATATATAATAATGTCAATATGATTTTTAAAAAAAAAAATACCTTTTTCTTTGTGTGTCACCAAATTTGAAATCGTTAAAGGTGTGCCGTAACAAAAAAAAAAGATTGAGTATCACTGGTTTACACTAATAGTACTTTTGCTATTATATATATATATATTTTTTTTTTTTTTTTTTTGAATTTGCACTCCACAGACATAGTGTCCGTGCCTTTTGTCAGATAATTTTTATAATATTTTCTATTAAAATTGTTTCCGACAGACCGCCGAACTAATATACATGTTTTAAGTTCGTGGCCTCGGAGCAAATATACTGAATACATTTCATAACTTATACTAACATAAATATCTGTAGTTTAAACAACATAGATGTTGACTTTATACAATATTACATTTTGAGTTTATACATTTTTCATAAGATCTTAAAGCTACATTTCTTCTTTGTCTTGTCTTCTATTGTGCTTTTTCGGGTTATTCAAAATAGCTCTTGTCCACCCTGGTGAGATGTTCTGTCGCTTTTTTCAGGTCGCGTAGTGTGCCTTCATTCCCGTCCTTCATGGCCATTTTTTGGTTATATTCTGCAATTAGGTGGTCTGATGTTTCGATTGCTATTATATATTTGATTGTATTGTGTTATTTGCAATGTATATATAATGCTAATTAGGTGTTGACCAAGCAGCCATGGCAGTCTAGACTCTAGAGTGTTCAAATCTCTCAAAAATTAAGCCAGTACCAATGTATGTGACTCTTGATTTTGTGAAGCTGGCATTGTCAAAGCAACTGTTTCATACTGACGTCTGTCAAGTTTTCCATCAAGTGGAATGTGGTCATGATTTGTAGTTGAAGCTGATTTGTTGATTGTGTAGTGTAGGTTTAAAAACTTTAGTAGCCCCTTACACTTTAAGACTGCATGTCATGACAGTGTGTGTGCATATAAACGCATAGATACAATATGCAAATACTACAAGTTGAAACTATCCATAAACAATTACATTTATTATTTTATTTATAGTTTTATTATGAAAATGAAAATCGTTTATTAGCATAGGCACTAAAGGCGTGCACTTGCTCATCGTTAGACTCTACCGTGACTTCGGGAAGGCGTATGGCTAAAAGAATATCACAAGAATCTCGTCAAATTATGATTGTTAAATGTACTCATTGTTGTAAATATGTGTGTATGTATGTAAATTAATATATAAATTATCTCTCTTTCAGCTACTTAATGAAACATGAAAAAATCCAAACGTTTTTTATTGATAGCCTAAAGAAGATCTTCAGTATGGAGGTGATGTGCATTGAACAACGCTCCCATAGGTTCTATAATGTGGTTTCAAATGTTATTTCCTGCACTGAATCTGCAATAACAAAACGGACACTGGGTTTGATCACACCTGTTCTGTTGGAGCTTGTCACTTATTCGATTAGTTTTTGCTGCACCAGACTCAAGTTAGTATTGGAATTTCACTTGATTGTGTTTAATTGTCATTTTCTCTTCAAAATTACGGAAAACTTTTTCAGAAAACAGCTATCACCAACTGAAAAGAGTTACATGTACCAACTGTCACATATAACAGTTAGAGCGTCACTACATGTGATCCAAAATCCGGGGACGATGTTGTCTACAGATATAGTGCTTAAAACTCGACAGCTGGTCAACAAACTGGTTTCCTTGATGGCTGATCCTGATGTACCAATGGACAATAAGACCGTTGGTGGTATTTTGTTTTTGCATCTCTATGTTATGGAGTTTGGGGAAAGCAGTTGGCTTCATGTAAGGTTTTTTTTATATTTTAACAGCATATTTTACCTAATATTGAGCTATAGAAACCTGAAATGAAAACATACTGGGTTAATAACAATCATTAATTTGTCTACTATTATATTTAGTTCATTGTTTACTAGTGTTGTAATTCGTTCAATTTAGTCATACACCCCTTTTACAGATATTAGACCATGAAGAGATGTCCGTGAAACTAGAAAATTTAATGAACAATCAATTCACAAGGCTAGTGATGTATTCCTCTATCACAGCGGTTGTTGACCATAAATCATTGATTAAAGCTGCCATTGGGGACGATCCTGTGATATTGTTGCTTGCGAAGAAGATTACTGCTTGCGGTGATAGGTAAGTATATCTGTTTAAATATCTGGTAGTTAGATAATAATATACTTTTAAATTAGTGATAAGTTAGTTGAAAAACTGTGATGTGTTAGTAGATCAACAAATATTGCTGACTCACTCACTCATGTTGTTACTTACAATGAAATACAACAATAGTCTATAATTCTATATACATATATCTATTAACCTTTAACTGTAGACGCGTGGTCTCACAGACCACTTGCAGTTTGTAATTTTCGTATTTATTTAACACGTTCACGCCAGCACGTACCACGCGTTATTAATTATAATTATAATTAACAATAGATGTTTTTAATGAAAATACTTTAAATTTTCAGCGTCTAATAGCACAATCGAACGCGTACCACCTGTGGTAAGCGCCAGCATGAACATGTTAAAACATAAACTGCCTTAAAGTGTTAAACTTCTTAATACATATAATATACTAGCTTTTGCCAGCGGCTTCGCTCGCGTTAAGAAGTATTATTATTAATTAGGTATAGTTTCTTTCATCCTCTATTTTATCCCCTGGGGGTGGAATTTATCAAAATCCTTTCTTAGCGGATGCCTACGTCATAACATCTACCTGCATGCCAAATTTCAGCCCGATCCGTCCAGTGGTTTGGGCTGTGCTTTGATAGATCACTATGTCAGTCAGTCACCTTTGAGTTATATATATTTAGATAAATAAGTTTGATTAAATATATACTAATTTTTTCAATGAAATCTTAAAATTTCTTAATATAGCGGTCAGTGGGACCGGGCGTCTATGGAAGTGTAACAAAAAAAGATGTCCACACTTAAAGGTTAATAATTAAAGTAATGTGATTTTACTGAATTATTCTTTTGGTAGATATATCCAGGAGCCGACATTCGCTCTGTGCGTCACCAGAACAGTGGTACAGCTGTGTCAAGTTCTGCATAAAATAGAGGATAGTGAGCTCTCACTGAAGCTTGCTGAATTGATCCAAGCGTACACATGGACACATATTGACAGCCATCTTGATTCTGTGAGATACTTGGCAACGGAAGCCCTTAGTCATTTGGTCAAACATTCTGCTTGCTTGTATAAAAAAGGTATGTCCATATATGGAGAGCTAACTAACTAACTTTTTTTAACTAGCTAACTAGTGTTTTAATTTTGTTTTTTTTTTCTCCCTCTTCATTATATCTATTTGGTTCTTGTTTTATTTCATTTTCATTATTGTCTAACATCTCATTATTATATATTTTTGTAATTTTATTAGAAGTATCTATCTATCCCTTTATCACCTTGAGCATGCCGTCCTATCCTATAATTAAAATTTCATTTAGTTTATATAATAGTAGTCCTTTTTATAATATGTAGTCATAATGTAATTTTGTAGGTAGGCTTTATAAATGAATAAATGACGAGTTTCTTGTGGTCTTCTCCTCGTCTTTCCTTTCTGAAGTCATTGTAGAGTTTTAACGATGAGCAAGTGCATGTCTGTAGTGTCTATGCTGATAAATTATTTTCATTTCATAAAAGCCTTCAAGTCTATTCCCTAAACTAAAACAATCGGTGTATGTATTTATTTATTACTTAATAATAGAGAAAGAAAGGATAAGAGTAAGTGAGTAAGGAGATGGCAGCCTTATCGCTAAGAAGCGATCTCTTCCAGGCAACCGACTTTGAGATGTAGAGAGATGCAGAAGACAAATAGCGGGAGTTATAAATAGATACAAATATAGATAAACATGAACTACACACAATACATACTTACATCCTACTTTTTGAAGTTTAGTTTGTTAATTTAAATTGTTTATTGTTATTATATTTTATATTATATTGCTGTGTCCTGACCGCGTGTCACATTGACACTAAATTGTATGACATCTTAATTATAATTATGACATGAGTTACATAAGCAGAGAACATAGAATATTAATGATAATAGTGTAATATAAGAGAATACCATTAGGATTTCTTCCCAGGAGATCGAATGGAGGAATCATAATGGTATTCATATTAGTATATAAGACAAGTAGGGATGAGCATCAGTGTTCACTTGTTGGTTAGCTTAGTTGGTAGTACTCTTAGAGATAAGTTAGTATTACTGATAAATAAAGTTCTTTTTAAAAATACATCTGTCAGTGTCTTCAATTTAACTCATGCAATAAAGATATTTGAATTTGAGTCAATTATGAATGGTATTTTTTCAGATGACACATTGGCGTTATCAAAGTTGTTACTTGCAATATTCTCTTTAACAAACACCAGGAAGGCTTATTTTCTTAGTTTGACTGAAGTGGTGAGGGCGGTCGGAGCTAAGTTTATTTTACAGAAGATGCCTGACATTGTGGCTGAGTTGATTGACTCTTTGAACGTGCAGGAGGTGAAGACCAGTGTGAGTCATCTATCTATATGTTCATGCTAGTTATGTTATGTCAACAGGACGTAATATTATATTTAACACTAGAAAGACTGAACTTTAGTATATATGTACCTATATCTAGGTATAACACATATGCATATACCGGAAATGAAGGTGGGGTATGTAACTACTATTATCAATAACCGCATTTACATGTCGTACAAAAAGTCACAAAATTCTGTCATTATATACATAGTTGTTTTTCTAATTGAAATCAAAAAGCAGTCAAAATGACTTCTTCGGGCAATCTAGTATTAAGATCGTTAGTTCGAAACCTCATAGACATCACAACACCTTCGATAATAACAATAAAGTATAATGATTAATGTAACATTAGAACTAAGACAATAACAGTTAAATTTAATAGTGTTCGCTTTGTAATTTTAGTATATAAGCAGAATCAAAATAAACAAGTTCAATGAACGTCACGACCTCACACGAGAACCTTGTCTTTATTTAATAACACCTTCAACTGCTGGTACAAAAGAACTCATATTATTTGCTTCTACATAGAATTATAAATATAAATATTTGATTATGTTATTAAAGTTGCAAATATTTGAATTGAAAATAAAATTATTTAACACTAGATTTACCAGTCCAGTCAAAATGACTGGTCTTGCAAGATCAAATTAAAATTCCTACTGCATGTAACATTTTCTTTAATTCTTCTAATCTTCTTTAATTTATAACAGAAGAATTAGTTTTACGAACTTTATATTATTTTATATATATTTGTAACAAATATATACTTTTTTTGTTTTGGTAGGTATAGGTATATTTAAGCTGGTAAATTTAGTGTTAATAGTTGTCAGTAAAATACATAGATGGCGCTGCACTTATTTCTATCCGCTTTAATTTATAATTTAATCTTCATATTCAGGCTTCTACGACATTAGAAGCAATCTTAGATAATGACAGAGATGAATCGCATGAGGATATGTATCAGAAATGGATTGTACCAATAATGGGCCACATTGACAGCAAGGAGTTGGACTCGTCCGTTCTTAAAATATTGGGCAACCTCATTGCTAAGATACTGAAGAGAGATAACAACATTGTTGCTTACATGTGAGTGGTGGTTTTCAATAATTATAACTACATTCTCAGGTAGGGTAGGCAGGATTAGCTATTGCACTTGATCCCTACTAATATTATAAATGTGAATGTGAGTTTGTTTGTTATGTTTTCACGCAACAACTACTTAACCGATCATCATGAAACTTTGTACACATATTTTTGGAGGTACTAGAAGTAACATTTATTTTTTACTATAGTTTCCAATTGACTATAGTTAGTATGATCTCTAATACTTATTTAATGACTTAAATTGTGAGCGAAGCCGCGGGTAAAAGCTAGTACATTATATTTTTGTGTCGTGTTTAGCGTTTCAGTTTATTGCATACAGGTCTTATGTGTTTGTATTGGTCTTATCTTGGTATCCCTCTAAGAGTAACTTGCACTATGTTTACATATACATCAGATTTTAAGAGCTTTTAATTATCTGTATATTATTATATTATCCAATAATAATATACAGATAATTAAAAACAGTGTTTAGTTTTAAAAATTAATGAACATAATAATTTTTAAAAAATTGTAGTCATTTAAGCGATGCCGAAGCGACCACACGTATCCTGATGATGCCACGTAAAGTAGCGAAACGCGTCGAGGCAAGTTATTACAAGTTGGTGGAGGTTATTTTCCTTCATCGACCTAATGTACTTAGAGGGAATTATAAACAAAATAATTTTAAATAATTTCCTTTAATATGGATTTCCGCAAAGTAACGCCTGAAACAATTAAATTGTAAAATGACCAACAAAGTACGCACTGCAATTTTAAATGGATACAGTTTTTGTAGGTATATAAGCGATAGAAACTGAAACGATCGCAGTGTCGTGAACGGCAAACGGGATATCTGCATCCCTTTCACACATGCCTCAACTTCTATACAAGAATATAGTTATCTCTTTCTAATGATTGTTTTTTCCAGTATAAAGTACAATCTGTATCTATTTGAATTTGAAATGCTAATGGCCAATATATTTTCAGATTACAAGAAATGTTGTCGACAAATTCCATCACAAGTGATATCATATTGACGGATGGTCAATTGAAATGTGTTCTGGTATTATTAGGCGTGGCGCGTAAAGTGTCCGCCATTTGTGATGCTGAAGTGACGTTCGACAGGAAAGAGTGGAAGCAATTAATCCAATATAAAGTGCTCAAGGATGCTGCCATACATTCTTCAGATGAGGTGACTGGGAATTTTATATTAAGTATACAGTAGTGCCCCGCTTTACGCGAGGGATACGTTCCGGAAAAAATCGCGTTAACTGAAATTCCCGCGACCATAGAGAAGTTGATGACTACATTATGTTTATACACACTCTT
This sequence comes from Tineola bisselliella, assembly GCA_028551675.1. Lineage (NCBI taxonomy): Eukaryota > Metazoa > Arthropoda > Insecta > Lepidoptera > Tineidae > Tineola > Tineola bisselliella. The sequence goes on along the minus strand of JAPWLS010001485.1, from coordinate 447,843 downwards.
TCGCGTAATTTAATAATAAATTTGAATATCGCGTTATAGTGAAACCGCGCATAACGAGGTCGCGTAAAGCGGGGCATTACTGTATTACTACTACTTAGGGAGCGTTTGAATATCACGTAACGCAATTTGAGAGGAATTTGATTTGTAAAATGTTAAATTTAAAAAAATTGGGAATTATAATCTCTTAAGTTGGCAACCCTTTTCGCTTATGTTTCGGGGAATCCCTCGAATGTATTGTATTTTGTTTTTGTTGTTAGTGTTTTAAACACGTGATACGCATGTGACTGTTGTGACTTTTATGGGCGTAGCCAGCCATGGGCTCGGAGTGGGGCAGCAGTCTAAAACGATACGTAACTAGTAAACTATACTCGCGGACTTATCTCGGTTAATTTTTTTTGTGTCTAGTGTGAACTTTCTTACGGATATTAAGTATTGTAGATAGTACCTAGATAATTAAGTTTGATTAGGTACCTTACAAGTCAGAGCCAGGGTGGGGCAAACGCCTCTTAGTTATTCCTAATATATGATCAAAAGACCTCAATATATATCTTTTCATCCTATTTAGATTTCATTTAATATCCTTTGTATATATTTTCAGATCCGTCTCCTTTCACTATCGCTGGTAGTCGAAACACCGAAAACGACTGAGCTTATTGTGGAGGAAGATTATAATTTTATGATACATTTTCTCAAATATAACATGAACACACAATCGCCTGTTTACAGACAACAAATGTTAGCGGCTTTGAAGAAGGTTGGTTCTTTTGTATCGACAACAATAATATGGGACATTCCAATAATTCAACAATAACTAACTAGCTTTTACCCGCGGCTTCGCTCGCATTTAAATCATTAAATAAGTATCAGAGATCAATTCAATAGAAGTGAACCAATATGATTCCAAACAGCTGAAACTATAGTCAGTTGGAAACTATAGTAAAAAATCAATTATTTTTTTAAAATAAAAAGTATCCTATGTTACTTCTAGAACCTCCAAAAATATGTGTACAAAGTTTCATGATGATTGGTTAAGTAGTTGTTGTGTGAAAACGTCACAAACAAACTCACATTCACATTTATAATATTAGTAGGGATATATCACTGTATGATTTCAGTTTATGAAACGTGTGGAAGATACATACAAACTGTTGGCACGTACTGATAACAAAATACCTAATCATGAACAGTTTAAGAAGGGTGTAGAGTCGTTCATTGAGGAGTTGCGATCCCTATGCAGTGACTGTCTGGTGGTTGGCGCGAATTATAGCAGAAGAACTGTCGCTTTACAGGCGATGCTTTCCACGCAACTCATTATGTTACAGGATTATGAAAGGTAAGATATTATAGTCTGGCAAGCGAATATTTAAATTTTTCACATGGCAACACAAGTATCTGTCAAATGAACTGTCAAAGTTTTTGTAGGAGAACAAGTGAACAGTATTTTTGGAATGTAGAAAATAGGTAAATTGATCACAAAATGCACTTATGTTGTGGAGAAATTAGTCACTGATTAGTCCCGTGGCGTCCTCATTCACATGTCGAGCATTTAAAAATTGCCTTTAATTTGATTGGCGTTGGGAGCGGGTGAGGAGAGGACAGCGGGGAGCGGGAGAGGAAATTTAAAGGTGCATTTGGCGCGAACAGTTTTAATAAGATTGTTAGTGTCAAATAGCGATAGGCAGATTCATAATGGTTACACCAATATTCTGATCTGGGGTAGTACCACCACTTTCAAGTATACGATGATTTTCAGTGACATTCAACGTAACTCTGATCACTGATATAGCGACATTGTAATTGGTGGATTTTTGACAGCACGTTGTATTGAAGCAATAATGAATACCTATGTAAAATTGTTAAACAAATAGAACCTTTGCTTATTCAGAAATTACACTCAAGCATAGATTAACTGTGTAGAGTTCAAATTTTCAAATGTCACTTAGTGGTACGAAACAAAATAGATCACTCACTTGCTTAGAAAATTGTTGACGTGATTTTTGACCAATGATAATAATCCATTGCAACTGTCTACTGTCACCTAGCTGTCATTACGTTCTGTTACACGCATTTATAAGAAATCGTTTCAATCGTTACTTATTAAAATATAAATAACAGAAAGAAAAGAATGTGAATTAATGTCTAAATTGGATATTTAATAGTATAGTATAGTCCAATGGTTACCGTGTTTAACACGTTCACCAGTGGTACGCACTAAATTGTCTCATCAGGCGGCAAGTACCACCGGTGGTATGCATTATGTTTATGATATGTTATTAATTATAATTGTAATTAAAAATAAATGTTTTTAATGGAAATACGTTAAATTTTCAGTATCTAATAGCGGCGTGAACGTGTTAAAGATTTGGTTGCACCGTGGATCTGATCTAATTTTAATTCTTGTGAATTATGTATTATTGAGAATTATGTGACATGAATTGTTATTTACTTTTTTCTGAATGAAAATTCAGTTTTTTTTTGTTAATTATTTTATGTACAGGCTACAATTGACGAGTTTCTTGTGGTCCTTCTTCTCGTCATACGCCTTTCCGAAGCCATTATAGATTCTGACGATGAGCAAGCGCACGCCTTTAGTGCCTATGCTAATAAACTATTTTCATTTCATTTCGTATTATTTATTAATACTAATGGGATAAAATGCATTTAAGTAACGAACAGGTTATCTCTGAGTAATAGAATGGTATTTTGCAGAACATGGAAGAGTGATTATGTGCAGCAGTTGCTTCTGCATCTGGATGACAGTTACGAGAATAACAAATCAACTGCATTGCAGATATTAAGTCATTGTCCAGCAGAACTATTAAAGGTAATAAATACAGCATTGTTTATTGTAATACAGCGCTGACCAACTGATCACAGCCCGCGGGCCATATTCTCTTCACCAAACATTTCGGGGGTCGAGAAGGTTTGATGAATGAAAAGTCAGTTTATGTTAATTAAAAAAATATTTTATTTATAGCAAAAAGAAAACTTTAAAATATTCGTAATATATTAATGAGAACATTGTGGTTGTAATTGTTTAGCAACAATATCTTTTATGTACACATCAACATTTGTTGTGGCAAGTCTAATTATATCTTCAAGAGTGGGATCTTTCAAACTTTCTATATTTTGACTTTATATATTTCATATCGGAGTATGCACGCTCGCAGATATATGCACTTCCGAACATTGATACAATTTGAAGCCCAAACTCTCTCAATTTAAAGTAAAATAATTTTAAGATTAATAATAATAATTTAGTAACAAAATTATTCATAGTAAAATGCACTCGCGAGCCGTAAACACAATTTATAGTCCAATCAATGAACAAAAAAAGTGGAAAAAATTCTAACCCGGACAAAAAAAATACAGTCGTATAGAAAAAGAAAAAAGAATATGAGTATCTGTGTGGAGCAACTCGCGCCAGAATGGCGAACCTGACCCAAAAAATTCTCAAAGTTCAAAAAAACGGTTTTTTTTAAATAAAAAAAAAACGATGTCTCCGATCAGAAAAAGTTAAATTATAAAGTTGTAGATATTAAAAAAACACATCGATTTGTTTTTGTTGAGTTTAATTCGGTGCATAACTTTTCGAGTTATTTAAAAAAAATCATCGAAAATGACCATTTTTTGTTTTTATAATAACTTTTTTAATTTTTGTGTTTTTTTTTTGAAATTCAGCAAAAAGGTAGGTATTTACTAGCCAAATTAGCTCGTTTTTGTAAAGTTAAAAAATATTAATTTTTTACCGAGATACATCGATTTTTCGAAAAAAAGGTGCCTTCGGAAAATGGCCACTCAAGCCCTAGGGAAGGTCATAGAAAATCGTCAAGGTACGCATTTTCTTTGTGAAGAGTTGTACTTTCATACTATTAAAAAAAAGAATCGATTTTTTAAATTTTTAAGTCCCAAAAATGACTTTGAAAAATCCCCTTTTTTTAAAAAATGACGTTTTTGGACCAAATTTTTTTCATTTTTTTGTTTTAATAACATTATTAACTGCAGCTAAATCAATCAAATAAATTCGTGAAAAAATGCGAGTAACCTATTTAAGCCACAGCCGAAAAATGAAAAAAATATGGCCCAAACGCGTCATTTTTTAAAAAAAGGGATTTTTCAAAGGCATTTTTGGGACTTAAAAATTTAAAAAATCGATTCCCTTTTTTAATAGTATGAAAGTACAACTCTTCACAAAGAAAATGCGTACCTTGACGATTTTCTATGACCTTCCCTAGGGCTTGAGTGGCCATTTTCCGAAGACACCTTTTTTTCGAAAAATCGATGTATCTCGGTAAAAAATTAATATTTTTTAACTTTACAAAAACGAGCTTATTTGGCTAGTAAATACCTACCTTTTTGCTGAATTTCAAAAAAAAAACACAAAAATTAAAAAAGTTATTATAAAAACAAAAAATGGTCATTTTCGATGATTTTTTTAAAATAACTCGAAAAGTTATGCACCGAATTAAACTCAACAAAAACAAATCGATGTGTTTTTTTAATATCTACAACTTTATAATTTAACTTTTTCTGATCGGAGACATCGTTTTTTTTTTATTTAAAAAAAAACCGTTTTTTTGAACTTTGAGAATTTTTTGGGTTAGGTTCGCCATTCTGGCGCGAGTTGCTCCACACAGATACTCATATTCTTTTTTCTTTTTCTATACGACTGTATTTTTTTTGTCCGGGTTAGAATTTTTTTTTTTTTTTACATAGGACCAAAAGTTCATTGATTTAATTTTTTTTTATCATATTATTTTTTACGTATTATGAACTTAATTTCGCCAAAACAATTCCAATGTTTTCAACGCTTGGGAAGTAATGAGTTAATCAAATATTACTAAATATAATTTCAGGAAGAGAGATTCGCAAATACATTAAACTTCAAAGCGATACTGAAGCAAGCGACATCTATAAAGCCAACAGATTGCGTTTCAGCGGCGTACAAACTGAAACTGTTGAAAATGAAATTACCTGAAAATATCTCCAATGATATACGCTACAGGTAATTAGTTTCACATCTACCCACATACATATATACATATATAGCAGCGATCTAGTTTTTGAAGTAACTCTAACACAATATAAGGGGCCATTCAAGTATTACGTAAGCAGATTTTTTACAATTATTTACCCTTCCCCCCCCCCCTTTCCCTTGTCAGCAAAAGTAAGCAAACCTCTTCCCCCCCCCCCACGCTTACGTATTCATTGGTACCTATATGCATTTTTCTTTTAATGTATTTTTTTTTTATTGATATAATTGCTGACGTAATCACGATATCGACCCCCCCCCCCTCCCCCCACCACCAAGTCATCAAAAATAAGCAAAGCAAAGACTCCCCCGCCCCCCTCAAGCGCTTACGTAATACTTGAATGACCCCAAATAAATATCACATAAGAATATGCTTTATCTCTGTCTCTTTCTATTCTATATGTACATTAGTATTAGAGATCATTTGTTAGAAAGAGATAGTATAAACGACAATCTTCAAATGGATACAGATTGGACTTTGGACTGGAAGAAACAATTATTAGAAAGGGATAAATATATTCTTATCGTGTGTGAAAGGAATGCAGATATCTCCTTTGCCGTTCACGACACCATATAGCTACAACAACTGTATCCATTTGAAAATTGCCACGTGTACAATCTTCTGTGCCGTAATTTCAGTGGAATAGCTGAGCCAGTGACGTATCATCTGATACAGATATTATTAAAGCAGTTATCCAAAGAAGTGGACGTTGCTAAAATTAGTATTTTGTTAGCGGCGTCGAGTGCGTCCATGTTTGGCACTGTACACTGCATATGCCAGCTCATTATGGGCCTTGATTATGCGTGAGTTTTACTTCACTTTTTAACCACACTCGAGCTTGATATTTGATATACTCGAGATTGATAAAATTATGTGTGAATTTGTTTCAGCGCAATATCAGCAGATGAGAAATGGACAAATCTTGTTGGTAAACTTCTGCAAGCTTCATTTAATATCATTAAGGTAATAGTATACTCTGTATTCTTTTTAACAGCTTTTTTAGCGGAACACCCGTGAAGTGACCCAGTCGCGTTTCGGGATCAGCTTGGAAGTGGCCGGGATAACGAGAGGAGTGTGCCCTGTTGATTTGGACAGAGCGCATTCGTCTCCTCAAGCCGGCATAGTGGAGTCGACTGTCTGTGGTAACAGTCGTCTATGCTCATGGACCGCACTCTAGCTTAACATCAGGCGAAGTGTGGTCATATGCTGGGCTATTAACCAGGTCTAATGTCTTCTCCATAATTTGCAGATAGTAAGTCCGGTTGTGAATAGCTCGTCACCTGAAGGCCACTTGCCGATGGACTTTAATGCTGGAGTTCAATATTTTCAGCAAAGCACGAATGGTAAGTTAACCCACTCTTTTTCTTTAACGCTGAGTCAGCCTGTCCTAAGAAATAATGGAATTTTACAATGATCTGCTAACAGGTGTTAAATATTAAAAGTAAACGATGAATTCGGGAATTATTAACTTACTTTTCCTACTCACCACTAGATGGCGTTGTATAATGTGGTCAACACTCGTTTAAGCTATTAAACTATTAAAATATGTGTTCTATCCCATGTAGAGATTTTTCAGTGGCCACTCAATAGGTGAAGCCAAGTGCCTGATTATCATTTTTAAAGTGTTCATATCGGATATTGTCAATTTATACATAATTGTAATGAAACAAAAATACACCTGAGTTTATAAATGATTGTGATATGTGAACATTTTAATTTCAGCGAATACTAACAAGATGACGTCACAGCGAGTGTTATTATGCGCGTGGAGGTCCGTCAAAGAGGTATGTATGTAAATGTAACTATACTAGAGATGTGCCGATTATGACTTTGGCCGACTAGCCGACTAACCGATTAGTCGGTTGTAAATAAGCCGACTAGTCGGCCGATTACGGTTTAGGGGATTCCCGTGACGCTTCGTTTACAGCTGATTCGCTGCACTTTCAGTCACTACTGACACGTGGACAAATATAATTAACAAAAAAAGTTTTTTGAGTTTTACAGCTCACTAGTTTGACGATAGTTTCAAATATCATCACGCAGTATTGCAATATATGTCATTAAATATTATGTTGATTTGTTTTTTAATTAAGATACTAATTTTGTTTGATAAATGTCATCAATATGTTTTCTTTACAAGGAAGTAACACATACATTTTATTGAGAAATAGACACAAAGTAAGAAGCCGGATAGTCGGCGCTTTTTGAACATCTCTAAACTATACACTATACAAAAATAAAGTTTCATAGTAATATTGTAGACGATAATCATCTTTGTTACTGGTGTGGACAACCTGGGGAAGGTTGTCATGGAAAGCCTTTATTATGCAAAACTGCATATAAATCTATATGTTATTATAATTATAGCCTGTATCTCGTAGTAAGTGGTATATTAAGAAGTAATTGTGTAATACATAGGTTCCCAAACTATGTCTTGCTACTGTTCCCAAAATGTAATGTGTTAATAAAACCTCCTTCGTTTAGGTAACGCTTGCATTTTCATTCCAATTAGAACAAATAAGAGGGCATTAAGTAGTTTTTTGTGTTCCAAGATTGGATATTTTTGTTAGAAATTAATACAAAAATTAAATTTAACAAAAATACATAAATTCAACACACGGAGTAAAGATCAGATAAAAATCCTGGGAGGTAGAACTAGCTATGGAAAAAGAAGTGTTATGGTGGAAGGAGCGCAGTTCTATAATGAATTACCAATTAACATAACTAATATGAGAAATATTTTTATATTTAAATATGAGTTAAAAAAAAACATATAATGGGTTTGAGTGCCTTGTGATGGTGTTGTCGATATTCTACGTACGATATGTTTATTTATAGTAATTATTATTGTTTTTATCCCAATTAAGTGAATTTTTTATAATTCCTTTTTGAGCAAATAAATGTCTTAAACCAGTCCAGTCAACTTTGGGAGCCACTGGTGTAATGTGTCTTTTTAACATGTTGCAGGTGTCACTCCTGTTAGCCGAAATAGTGAGCTCATTCGTGATATTGGAGGAGTCGTTCATGTCCAGATTTGGGAATATAACGCAAGCGGATGTCATGACCATCGGCAATATTTATACGACACTTCTCACGGAGACTAAGCATAGAGGCGCTTTCGAGCAGGCCTATGTTGGCTACACTAAGCTGTTACACAGGTAATGCTGGACACGAGATTTCTGTCAATTTTTTCGAGTAGCTCAAGCTGGCATACATATATATACCACACTCCGCCTGATGTTAAACTAGAGTGCGGTCCATGAGTGGAGAGAACTGTTATTGCAGACGGATGTCCGCGTGCAACAGTCGTTTTCACTATGCCGGCTTGAGGAGACGAATGTGCTCTGTCTAAACTGACATGGCACACTCCTCTCGTTATGCCGGCTACTTCCAAGCTGATCCCGAAACTCGACTAGGTCAGGCGACTAGGCCGAGTGTTCCGCTTGAAAGTGGTGGTACTACCCTGGGACGACATACTGGGCTAATGTTATCATCATATTTATTTAAACACACACCCACACATAAAAGTAACAATTACATTGAAGATAAATTAAGCAAAGTTTGATAACCTAACAGTTGTGTTTAAAATATATCTGAAGAAAACTTATACATTAAAGTGAATACTATTACTAACTGTTATACGGATGACAGTATGTTGCTCAAACATCGAGCACTACGAAAAAGCCAAGTGCAAAATAGACTCGAGCGCCTTAGGCTTCAAGTGGTATAAATCAATATCAGTGACATTTTCGTGTAGATTGTTGAAACTGTAATTTCAGGCTTTGGCGCTCTCCCTACCTGTATCTGCAGAATGTGCCCAAAATATGGTTGGACGGTTTGATGTCGTCCATCTTCATTCAGAAGAATCCGCTGCTGTGCGGCACCAGGAGGAGTGCTGGATTGCCGTTTATGATACAGGTGTTCTTCTAATTTCTACTTGACTAATCGATTAAAATGAAATGATATGATATTAGTTTATTAGACTCTATAATGGCTTCGGAAAGGCGTATGACGAGAAGAAGACCACAAGAAACTCGTAAATTTCTAATTGGTCTATAATTAGTTGTTTCAGGCGTTACTTTGCGGAAATCCATATTAAAGGAAATTATTTAAAATTATTTTTCTTATAATTCCCGCTACATTAGGCCGATGAAGGAAAATAACCTCCACCAACATTCAATAACTGGTCTCAACGCGTTTCGCCACTCCACGTATCCTGATGATGCCACGTGTAGTGGCGAAACGCGTCGAGATAAGTTATTGCAAATTGGTGGAGGTTATTTTCCTTCATCGACCTAATGTAGCAGGAATTATAAGCAAAATAATTTTAAATAATTTCCTCTAATTGGTCAATAAGTTGAATATTAAAAATGTTCTCTCACATATATACCATGAGTTGTTCTAATTTGCAGGCATTGGCAACAGTCGAGGTGCAAGTGTCGACGAATCCGATATTCTTCGACCATTGCATGAGCACATTACTGTCGGTCGCGGATACGTCTCCGCCTGCCACCGAGCACGACATCGACAACAGCATTCACAGCATGAATATATTGAGGACCTTGTTCACGAATTCCGCAATCGCAAATGCTGTTACTAAGTTAGTTATAACAATAATATAATAATAACCATCACCTCTTTCAAAAAATCTGTTTACCAACACTTCTTTACTAAACAAAGAATTAAATGACACACATTACTTATTTGTATATATATATCTTTTATGTATTGTAAATTCTAAACCTTTAAAGTTTAGTATAAAATTATTATGTCAGTGAAGTAAATAGATAATTTTGACCATACTTTCGACTTCAAAAGTTCTACATCAAGCTTAACACGTTAATCGCCACGATAATATCAGAAAAAAATTCACATGGGCCATGGTAACTTTATTAGAAAATTTAGTTAAAAGTTCAACTGTTCAAGTTTATTTCATTTTATTGTTTGTAGTAAGCCAATAAATTTTCAGGTTTTGTTCCTGATAGACCAAGCTTTCGAAACATAATGCAAATGTATCGTTTGCGTCGGACATCTGTGATTGACGTGGCCTTCTACCAAATCGCGTACGTCAGACATATATGTCTGACATGGCTCATATAGAACTTCTAAGCGTCAGACACATATGACTGACACGGCTCATATAGAACTTCTTAGCGTCAGACACATATGACTGACACGGCTCATATAGAACTTCTAAGCGTCAGACACATATGACTGACACGGCTCATATAGAACTTCTAAGCGTCAGACACATATGACTGACACGGCTCATATAGAACTTCTTAGCGTCAGACACATATGACTGACACGGCTCATATAGAACTTCTTAGCGTCAGACACATATGACTGACACGGCTCATATAGAACTTCTTAGCGTCAGACACATATGACTGACACGGCTCATATAGAACTTCTAAGCGTCGGACACATATGACTGACATGGCGATTAACGTATTAAATTTTAAATTAATTGCAGGTTCGTCGGCTCTGGCATGATGATTGCTATCAAGGGGTTTTTGAAAAGCACATGGGGTGTAAGTATTCTATCGTAGGATGTAGATAGCGACTTCAAGTTGATAGAACATAACAAAGGCTAAGTTTTTATGTAGCCTACTTTTCGTATGTAATTTATTATGTTGTTTCTTTCACTTATTTTTATTTATTATTGCCTAAATTATATAAATACTAATAACAATACTACAATATTTGAACAAATAACAAAATATAATGACAATATACAATCTACAATTCTCGCATATGTTGTGCAAATTTAGTTGAAAGAAGTAGTGCTTCACTACTCTCACATACTAAAACCAAATATTACTATCTCGCTCGACAAACCTAAACAACAAAGCCGTTTGACGTGTGCCAATCTTGTTAATATTTTGAACTACCGTCATTACAGTTAAAACTAGTACGGAGTACATTATGTTTAGCATTAAGTTAGCCGCAGTGTTTATTATGATGGTTCTTTAAATATTGTTTATTACTTTATAGTAAAGGAAATTATTTAAAATTATTTTGCTTATAATTCCCGCTGCATTAGGTCGATGAAGGAAAATAACCTCCACCAACATTCAATGACTTGTCTCGACGCGTTTCGCCACTTCACGTGGCATCATCAGGATACGTGTGGTCGCTTCGGCTTCGCTTCGACGACTGATTATCGCATGTTGGTGGGGGTTATTTTCCTTTATCGACCTAATGCAGCGGGAATTATAAGCAAAATAATTTCCTTTAATATGGATTTTATAGTGTTTATATTGTAATAGGCTAAGTTTAAGAAATTATTAAATAATTGGAAAGCTTTCCAGCAGCCATCATAGTATCGTGCGTGTGTTCCAGGAGCGCAACTCGGCGCAGTTATTGCTGAGCGCGCTAATGGTGCGAGTGTTCGGGGTGCCTCGGTCGCGGGAGCAGGACGCTTTCTCGATCAGGAACAAAATGACTGGCAGAATATTCTTTCTCAAATACCCGGACATGTACGATTTCATGTTGGTAAGTACCGCTCATTTTTATCCATGCTAATATAATAAAGAGGAAACATTTGATTGTTTGTATGTATTGAATAGGCTCAGAAACTACTGGACCGATTTGAATTCTTTCACCGTTAGAATCCTACATTATCAGTGATGAACATAGAATATAGAATATTTTCAAAAACCCGGATGAAAATTTCAATAATGTAACTTAAATTGTGAAAAAAAAACAAAAAAAAAAACATTATATTGCGTACGCTGCGAAAATTATTGACAATGGAGCAAAGTGATGTTTTATAAAGAACATCAATATCTAGAAAAAAGTCAGCAACACCATATGTCTAACTATTACAGTTATGTCACAATAACTGCTTTTTCATGTTAAAATTCAAACTTCATAGTACTTTATATCTTCATTAGTACGCGAATGAAATCGCTGGCAACAGCTAGTTATTAATACTATATTTGTATGTTCTGTTTTCTAATATTGTACTTCTTCTTCTTCTTTTAATGGCTTCAGATATTCTGCCAATGTCGAGTATCCGAATCCAATAAGAAATTATAAAATTTTAATTCATACGGAAACTCTCATGTAAAAAAAAACTTAATAATAAATATATGTTGTATTATGAATTATATACATATTTATTATTATTATTGATCTTATTTTTTTATTATCGTTGTGCGCATATCATGTGTTCGTATCGTATGTCATTTTAGGATAATTAACAAATCATAAATCATCACACTTGTACCAACAAATTCGGTTACCGTTGCCATATTTAATCATTTTATTTTTTTATATTTAAAATCTAATTGTAAGATATGCGCGTACGTGTTTGCAAATAAAACACAAAATACGTGTAAGCCTTTTAATGTTTGACAGTCGACTGGGCAACTACCCTCTATATTCTATATCTAATTTTAATTCTTGTGAATTATGTATTATTGAGAATTATGTGACTTATGTAATGTTATTTACTTTTTTTTCTGAATGAACGAGAACGATTGACGAGTTTCTTGTGGTCCTTCTTCTCGTCATACGCCTTTCCGAAGCCATTATAGAGTCTGACGATGAGCAAGCGCACGCCTTTAGTGCCTTTGCTAATAAACGAATTTCATTTCATTTCATATACATTACACTAATATAATGCGTGACAAGACTACAAGGGACGCAACTGTTTGTTCTAATAGATGTCACATGATCACTAGTGTTGTAATAACAATATGTGATATGCAATGTTGTAATTCAATTATTACGAATTAATCCAGTAAATACCAATGTTCCCATTTTAAATTCTGTTTTACGTAGTAAGCAGAGGCGGCTCGTCCTAAAGAGCGCTGGTGCAGTGCACTCCCACGAAAATTACAGAACTTATATTACAGCGGTGTAGATTTAGGTAATATAATATACTATTGTATAGGCATAGTAGAATAGAATGAATCTAATGTAAGGATAGTATGTATTATGAAGAAATATAGATTACTTCTGTAATTTTCGTGGGAGTGCACTGCACCAGCGCTCTTTAGGACGAGCCGCCTCTGGTAGTAAGTCTCCATTTGAATTTGAAAACAAATTAAAAGCGTATTATTTTCAGTTTCATTTGGTTAAATATTACTTTTTATGTGTTTCTTATTCTGTACAATATTAAAAACAGTTGGTACTTAATGGGTTTAAGAAAGATATTTTTTTAACAGACGGAATTGACAGCTGCTAGTTTTTTCAATGCCAAAGCTGGTATTAGAGCAAGTTTATTTCCAGTTCTGCTAATATTGGCCAGATTGTATCCTTCCTCTTTGGAAGGTACTACTACCAATTTAAAGGTAGGTTAATGCTTTATAATATAGACCAGCGGGCCGCACTTGTAATATTAACGTAATACTTACATTATGTTTGGGCTTTATTGCTAGAAAAATAACCATCGAATTATATCATAACTTACTTACAAAACATTCACGGGCCAAAAGGAAGTGTTGCCGACCGTGGCTATAGACTATACTCTATGATTGTGAACACATAAATATTTATTAAAACTGCACATGGCAACACTCAACAACATCTGTCAAATGAAGTGTCAGATAGCTAGATTTTTTTAAAATAAACAATAAGAAAGGGAGTATAAAATTTTGTTTTACACAGTATGACTAATTTGAGAGACTTTGCAGCTTACAATAGCTTCACGGCAACTACGATGTCTGTAAGGCTTTCGAAATGACTAATTAAAAATTAAATAATATTTGTCAAAAGCTGAGGGTAGGTGTACACTGTACACCAGCCATTCTCAAAGTGGTGTTCCGCGGAACCCTAGGGCTAAAATACTGCAAAAAATACCTACCAAAGGGAGATTATAAGGTTACATCTAAATATTACGTAATATTACATTGCAATATGATTATTCATAAATACATATAAATCAGTTTTTTATAATTAATAATATTTTTTATTAATAATATTCAATTGGTTTTCTTCTATTTAGATTATCTATTGGGTTTAGAAGTAAGTACCTTAATTGTTTATATTTTTTCAGTTGGCAGAGTTTATTCCAGTAGTGAGTCGTTGCGCCAATTGTCCGATTCTGCTGGTGAGACGGCTGTCAGCGGCCGCCATCGTTCCGCTTATACCGCAGCAACGGTAACTTACAATAAAATAAAAATTGTATGGATATGTGTAGAAGGGGAATCTACTAAGAACTTTAAGGTTCCTATTCAGAAATAACGCTTTGATCATTACTTAAGTGCATTTTATTACATTTAAGCAGTCAAAATTATTTACTAATAATTAATTAATCTTTAAACTCTGCAACTATTAGGATGTAATAAAAAAAATTGTAAAATGTTGCATATACTTATATATTAAATATCCTGTTTATTTATATAATAATAATTAATAAGTAACGATTGAAACGATTTCTTATAAATGCATGTAACAGAACGTAATAACAGCTAGGTGACAGTAGACAGTAGTAAAGGAATAATAATTTTTCAAACATGTGATTGGTTTATTTTGTTTCGTACGGCTGAGTAACATTTGGAGTTATGAACTGTATTCACTGAATCTATGCTTGAGCGTTGTTTTTGAATACGGCCCTAAGTGTCGTTCTACCAATCAGAACTCAAGGTAACTGGAAAAAACTGGGTGCGCTGAGACTCGCTTGGTGTGAGCAGGACAGGTATAGCAAGAGAAAGGGATAGGTATTAACTAGCTAAATAAGGAAGTTGTCTAATGCAACAGCGAGTAGTAGATATACACCATCTCCCTTTCCCAATCGTATTATATGACTAATGATCATGATTAATAAATCTATTTCAGTTACACTACATTCATTCGTGAGACGTTCAACGCGCTCTGTCGGCCTAATTGCACCATGAATTACTATCATGGAACTATGATGCAGGTAGTCTATGATTATTTTTATTAGCAGCACTAACTATATAATATATGATCCATCGTGTTTATATCTTGAACGCGATGTACGATAATATAAACCTGAAACAAATATCTACTTTTAGATGTAGTAAGTTATAGTTATAGTCGCGTTCCGGGATCAGCTTGGAAGTAGCCGGGATAACGAGAGGAGTGTGCCCTGTTAATTTGGACAGAGCACATTCGTCTCCTCAAGCCGGCTGTCTGTGGTAGCAGTTGTCTATGCTCATGGACCGCACTCTAACTTAACATCAGGCGAAGTGTGGTCATATGCTGGGCTAACATAAAAAAAATCCACTACCTGCCCATAGATGGCGCTGTACTCAATGTAACGCACATCTTAGATTGTGTAATGGAATAACTTAAGTTTAGCTTTCTTAGAACCAATACAAATAAGCTGTATATAATAAGTAGTTTTTATTTTCAGTTGGTAAAACTAATGGAAGGTCTTTCCACGCATAGTCTGGAAGACACGACCAACTGTGACTCTCTGCTGGGTTCACTGACATGGGTGATGCATGAGTTTGGTTCACATAAATGCTATGTACTTATTGATGAATACTTAAAACTTGTCAATTTGTGTCTTTGGAGGTAAGTACTTATACGTCCTGGCTAATCTAAGATAAAGCCTTAGTTATATACGTTACTGATTTCAGATACCCACAGTATTCTCATGAAGAGACCTGGAAATATATAGAACAGAATTTGAATATAATATTGTTCTTGGAGAGCCTTCAGAGCAACCCGCCCGGACGTGACGTGTGCCTCGCTAACAGCATTTACGTGTACTTGATAATATTAAAGAAAAACGAGACTACCCGCATGGACGATGTCATAATTAACACTCTCGCGCATGACAAATACGAACTCGTGTCTAATGTCTTAAGTCTTATATTGATTTTGTACAATAAATACGAAGAGCCGATGAATAATTATGAAAAACACTGGCAGGAGATTAATTCAGATAAAACCTTGTTGAAGGCTCTGAGTAGTAATAAGAAATATATAAAAACTTTATGTAAATTACTGAAACATAAGTACTTGAATTGTGTTCAGAAAGTGTTGAAGATACTATCATTGGAGGAAAACACACAAGCGAAGATAATTGAAACGAAATATGGTAAAACGAATTTAAGCGACAGAGAAATCGTTGAATGTTTAATTGGATGCGTCGAAAATGAACACGAGACTCTGACGGCCACCTATTTGTGTAGTTTGTTGAAGTTCGTCTCCTCGAAAATGGGGAGTGACGGGATCGCCAATGAGAACGTGTTCGTGAACGTGCTGCGGACCATGTTCGATTGCAGCAGACCCGACAACAGCGAGCGTGTGCGGCATACGGTTGTCTCTTTCATTCAAGACACCTTTATGGATATTTATAAATACGAATATAAATATTTGGATTATCAAATTAAATGTATGTATATGAAAGTTATATACTATGCAACAACTACTTAACCGATCATCATGATACTTTGTACACATATTTTTGGAGGTACTCGACGTAACATATTTTTATTTTAAAATATATAATTATTTTTTACTATAGTTTCAGCTGTTTGGAATCATATTGATTCATTTCTATTGAAATGATCTCTGATACTTATTTAATGACTTAGATGCGAGCGAATAATCCATATTATTTTTTGTCCTTGTCATTTCTATACAAACGTCGAAAGAGAAAGAATAAAAAAAAGCTTTTCTGGGATAGAGTATGTGAAACGTAATTAGTACTTGTTTTCTGTTACAGTCGAAGTAAAGACGACACTATGGGCGATACTGGCTGTCTTATTGGAAGACGACAGCGAAGACATACGAAACAAGATGGCCGCCATCGTTGTGCTGCTGTCGGACGCGGGCAGTGGCCAGATGACGCCGAGCATCTGTGGGGAAGTATTAGTGGACACTATACGAGATGTGGGAGACAAGGACAGCATTGCGACGTTGCTGCTTCTGGCGCTGATTGATTTTGGCACTGAAGTATGTTTGGGAGACGCTGACAATGATATCGGAGAGGTGGTATTCTTTTTTATGAATTAGATGTTTTTTTTTTGCTTAAGATTGTATGATAGTCGATAATCTTCAAATGGATATAAATTGGACTGGAAGAAACAATCAAACAAGATATTCGACTGGAAATGGTTTATTAAAATTTACGTAAAGAATGTAATTTAGTAAGTAATTAAAAGTTTGTAATACAATAGCAAGTGACAGGCATTGCCTAGTGTGGGACCATCGACAATACCTCAATAAGAATAATCATTAGAAAGAGATAACTATATTTTTATCTTGTCGAAGTTGAGACATGAGTGAAAGAGATGCAGATATCTCCTTTGCCGTTCACGAGACCGTGATCGTTTCTCTTTCTATCGCTTGTATATCTACAAAAACTGTATCCATTTGAAAATTGCCTTGTGTACTTCAATTTCGACACTATAAGTATATAGTTATCCCTTTCTAATGATTGTTTCCTCCAGTCCAAAGTCCAATCTGTATCCATTCAATAGGTCATTCACCTGAATTTGGTTAATCTACTGAAAAATAGACAATTTGCTATCTCTCTCTTTCTTTATGTCTATTATTATGGTTAGAGTGAGCAAGTGTTTTTTGGAAATTTAAACGTTTTTATGTCAAAATTAAAAAAAAGCTCAAATATTGTTCAAATTTGCGATCTAATTTGGAAGATAAAGATAAAGATTCTGTATAGCTCTGTAATAATAAATTTAAAAAACATATAATGGGTTTGAGTGCCTTGTGATGGTGTTGTCAATATTATACGTACGTTATGTTTATTTATAATTATTTTTTATTTTTGTCTCAAGTGAATTTCTGTAGTTCTTTTTGAGGAAATAAATGTCTTAAACCTTATAATAGATTTTTTTTCTATTCCAGGGCAGAGTGTTTGATCATAATGAGAAATACAATGTATTCATGGAAGAGTCCATATTGAGTATACGCTGCATTAAGAAGATTATAGAGATGCACACAAGTTTAAATATTCAATTGCGCGATGTTGTGTTGTTGACACTGAATGATAGAGCCTTGAGGGACACCTTCGTCAGGCTCTGCGGGGAGAACCTCAAAGTGTTTGAGACGCTGTTGAGTGGGGAACAAGTTAGCAAAGACATCGTTTATAATCCCAAAGTCGATGTTGTGTTTGCTATGATACGATAAGTTCTTCATGTTATTAGTAAGTATTCAGAAATAACATTGGAGCGTAGTTTCATCTGTGATCATCTGATCATTATTTCAGTGTATTTTATTACATTTTATGCAATAATAATTAATTAACCCATTACTTCCCAAGCGTCGAAAACATTGGAATTTTTTGATGAAATCTTTAAATTAAGTTCATAATACGTTAAGAACAAATAATATGACAAAAAAAAATCCAAGGAAATTATTCAAAATTATTTTGCTTATAATTCCCGCTTCTAATTCAATAACTTGTCTCGACGCGTTTCGCCATTTCACGTGGCATCATCAAGATACATGTGGTCGCTTCGGCTTCGAATGTTGGTGGAGGTTATTTTCCTTCATCGACCTAATGTAGCGGGAATTATAAGCAAAATAATTTCCTTTAAGACATATTTTGTTGGTTTATTACGTTGAGGTGTTGACTTCGATTCCCGGACGAGTTGCCCTGTTTATACGTCCGCGGAGTTTTGCCAACCATCTTCGTAACGCTCTGTATTGTCTATGTATGTTTTGTATTCAAATGATTTTATTATCATTATTGTTATTTTATAAATAATATACTTTTATTTAATATTAATAATCATCTTTTATGTAATTTAATTGCCATTATGATTTGCTGTGATTAGTTATGAAAATAATTTAGAACAGTGGTTCCCAAAGTTGATTTGGCTCTTATGTAACAAAAGTTTTCAATTTTGGATATCTTAGACAGGTGGGGGTGTAAATATTGGTAATGCTCAGAGGTACCCTAGTAGCGAGTCGCGGAACTACTTAATACCGTCTTGTTCTTATTGGAATCTTTCTGATTGGAATAAAAAATAAAAATGCAAGTGTTACCAATATGAATGAAGGACTGTGTGTTAACACAGTGTGACTCACACTTTGGGAACTTCTGATTTATATTATTTTTTATATATATTTCTGATATTCAGTTATTAATAGACCGCCACTCTTGCAGGTCGTATGCTCTGAAGCATTGTCGACATGATCGCACAGATCTACTTAATTGGTGCCAAAGATTAAAGATCTAATTTTTAAGTATATATATTCAGTATAATGACTTGTAGTTTTTTCTATTTCAAAGGTAATTTTGACACAAGGCTATTACGATCTCCAGCATGCTCTAAATATATCTTTTGTAGGTTTATGTAACTTGTTAACCAGGGCTGGTGATTCAATTCTGATCTTGTGGATCCACTGATGACGTGGTAAACTAAGATTAACTCACTCACTGATAATTGAAGTAATTTAGGACTTGCCTGAGTGAATGAGTTTTTTGAAGTATTTTTAGATTATATAATTTAAATCAACATGTTTTTAATAATTATAGTTGTAACACTATAGCATATGATGGTACGTGAATCAGTGGCAATTAAACCACAAAAATTAGTATAGACAAACGTCAAAACCATAAACAAGATTAACTATGACACTAATACATAGACTACCTGTGTCTATGTTATTTATTCATTTTTTTATATCAGTTGAAGATATCAAATTCTATATCTATAGAAAAAATATAAGTAGTGGTGATTAGTGTATATGATAAAAAGCGGGTTTTTTACCTCACTACAAAGTAACACATAAATTAGTTGAATTTATTACAGATTAATGTTTTGCATTTCTAATCGAGGACTAAGTTCATCTTGTAATTAAATAGAGACTGAATCACCGGCCCTTCATTGCAGATACCAATCTACGGTTTTAGAATAGCAATTATTCTATCGTCATATTGTTAGAATAACAAAGAAAACTTCTTAGATAAGATATACATATATAATACTATAGGTACATATTATTGTAATATATAGTAGATAATGATGGTCCAAATGAAAAATATATACTAAATATTTGAACGCTATTCAAATCTCTATGGAAGAGTGAATCCATCTGTGGGCTTATCACGAATTTTAGATTGGCTTTCGGACCGAGTTCGCTTCAATGGAAATTTGAGCAGCGCCACCGCGTACGGAAATGGAACTACAATATTTTAGATACTTTTTGTTAATTTTCGAACGTCTCGATCTTTCGTTCATTTGATAGATTGCTGGTGCTCGTTAGTCGTTAGTAAAAATTCATGATCCCGATCGCTAACGGATCCGTTTTACTTGTGACAGCTCGATTCGAAAGCCAGACTAAATTCGTGTGTTCAGTGGGCTTACTGAATATTTAAAGTGTAAAGGAAGATTCAAACTTGAAACTAAATGGCTTGTATTCAAAAACGACGCTTGAGCAATGATCTCGACTTTAAACAGGAGTGAGGTGTTCATTCTAAAATCGAGCTCAAGCATATATTCTAAACTTGAGTATTGATCAAGCGATTACAGAACAAGCGTCATTTCTGAATTTCAAATTTGAATTACCTTAGAATATTTTAGTCTCATAAGACATTAATCTTGTTAAATAGATATAGGCAACAAACAATAGAGAATAAATAAAACACTTTTAAAACAAAAAATTTAATATCATTCACGCCTCATATCCGTTCGCTCAAACAATTCTCTCATAAGAATATATTTAGAAAACTAAATCAACTTTACATATTAATGGCCTTCTCTTATTACAGTATCGTACATACTAAAATTTGTACATACTAATCTAAGTTATAGTAGAAAATCTCTAGAGATAACAATATATCGCGTATTCACTCACACTCCCGCATATATCTGTGTGACGTCATCACTAAACGTGAATCAACATTTCTACCATAGATATACCTTGCATAAAAATAAACTCAATTTTCATTTAAACTGTACCTCAGTACAATTGGCAAAATAATAGAAGTAACATACTTACTTAAACATTTAAACAAATTAATGTCATATAAATGGAATTGTCAAAGGGTCATAATTTTAACTGTATGCATGGGCGTAGCCAGCCATGGGCTCAGGGCTCAGTCTAAAAAAACATATAACTAGCGAACTATATCCGCGGTCTCCCCCCGGTTAATTCTTTTTTGTATCGATTGATGACTGTTGAGTGTGAACTTTCTTGCGGGTATTAAGTATTGTAGTTAGTACCTAGATAATCAGGTTTTTTAGGTTTGATTAGGTACCTTACACTTCAGAGCCAGGGTGGGGCAAGCACCCCACCCTGGCTCACCGTGGCTACGCCCATGACTGTATGTATAATCATTGGTTATATTTAACACGTTGAAGACCGCATATCCACCGATGGGTCACTCCGCAACAACATTACCGGCCCGCTTGTACACTGGTGGGCATGATTTACAAAAAAATATTTGAAAAAAATTCCTGTCCATATGTGAAAAATACGAATTTGCAATGCGGTCTTCAACATGTTAGCAGTAATAACTGCATTTAGGCCATCTTGTTTCTTCTTATGCGTATAACTTCATTCCTTACTTGTGTATTTTTAAACTTGATTTTTTGTTCTTTCTGCGCCTCTTTATCTTCTATTTTTTTCTCAATTGTAGCTTTCGTTTTCACCTTGTCATCCTCATCCTCGGGTTCTTCTTTAAAAATATCTTTCAACGCTAGCAGTCTATGTGAGTTGCCGACTTTAACTAATTTCCTTAGCGATAATTCTGATTTATTCTCCGAGATGTTTAGTAATCCCCAGGAATCTTCTTTAGCTTTGTCGAACTCCACTTCCAGTTGCCATGCAGCATTCCTGACCTCTGTCTTCAACCGTTGGCATTCTTCATAGCTGACATTCTTGCTAACATTTAGGCCTGTAGCCAATGGATTCACGATATAAAGTGGTTGACTATTTGGCTTGCGTATGGGCGCACCCTCGTTTATAGATATAGCTTTGCCTTCGAAGTCAAATTGTGAGTAAAATTCAAAGAATTGCAGCAGCAAACTTTCCAAGTTTGATTCGTTTTTTGTGAACAACTCTTTCGGTAAGTGGTTTAGATCTCGCAGAAATGTGCAGTTCAGGTTTTCTTCTGCAATTCTTATATCATCTTTTCCTGAAACAAATTGGAAATTGCCAACATAGTACATACACACATACAACCAGTTAGCTGGTAGAAAATGCCTTTAGGCATTAAGTTCGACGATTTGTGACTTTTACAAATAAAGAATTTTATTATTATTACATACTAGCAGTTGCCCGCGACTACATCTGCGTAATAATGAAGATATAAAGTACTATGAAGTTTAATGATGTTTCATATTTCAGTCAACAGAAAATGCCTAACACACTTCTGTCGCAAAATCCGTTCTTAGCTATCTACTAACTATAAAACTACCTCCCTGTCAAATTTCATGTTTGTATGTCAAGCGGCTTTCAAAAATATTCTGTAGCCTATGTTCATCAGGGATAATGTAGAATTCTATTGGTTTTACTAATTCTAGTTCCGGAACCTACTCAATACATACAAACAAACAATCAAATGTTTCCTCTTTATTAAATTAGTATACAAGTTTAAAGAGAGTGAATTGTCCTATTTTTGTATTTAATCAGCAATATTAGACTGGATTAAGTTTCAAAAAGAAATACAACTTTAATTTTCTTGTTTGATATACTGTAAATTGCTTATAGATATATATATTTTAGTATTGAAAAAGAAATCATACTTGCGTGTTTAATGAGTTGGTTCAATGATGGCAATATTTTACATGTCTGCAAGAAGAACAACACCATCAGGGAAAGTGGGAATCCAGTGATCCACCGACCAGGATGTGAGCATGTGAGCCCTTGGGCATTGGCCCATTTGCGGACTGCGAACACAAGCGGAGCAGTCCGGGGATCCAATGTACTGTATATATGCAACATTTCTGACATGTATACACCAGACCTGGAAGTATAGGAATGGAGGTCGGTAAATATGCTGTAAGAGGACGGATTGCATATATAATGGCACTTCTTACATATTGTTGTAACAGAGATCACAATCCAGATCAGCATAAAGATGTGAGAACTTCAATATAGGCACCCGCGCATGTAATATTCTGATAACTCTGCCTACACCAGAAACTCTGCTCTCTAATGCTGGTGCTAACACTTCCAGCTGATGACTCTCATTGGCCTCACGAGTTGATTTCTGCTGAAAAACCAAACGACGAGACGAGTGACTCTGAAAGTGAAATATGTTTCATTATATAAAGATTATACAGTAATGCCCCGCTTTACGCGAGGGATACGTTCCGGAAAAAATCGCGTTAACTGATATTCCCGCGACCATAGAGACGTTGAATGACTACATTATGTTTATAAGCACTCTTTCGCGTAATGCGGGGCAATTGAGCGCGAAATTTTAATAGTGAAACCGCGTATACGGGGTCGCGTAAAGCGGGGTATTACTGTACATTATTACAGGTTTTTGGGATACTATTAAAGTATTCAGAAGTAAGTAAAACATGTTGAGCACATCAGTGGTATTTAAACAAAACCATTATATGAAATTTCATATACATAGGCAAGCTTTGCTACCTTTTGTCAGTATGGGCAGTGACATTTAGATGCATTTATAGGTAAAATAATAATTACTAATAAAACACAATATCTATCAAATAATATATGCGTATATAGTACGTTATAAATAAAAGAAAATTACTACAGGGTAAACCCCAGGATCTGACCAAGAGGATGGACTCTAACACTTAACTGCATTTTCAGCCTCAAACGTTGAACTGAATAACCCGGTACAGTAAAAATAGGTAATTTAGAAATGCTAAGAGATAATTTTTTCACATAGGCGAGTTTAATACTCTACATTAGCAGAATAAAGACGTTGAAGCCATCAATAGAGGAAGAAATACTAACCATATCATGTGCAGGTGTATTGGTAAACACCAAATCCAGGTCGCAGCCAATTTTACCAAATCCATTCACTGATGAACCAAATGGTCTCAGAACAATATTTGAATATAAACTACTGAAGACTATTTCTAACTAAAAAAAAATAATTATTGTAATTATAGATTCATTATTGCTTACAATTGTTTTTTTTTTAATTTTTAAATTATTTAATCTAACAAATATTAAACGAAACACATTTGATTTGGCTTCAGAGAGACATATTGAGAAAGTATTTTATTGTTTTTTTATTATTTTCATACTTATTGGAGATTAAATTACTGATCCCTATGTGCAGTGCTTTGGAAGATTAGTTATTATTTATTTGATTGTAAAAGAAACATCCTTTTTGATAACCGTAATGTATAAATTTATCATTCGAATTGGCAAGTGGTAGCATATAAAATACTCTTTTTATAAACATAGCCAGCAATATAGATTACAGAACAACGAGTTCCAACAATACTAACCTGTCTTACAACCATATACCTTAGTCTAGTGCCTATGTCATTGAGCTTAGTGTTATCATAAAGCACTTGAATTTGTTCAGATATACTTCCACATTTAACCAGATTATCAATCAATGCATCATTGTTGATTATAGAGCTCATGTCTGATGATTTCAATGTCATATTTGTTGGTATTAACTTGTCTTTTTTGCTCTGTACTGTTCGGAACCATAGGAAAGGAGATGGCACTGCCGTAGTCTCCGAATCACTTTGGTGCATACTGCAGTGCTGATATATATCTCTGACATCTGCTTCAGTTTTAAATTCAATTAACATAAAGTGCTGAAATAGATTCGTTAAATCAGTTATTACACAATAACTTGGCAAATGACATCGCGCTTGCCTTGAGTTATTTAAATTGTTAAGAGTAATTGCAGAGTACCAACCTCGCCGCCTTTATTTCTGTAATGATGCACTTCTTCAATATCGGCGTATTTAGAACAGTACGAATGCAACTCGTTGAATGACGACTTCGAATTCACTTGTATTACTAGACTCCGACTCGCCTCTGATCTCCTTTGGGCCGTAAGCTCATCGAAGGTAACAAATTTCTTAGAAGACCCTAAAAGTGACATAACCTCTAAATGACCATCTCAACCAACCTTCCTTTGAATTGATCTTAACACCTTACCTGAACACGATCGGGTAAAGAGGAATTTTCTATGTGCTGATGAATATTTAAAAGTTTTCTTAATCGATGAAAATTTTCTAGTGTTTATAATTTTAAATATCACAGACATTTTTCAGCCAAACAAACGTCAAACGAGGAACGTTCAAAAATAAACTAAATACAATGTGTGATAGAGAGATTACAAATAACACAAACTTACTGGTCGTTTATACAACGTTAGATTATTTTCTTAATTATATGTTTAAAAATATGATATATTTATAATGGTAAATATATATAACGGTGGTTTACAGGTAGGACATTTTTACAAAGTAGGTGAAACAATGCGGTTATTTATAAAATTAATTTTATCTAAAATATCATATTTATTACTTAAGTTAGTGTTTCTACAAAATATACAAATATATACAATATACAAAAATCTCCAATACACCGTGTTATTCAAAATGTCAAAGACAATTAATGTGCGATAGGTTGAGGTTATGTTATGATTTAAAATTTTCGTTCCTTTGTGAAAATTATAACTTTATGTTGGGCTGTTGCCCTGAATACTCGGCATTGGGAGGATTGTCTTTTTAAGATATTTAAGGCCATATAATAAAACAAGGAAAAGTGAAAAATATATTTGAAGACATGGGCACTAGAATATTACATAGGTTTCTAATCCCTACATATTCTGTATTATATAGGGCAACAACACACAAATTAATGCCCGCAATTGAGACTACTTATAATGCGAGAGCTTTCACCGTTACTCCAATATATGCAAAGAGCAAAGATAGAGGAAAGGATAAGAAAAATAAAAATGCGAAAGTTGTAATAAACCCGTTAGTAATGTCAGAGCTCGTTTCAGTTGAGAAAATAAAGGGCAGCTGTTCTGTATTCCTTGATAAAATGAAGGAAGACTATACCAAGAGTTTGTCCATACGTTCATCTACAGGTGCCATCGAATCTCTCGCTGTTAGGTTTGAAGGAAATGAGTATGAACTGCAAGAATTAGCACAAATAATAAAGAAGAATCCAAAAACCTTGGTGATCAATTTTACATCATTTCCGCAAGCAATACCTGATGTCTTGAAAGCTATTAATGCCTCTGGACTGAATTTAAATCCACAACAAGATGGTACCACATTATTTGTTCCTGTCCCTAAGGTTACAAAAGAACATAGAGAGTCGTTAGCTAGGCATGCCAAAATTTTGTATATAAAGTGTCGTGACAGCATAAAAGATATTGAAAACGAGTATTTAAGAAAAGCTAAGAAGAAGACTGGTGTGTCAGAAGATTTGATTTTTGATGTTCAAAGACAAATCACTGCTCTTTGTGGGGAATATAGAGTTGAGGCGAAAAATATCTACGATACAAAGTGCAAAGAACTTGTTGGTGGCAAATAGTAGCATTTAGTAATTTATTAATCCTAGGCAAATAAAGTATTTTTCTTTGTTAACAAATATTCTTTTTTTAAATTTATTGCAGGTATTATTTACGTATATGCATAGATCTACCATCACATTTAAGATATGTGCGTTCAGTTTCAGTATGCTTAAAGAGAAGTAAATTAATAACGATTTTTTTGCAAAGAGGACGCACTGTGGAGGTCAAATCAATACTTGGGGCAGCTGATCCAAGGACAGTGTTGCTAGAAACGCTTAATAACACAATATCTATTTGTCTGTTTCTAGATAAATTTGGTTTGCTACATAAAATAAAATTTAATTGTAACACTAATTAATGTCTTTTATTACTAAAAATAACATCCA
Organism: Tineola bisselliella; assembly: GCA_028551675.1. Lineage (NCBI taxonomy): Eukaryota > Metazoa > Arthropoda > Insecta > Lepidoptera > Tineidae > Tineola > Tineola bisselliella. Next base: position 421,045 of record JAPWLS010001485.1, on the reverse strand, counting down.
AAGTAAGATTTGAAAATAAAGAAAAGAAATGTCAACTGTCTGTCATAGTTCGTCGCGGTATGTAAACAAGCGGGTTGAATGTATTTTGTTATTATTTTACGATAAATCACGATGGATCGGAAAAGGAATAAATACTCTACGGTTATGTCGCGAGTGTATAATAATTCAAAATCGACTTTGGAGTCGAATGTTTTTATTAGACGTCACGAAGTCCCTTCATCTGCTAACTTTGGCGCCAATACGTCTATTTCTAATTACAGCTCTAGTGTTTTTAATGAACTTCCTACGGTTTTAAACGATTACGTCGCCGAAGAAAATAAAACCGCGCCTAAACGTTCTTTTGTTGTAAAGCCAAAGAGAACATTAAAATCTTTAAAAGTCGTTAAAGTGCCGAATTTACCCGCACGTTCGCGTATTGCTGGTGTTCAGTCAGCTAGAAATTGTGCCACTAACCCTGTCTGTTCTTTTACAAGTGATAACGTTCATAGTACTACGGAAAATAAACTAAAGAAACACTATTCTAATTTATCTTTGGAGAAATTAAAGGAATTAAAGGTGAGACCCATAAAATGTAATCAATCAAGTTAAATATACATACAGTTAATATAGTTTCACAGTCAAATTTTTGTATGAATGTAATTTTGCTCCTATTTTACAGGACGAGATTAATGCTTACCGTGATAGGGACAAATTAAGGCAGCTTCATGCTCGACTTAATATAACGTATGGTGTAGAAAACAAGGAAGATATTCAAGAAAAACAAGAAGTTCAGGAACAAGGTAAACAAATATTTAAAGTGCATGGAAACCATTTCAAGTAGTATTCATTTGTTTTAAATCTACATCTTTTTATGATTCTAGCACAATATGTTCTTTATGAATATAATTTATTCGAAAAATTTAAATATATTAACGGTTATAAATTTCAAAGAAGGCATACATACACTAAAACAGCATACAATAATCACTGGTAATCCTCCCTTAGCACATCAAGTTCGCCATCTATTATCAAAACCTTGAACTAATATGGTGATATATTACCTACGTAGTTTATTGCGCTACCACTAGATGCCGCTGATTATTTTAAATAAGTTTTAAATTTAAAAATTATTTTTCAGATGATAATCAACAAAATTTATCGAATAGGTAAGTGATATTTAATTTATTACTACGTTCAATATAATAATAAAAATAAGGATATTTTTGTGTAATATTTTAGTTATTAAATATAATTTTGTCAAGGGAAAGTAGTTATTTTAATTTTATTGTTATATTTTTCGTATTTTTTTGTGTTGGCTCAATTGTAAACGAGTAAATGGCAAGGCAATCGCTGTTTCGCGCGACCCCGCAACGCCTCTTTAGCTCAGTGGTAGAGCACTGGTCTCGTAAACCAGGGGTCGTGAGTTCAATCCTCACAGGAGGCAATCATGTCCTTTAATATACGTTTTTTTTTTAATATATATTTTTTTATCGTATTTACATGTCTTGTTTATAATAAGTAATTTGCAAATATTTTTTGTTGAATAATTTTTATAATCCCTTTTTTGACAGTATTTATATACTTGAGTGTATTTATGGTCAAGGATTCCATACACCAGGAATCTATCTTAGTCCCTCCACATAACGGTCTTTGTAACCATGATCTAACGGTTAAAAATCTTTTATTCTTGCTTATTTTTCGATTCACACCAGTTATAAATGGATTTAAATCCAGTCTCGGATCCTGATTTTCCGAGGCATAAAGTTAACCGACGAGTTTTTTTTATACATATAATTTGGCGTTTACTTAAATTATCATTTTTGTCAAGAAATATTAGGTGTAAGTAAAAGGTATATACTATACGCAGTGGCGGCCTTAGAGGCCCTTTGTCCTTCGTGAAAATTACGTGTGCGAAAGTAGATCTGGTTGTTTGGTTTAGGTATTACACATATTCAGTTCTACGTACAATTCATGTCCATCAATATCATTGTATATTCTACATTGTATATATTCTATATACCTATATTTTTTAAAATTTGCTTGGGTTGTTGCGCGAGGCCCCTGCAAGAGTGAGGCCCCATTCGCCACCCCCTAAGGTCGCCACTGACTATACCGTATACGTGAAGGAAGAATATTTATTTTTGAAGTCTAGTTATATTTTTATTATAGGGATGATTAATTTGATTTGTAGTGATAAAATAATTTAATGTGTATATTTAGTGACGTAAGTTGCAGTGGTCATCTTCATATTAGATATGTCTTATCACATATAGACATTGAACTCTTGACTAATTGGTATTTCATAGTAATGTTTGTTGGCCAGCGCACGTTGCGTTGCGTTATCACGGCAGAAATAGTCTGGCTCGAGTCCAGGAAACGGAAGTGGTGTCAGCTCAGGACATCGACAACTGATGCAATAATTATGCACTTGCTAATAGAAACTTGACTTATTATGAAAAATACGCCTGAATCTTATATCAGCTGGTTTTCTATAGTTTCATTGTCTATACCAGCCATTCTCAAAGTGGTGTTCTGCGGAACCCTAAGGCTAAAATACTGCAAAAAATACCTACCAAAGGGAGATTATAAGGTTACATCTAAATATTCCAACTAAATATTACATTGCAATATGATTATAAATACATATAAATCTGTTTTTTATAATTATATTAAGGCTTTTTCCTTCGCCAAAAAAGTTTTAAAAAAATCATTATATTATGTAAGCTGCGGAAATTATTGACAATAATACTTCATTTTGATGTACTACAGTTTTATAGAAGACATCAATATCTACAAATAAGTCTGCGATACCATATGTCACAATAACTGCTTTTTCATGTTAAAATTTAAACTTTATATCTAGTACTTTATATCTTCATTACTATGCGAACGAAGTCGCTGGCAACAGCTAGTCATCTACTTAATGTAAGTGCATGTAGCAAATGTTTGTGTCATATTGGTACCGAGCGTGTACAACACTAACTCGGACACGGTCACTCCAATAGTCATAAAATATGCTAAGTAAAATGACTTATGGCAATACAAAACGCGTTATACCAGCACGTATCTGAGGTGATTGTTATCGAAGGACACGTACTGAGGTCGACGTCCGCATCACAACGCCTTTCTCCATTCCCGGTAAATACGAACAATGCCTTGGTGATGGAAGCGTGCTGCTCGGCGGGGTTACTTGAAGCTTCAGCAGTGGAACTTGTTTTAAAATAACTTTCGAAAATACATTGTATTACAGTTTATACCTGTGGGCTTATCATGAATTTTAGTCTGGCTTTCGAACCGAGTTCGCTTCAAGCGATTTGTATGGAAATTTGTGCAGCGCCACCGCGTGCGGATTTGGAACTACAATATTTTAGATACTTTTTGTTAATTTTCAAACGTCTCGATCTTTCGTTCATTTGATAGATTGCTGGTGCTCGTTAGTTGTTAGTAAAAATTCATGATCCCGATTGCTAACGGATCCGTTTTACTTGTGACAGCTCGATTTGAAAGCGTTGGTGTGTTTGAATGTATGTGTTAGGTGCTAGCTTTATTTATCAGTTTTTTATAATTATATTAAGGCTTTTTCCTTCGCCAAAAAAGTTTGAGAACCGCTGCTTTAGGCCATATTTATTATATATCACTATTTCGTGTGTTAATTGATGCACTACTTCACCTCAAAGGGGAGACGGTTGCTCAACAATATCCTTAATGCTATAAATTAAAATGCGTATAATGAACGGAAGAGCGCGCTCGTCACATACTGCGTGACTAGTCAGCCGCCTGACCTTGCTTGTCTGTATTTGCATAAGTGATTATTTATAGGCGGCCTTTGCATTCACTTGGGGTAGGCAGAGATGCCCAACATGATACGTATATGTATTTCAATCGGAAATGGAATCCGGGACTTCCACATTATAGTACAGTAATACCCCGCTTTACGCTACCCCGTTATGCGCGGTTTCACTATAACGCGAAATTCATAATAATTATTAAATTACGCGAAAGAGTGCGTATAAACATAATGTAATCATCAACTTCTCTATGGTCGCGGGAATTTCAGTTAACGCGATTTTTTCCGTAACGTATCCCTCGCGTAAAGCGGGGCATACTGTATTGACTGGCGCGCTAACTATCGCGCACTAAAATAAGCAGCTCTGACGGAGATTTTAGAATAATTTTGTAATGGAATCATACTTATTTACAATTTATCGCTAATTATATATTCGGTGTGAAACATTCGAGCATTGGGCCTTGAGTAAACAAAGTACGGTTAACATCTAGGTTTGGGAGAATTTAGATTTCCTTCCTAGATTCCCTTATCTGGACCGCGAAAAGTGGTCAATTTATAAACTAGTGGAAAAAATTGAAGAGTCAAAAAAAAAATCGAAATTTATCGGTGATATTAAAAATGCTGTATCTCAGTGAAAAATTAGCGTTTTCAAGCTTAAGATTTCTAGTTTGAAGATTTATAGGTTAAAAAATTCTAGAAGTTACAGATTTCACAGGAACATAAGAAATAGCGTGAAAAAAAAAACTCCAATTTTTTTCGCATATTCTATTGGCTGCATGAACTTAGAAAAAATGTTTTATTACTAAACCAAGATATGTGTGTGTATAAGGTATTTATTAACACTAAATACTGTTTTACATTTAATTTCGAATTTTTTTTTTGTCCCTTTAATTTTTTCCACTAGTGTATTTTGGAATAACTTAGGTCTATTTATATCAAATTTTGTACCGGCTATAATTGATAAATATCTTGGGGTCCTTTTCTCGTCTCGTTTCCAAAGCCTATATGGGGTCATTCAAGTATTACGTAAGCGGGGGAGTCTTTGCTTTGCTTATTTTTGATGACATGGTGGGTGGGGGGGTCGATATCGTGATTACGTCAGCAATTATATCAATAAAAAAAAAGAATACATTAAAAGAAAAATGCATATAGGTACCAACGATTACGTAAGCATGGGGGGGAAGAGGTTTGCTTACTTTTGCTGACAAGGGGAAGGGGGGGGGGGGGGGTAAATAATTGTAAAAAAAAATCTGCTTACGTAATACTTGAATGGCCCCTATATACATTTTCATTTCATTATAAATAGTACAATAAGCAGTGATAAGTCAACAAATGCATGTTCAGAATTGGTGATGGTGCCAGAATGGTGACTACAAATTGTTAATACCACCATAACCTTCACTTGGGCATCAGCACGGAATGCTAATGTTTATTTAAATCGCATTCACTCAAGGATACATCCTGTTACGATATCTAACAAAGACATTGCGGACCGGTTATATATACGTACAGCCATTTTCAAAATGGTGTTCCGCGGAACCCTAGGGCTAAAATACTGCAAAAAATACCTACCAAAGGGAGATCTAAATATTCCAACTAAATATTACGTAATATTACATTGCAATATGATTATTCATAAATACATATAAATCAGTTAAGGCTTTTTCCTTCGCCAAAAAAGTTTGAGAACCGCTGGCTTAACATATAGCAATATTACCTTATGTTAGGTTAAAGAGTAATTGTGACCACATTTCTCTGTTAACCCTTCCACGGGCGCGGTGTGCTTGACGGGCTCAATTGAGAAAATTGATGATTAAATTGTTTTCTAATTAAATCTAAGATGAAAATCAAAATCAATATTTTTTATTGGAATGTTTAGAAATAAATTTTATACAAATGTTTCTTCCTTCTTTAAATCAGACTAAAAACTAAAAGCTGTGCCTGCGATATCGGCCGCGCCCGACGGAGGGTTAAGTGCTACACGACTCACGCGCATGCCCTTTCTTGTACGCAGAGACTTGTTGAGGACATTCATCTGTGTTTAATATTAAAGGGATTAAGAGTTGCAAAGTGACGAATAACTAACTGTATGGTAGCATTCTTATTGAGCGTAACCAATGGCTTTATTTGCAACGAGTGCCTGCCACGTGTATGCGACGCTGAAGCATGGATGGCCTCGTGTTTTACTTGCTTGCGTCGTCCATGTATTTTATGTGCCGTTATGTGAAAGTTATGTTTATTATCTATTATGACGCGTTCTGGAGGACGTGCAGCATTTGTTCACGGAGTGTTTGCGAAGTCAGAAGGAGATGGAGGCGCTGGTGATGATTGCAAGATGGTTCATCGGCGGCTCCCACTCCTGTAATTTTAAGTTTTGTAGCTTTAGGTAAGGCACGATGGAGCTGATATGTCTAGGCCAGCTTTTTTGGCGAAGGAAAAAGCCTTAAAATAATTATAAAAAACTGATTTATATGTATTTATGAATAATCATATTGCAATGTAATATTACGTAATATTTAGTTGGAATATTTAGATGTAACCTTATAATCTCCCTTTGGTAGGTATTTTTTGCAGTATTTTAGCCCTAGGGTTCCGCGGAACACTACTTTGAGAATGGCTGGTCTAGGCAGATAAAAGCCCCAATTTAGAAATAAATAAAAAAATCGATTACGACTTAATGCGCTCTTACAGAAGCAAATCATTGAGGGAACGAATTCTGTATGAAAGCCGATATATTATTTTGTATAAAATATAAATAGATATGAACAATTTATGTTGAACTAATTCTCGTTTTTATTGTAGCTATTTCATTAGAGGCAAAGGTATATATATGCCTATGCAGTTTTTTTCTTTTCTTTTTTAAGTCACTGACTAGTTTTAATTTGTCTTTTTCACTAAAACTAAATTTTACTGGTCTCAATTGCATTTAGACGCCTAGGTCATGCGTTGGGTCCTAGACTCGCCCCATGTGTCGAGATAACGTTGGAATGCCATAAAAATCAGCACAGCGTGACGAATAGCACGTTATCGCGATAGAGTGACCTTGGCAATGACATTGGCCACTTGGCCGCAACAATAGAAGTTTTATGTAACGTAATGATTACATTTTTGACGGAACGTTTCATTCTTGATTATAGGTACTTTATTCGTTATGGAAAATATTTTATAATAATCATAACGGAACTGTATCTGCTGAGGTTGCAATAAAGATCATTAGAGGAACTAATTACATTTTATATTGTTCCGTACCAAATCATAGATAATTTTTATTTCCCTATTTATTATTTATTTTGCTGACTGGCAACATTCCTGTTCCCCCCGCCACCTTATTTCGTCCCGATGGCAGCGCCCTCGCGGCGACAGTGTGTGTAACTAAGAACAACTACGTGAACGCACGCGCTCGGATCACCGCCGACAAATAAATCGTGCACCGTCATTCTATTCACCATTTCAACGCAGTCAAAGGAAGAATCGACTAACACAATAAACCAGCACCTAAGGATCGCTCCGGAGACGACAGTGGAAGAGAGGGAAAGCCGAGCCCATCGTGAGTAACCATTTCTTTTCCATTCCTACATATTGTCCGTCAGCCAGCATTTTATATCACACACATATATATAAATAAATAATATGTCTGAAAGGCATATGAAGAGAAGAAATCACAAAAAAAAACTCGTCAACCATAATGTTAGTATTAGTAGTTATGTAGATTCTTGCTTAACTGTAATATCTATAACCTAACTATGGATATCAGTGGGCTATCACGAATTTAGTCTGGCTTTCGAATCGAGCTGTCACAAGTAAAACGGATCCGTTTGCAATCGGGATCATGAATTTTTACTAACGACTAACGAGCACCAGCAATCTATCAAATGAACGAAAGATCGAGACGTTCGAAAATTAACAAAAAGTATCTAAAATATTGTATGTAGTTCCAAATCCGCACGCGGTGGCGCTGCTCAAATTTCCATACAAATCGCTTGAAGCGAACTCGGTTAGAAAGCCAGACTAAAATTCGTGATAAGCCCACAGTATAGAATAACATAAACATAACATCTAGTTCTGAATTAAATATACTTACTACATATGCTAATAAATGCTTATAGTAGCAAATAATTGTTTCCACTGGGAGTCAACGTTTGCTTCATTTGGTTAATTGGTGTACTTCTAGCATCGTAATCATCCTTAAATGCGCTGGAGCAGCAGTTCTCAAACTTTTTTGGCGAAGGAAAAAGCCTTAATATAATTATAAAAATGCAATGTAATATTTAGTTGGAATATTTAGATGTAACCTTATAATCTCCCTTTGGTAGGTATTTTTTGCAGTATTTTAGCCCTAGGGTTTCGCGGAACACACTTTGAGAATGGCTGCGCTGGGGTAAGTCAATAGCATTGGCCATCCACAGGTTTTAAGTTAGCAGGTGACACATCGTGCGATTATCAAAACAAACAGAGCCTTGCTCGTTTTGAGTTTATTGTTGATATACAATGGCGTGACCAAGGTCGAGGCTGACTCATGCCATACACATGCCTTTTGTAGACTCGTGGAGGCGTTTTTTCATGTCATCTGAATATACTAAGAAACACCCGTAAATTTATATTTAAAAACAAAAGAAACCTGAAGTTATGTGAACGGGTGCTGCGGGTCAAAGTAATAAGGCTGCGTAATATATGATATGGCTGTCTCCCCTTCACGTCACCCAAGTAGGCTAAGGCCGGGCATCGAACTAGCAACTGCTGTGCGTGCGCCCAGGCACCAGTGCTGCCACGCATGCGCAAGGTGCAATGTGAAAGGAAACTAGTTTTGGACAGTAATTTGAGTCCGACAAATCAGCTGTACAAGTTTTTTGATTTTATTTCGGAGAATGGACGCTCTTCTATTTCGTTTTTTGTTGGTTATAAATGATTTTTCTTGCACGTCGTCTTTGATGTCTTTTTGTTACATGTACTAACTAGTAAAAAAGTATTAACCTAGAAGCAATATTTGTGTCTAATTTGATTGGATCTTATTGGCTTGGAAATGAAATAGTGACATGTTATTTGCTTATTTTACTAATAGTAATAACAATAATAATAAATTCTTTATTGCATAACAAAAGGCGAACTTAAATTTTCTACCAGCTAACCTTTGTTGTGAGCGGTGAAAAATAAAATAATAAAAGCAAATACAAAATAATACACAAATAATTTCTGTTATTAATAAATATAATATAAATAATTAAATAAGATATATTTCAAAATGTATTAAATAAATATGTCGCGTTTCGAGATCAGCTTGGAAGTAGCCGCGTTAACAAGAGGAGTGTGCCCTGTTAATTTGGACAGAGCACATTCGTCTCCTCAAGCCGGCATAGTTTGGTAACAGTTGTCTCCACTCATGGACCGCACTCTAGCTTAACATCAGGCGGAGTGTGGTCATATGCTGGACTATCAATAAAAAACAAATGTCAGAAGATCCAGTTCTTCTGTTTATATAGGAAGTGCTTGTGGAGATTGTTTTTAAAACTGTTTAGAGTAGAGTAAAAAGATGCGAGATAGAGTACTTTTAAATTGGTCTGCAGATACTTGAATGTGGTCGCGGCAGCTCGCATCAAACAAAAGTGATTCTGGCTGATGAAGTTAGTTAAGTATAGAGTTGTATAATATTCGTGTGTCTAATTACGGAACAGGGGGGTTACTCAGGCGCACTTCGGACGAAAATACGGACGTTTCCTACTCAGGGACAATTACGTAATCATTCACGAAATTACGGATTTGACAGCGATGTCACAACGGAAAGGCCACACAATGCTTAACGGACATTTGAAGTGATTCTGGCTGATGAAGTTAGTTAAGTATAGAGTTGTATAATATTCGTGTGTCTAATTACGGAACAGATTTTAATAGTGTATTTTAATGGACTTCCGTTGTCCATATGTTTAGAGTCTGTACGTCTGTTTTTATCTAAAATTAAATATACTGACACAAGCGCGTACGTTTAACATGACACGTTGATTTAGGGCTTGTAATACTACACCCACTTCTTTTTATGCCTTTGCTGCCGTTTGTGATAACAATTTTGATATTCGACTGATTTCAAACTAGATTTACAAATGTAGATGTAGATCCCTACTAATACTATAAATGTGATGTTCTACTGCAGCGGTTCTCAATCTTTTTTGGCGAAGGAAAAAGCCTCAATATAATTATAAAAAACTGATTTTTATGTATTTACTAGCTGTTGCCCGCAACTACGTCTGCGTAATAATGAATGAAATAAATCTAATAAGATTTATACAAACTTTCATCCCCTATTTTATCCCCTTAGGGGTGGAATTGATCAAAATCCTTTCTTAATGCCTACGTCATAACATCTACCTGCATGCCAAATTTCAGCCCGATCCGTCCAGTGGTTTGGGCTGTGCGTTGATAGATCACTAAGTCAGTCAGTCACCTTTGAGTTTTATATATATAGATGAATAATCATATTGCAATGTAATATTTAGTTGGAATATTTAGATGTAACCTTATAATCTCCCTTTAGTAGGTATTTTTTGCAGTATTTTAGCCCTAGGGTTCCGCGGAACACACTTTGGGAATGGCTGTTTGTAATACTAGTGTAGAAGTAGCCTTAGATAGTAGTATGCGGAACAGGGAAGGTTATTTCATGAAATTAATAATGTATCGCGTTTTTATTAATTCTTCTTTTATAAATACCCTTAGATGTCCAATGAAGATTCCGCCAATGTCGAGTATTCGGCCAACAGATAAACAAAAAAAAATACGAAATTTTATTACACGTCTTAAAAGATTTATAGGTTCCTTCTGGTTCTTCTTTTATTCTTCTAAAATGAGTAAGTGTTTTACGTTTATCAGAACAATATTGTAATGTTAGTAAACAGTTTTAGTGCATTACATAATGGCGTATGTGACAACCCTATTTCAGAACAGGGCTGCGCGTGCTAAGGACGTCGACCTCATACTTGAAATTATGATGACTTTACATCTGTATACTTATTGAATGTAACTTATCTTAAGTTATGTGGTATATACGTTGCTATTATTTGCCGTTTTTACCCCATCAGTCTCGTAGTTCCACCCTGTACGATTTTGTTTATTTGGTGTTCGAACGATAATTGTAAAATAAATAAAATAGTTTATTGATAGAACTTTTTGTACATAAAATAGCAAGGACCCCTGAACTAGGTTCGGAAACCTGTCCTACTGGGTACCCCGGTTACTGAAATAGAATGAAGATGATGAAGAAAGAAAATAGCGATAGAAATATATAATATATAAAAACTGAAGAAAACAATATATATATACATTGTTGTTGTTATTTAGCGAGTACTAAATTTAAAATAAATGATATTCTATTCAAGTAGCAAAAAGTACAGTTAAACAAGTGATGCCGTGTATACGGGGCACGAGAGGCACAAGTGACGCAAGCCCACTGCGGTTACTTTCTATTCGGCTACGTCACCTCACTCAAATTTTGGTTAAGGTCGGTCACCGCACCGAGACAGAAAAATACATCGTCGACATCTACTGATGAGCTCTGGCTTAAAATACCAATGGGGTTAATGACATTCGATGCTTTCCAATTCTATTGCTATCACTAGATGATCCTTTTTCAACTTTTAATATTAATTAATATGTTTTTTTAAATACTACATGAATTCAATAATATATTATAAGAAACAACACACGAATTAAACTACTTTCTGATTATTGAAGAAGAATGTATTATACAATGTTCTAATTTGGGATACGTTTTATGATATTACTTTCTTGGTTGTATTGACTCCTGATGACTTTTACTGCGGTTTCTTGCGGTTTTTCCACCAATAATCATCCTTACAAGATATGTGACCAAAATACTTCAGACTGTAACAGGTGTCATTGAGACAGCATGAACGAAAATATATCGAGTTACGCAAAACTAACGAACTTGAATTATGCCTTTGATGGTCCGTAAATGTCACCTTTAGAGCGAAATTGCTCGAAGGACGTTACAGATTTCTGTTGAATATTACAAAACGTTTGGCAGCGTGCGGAGTGTGGCATGACGCAAACATCGGTGCCGCCAGTGTGGGATTGTGGGTCGTCGTACGGTACGCGGAAACTTTCTTTTCCACTCGTCATACTATTCTCGCTTGGGTGTGACGTAAGGCTGACTTGCGTCCGTGTTTCTGACCTTAGTTGAGTAACTGGCCGTGTGTGTACCTCCAAAATTTTGGTCAGACCATTAGACCAATGGGTCCTCTATAGGATTTCCAAAGACAGTCTACTTGGAAAATTAATCGATATAAAAATATTAAAGATAAACTTCAATGTTTCCATCTTTATTCACTTTATGGCCAAACTACTAATTTACTAATACTATGTGCTCATGGGCGTAGCCAGCCATGGGCTCAGGGTGGGGCAGCAGTCTAAAATAATATGTAACTAGCAAACTATTTACCCCGGTTAATTTTTTTTGTGTCCACTAACAACTGTCAAATGTGAACTTCCTTGCGAATATTAAGTATTGTAGTTAGTACCTAGATAATTAAGTTTTTTTGGTTTGATTAGGTACCTTTCAGGTCAAAGTCAGGGTGGGGCAAGCGTCCCACCCTGCCCCACCCTGGCTACGCCCATGTATATGTTTATTGGTATGACTATAGGACAGAACTATAATTCAAAATTCAATATTTACATTTGTACATGTGTACTGCTTTCCTTCTGTACTTGTGTTATTTGTAGCATTATTCTAACGTATTTGATCAGTAGGTTGCAAAAAAATTTAATATGTGTTTAAGTTAGAAAGTGTTTAGTATATTGCTTCTTTGTGCAATTGAATAAAACTTATACTAATTTGTATTAGTGGATGTGAAGAATCACATGGACTTCGGGATATAAAAGCAGTAACTAGTGTGTCACTTCTAACAGTAGCAATTTAGCTACGGGCGTTTTTTGGTTTAAACTTTAGATAATATGAATAGTGGTAAATATATTTAAAGATATACAGTAAAGAATTAAAGTAGATATATTTATATAGATAACGAACGCTGTAATTTGTAAGGTGCATCGGTCTCGCTTGGCTTCTCACTTGGACGGTGTACCATCTTTTTCAAGGTACCTGAACACTAATGACGCATACTGAAATTTTGAGTGAGAATATGTTTGTATTTTTGCTTAGTATATTTTTTATTATTATTGACTTGGATTAAATGACATATTATAATACAGTAATGCCCCGCTTTACGCGAGGGATACGTTCCGGAAAAAACTGAAATTCCCGCGACTTTAGAGAAGTTGATGACTACATTATGTTTATACGCACTCTTTCGCGTAATGCGGGGCAATTGAACGCAAAATTTGAATTTCGCGTTATAGTGAAACCGCGCATAACGGAGTCGCGTAAAGCGGGGTATTACTGAATGTTGGGCCAACAACAAAAGAAACGTATCTTGTTTATTATTTATTATTGTCTATGGTCACATTAAATAATTGTCAATTTTAAAAAAGTCTAAAAAATATAAATTATTAAGCGAAGTAGCTGTGCATCATTTTTCTTACATCGAAATTCTTAAATCGGCAATTCAGCGCATGAGCCCTAACATTGGTCCTTCGAGCCGGATCGTGCAATCCACTTATTTCTATTTTGTTTTGTATTAATTTTAATTATCGAACTATTGGCTGATTAAAATAATCTAATAATACATGTAATTAATGGCGTAATTTGTGTAAACGTAGACTTGAATTTATTTAACGTAATAATATATGTTCTTATTAAATGTCCATTTAATGTGTAAATAGTAAAGTCCTTGTTTGTTATGTATCACGTGAAATCCTCATGTGTTTAATCTCTGAAGGTAAATATTTAAGACATTCTCTCTACTAGGTGGAGTGATAACATATCACGCGGAATAAGATTAGATATAGGTTTTTTAAATATACGAATATGTAAGGGTATTTTCATATTCAGTTTCATTGTAGAAAACTACTTTCATAGATGCATGGTTACAATCGAAATACAAGAACAAACCAATGGCTCCCAAATAACATTTCCAAGAGTTTTATTTTAATTAATTAAGTCAATAACAATAATTATGTATTGTAGTGTACACTTAACAAAGTGTCATGTGTAAAATAGAAAATTTGAATTAAAACATTGTCATACACCCGGATTACATACCATTTTCTAGCACAAAACCAGATTACCTAGAATTTTTAGATTAACTATGAAGAATGTGACAGCCTGAATATTTGTACTGCCTGCTTGAATAATCTAAGCTAGCTCAATTCAATTATTTTGTATCGAGTTTTATAAATGTAACGGTCGTTGGGTATATGTTCAAGACCTAACTTTTGCGTGGAATGTAATGACGCACGCTGGGAAGGTATCCGGTTTGATCTCCCCTCCTCTCGCGAGTACCGTTGGCTCTCGCCGCAAGTCATGCTTCATAATATTATAAGAGACACTATGACTGTGGGTTGTAAATTATAATTCAATATATAAATGGTTAATCTGTAGTCCGCATGTTTTGCTAATTGATATCCCTTATGCATGTTTAAAAAAGTTCACGGCTACTAGCGGTAACTTGATGGTTGAATAAAAACTTACATAAAACAAAAAACTTTTCGCACCATTACTCTGTAACGAATTTAGTTTTCTTTGTTCCATTGCGTCGTTAATTTCGATAGGTACATTCACTAAACCACAAATTTAACGTTTATTGCTGTTTCCGTTCTAATATCACAAAAAAAAATGGTACAAAGAGATCAGTGTATTTTTATGCATTTTTTGGATGTGGTAAAAAAGAATTAAAGGCTCTTTCACACGGTACGGTTCATGGGCAGCTCGCCGAGCCGTGTCGGTCGTGACGCTCGGCCCGTGACGCCTGCTTGGTCATCGCGCGTAACCGTTCCGTTCGCCGGCCTCCTGCCTTCAATACTCACTTTGCTCCATATTATTTATGTTGCAAATCTTTGCACAAACGTTAACTATATCCCTACTAATATTATAAATGTGAATGTGAGTTTGTTTATTACGTTTTCACTCAACAACTACTTAACCGATCATCATGAAAGTTTGTACACATATTTTTTGAGGTACTAGAAGTAACATAGGATACTTTAGTAGGATAGTTTCCAGCTGACTATAGTTTCAGGTGTTTGGAATCATCTTGATTTATTTCTAATGAAATGATTTATTTTCGATATTTTTTTTTCAAATTTTATTGATTTTACTCTAAATTTTATAACCATATGAAAAAGTAATTAATAGTTCTGAATCTGTGAAATATTCTGTCTTGAAAAATATATCATACGATATAATTTTTCATATAACTAATATGTCTGCAAGACTTATCAAAAACCATCACACAGTTTATAATTAGCGCCATTCGATACTAGATCTGCTGTAACTCTGAAGACCGCAAATAACCGCAGCTGATTTTTGGATATGTCTATTGTGGATATATGCCCTATCAAACAACATCAAAATCTTTACTGAGGCAAACTGAGCTAACTACTAAAAGTTTCGTTGAAGTTCAAACAAATTATTTTTTCATAGACATTTGTTTTTCAGTATTTTTATACAAATTATACCATTAAGTTAAGAAATAATTTATTTTTTTTTAAAAATATGCAACACTATATAGTTTCATAAAATAAAGCTATAAAATAAAGCTCTGAATTGTTCAATTGCATCTTCAATAATTCGAGTATTTTGAGTATATGAAGTTTAACGTGTTATATTTTATATTAAATAAATCATAAAAAAAAATTATTGCATCTTAAAAGTATTAAATAAAATTAAAATATTTTGAAAAAGTGACATTCACAATTTTGATTTTTGATATGGGCTTCTTAGGCGTCGCCCCAATGTGCGTCGGTCCGTCGAGTGGCGCGTGGAAGATCGACGCCACTGACCGACTCTGGATGAGCCTGCATTATAACACTGGACTGATACTGTTACAGAGAAAGTATGCATTCAGATATGAATTATGTTCTTATGTAACTCACGGGAAGTAGACGATGCTAGAAAAATTATTTGTCCATTCCTGTTTTATAATATTATCGCTTTATTTCATTCTGATGTTTCTAACGCTTTGCTTTCCTGGGTGTGGCGAAATTGCATATATGATAATGCTACAAAGAACTCTTTAATGCACTTATAGTAGATAGTACAAAAGGTAGGTAGTTATAAAACCAATAACTAAAACGTGGACTCTATTAGGCATCCAATAATTTATTTATTTATTTGTTACACTAGAAATCACAAATCAATCCTCCAATTTGATATGTAATGAAATGAAATTCGTTTATTAGTATAGGCACTAAAGGCGTGCACTTGCTCATCGAGAAGACGACCACAATAAACTCGTATTTTGTATATTTGTATTTATATGTACTATGTAATTTAGTATTGAAGAGTATTGGCTTCGAATTTATATACCTACTATACTATATACTCCGTAGTCTATATATATAAAACTCAAAGGTGACTGACTGACTGACATAGTGATCTATCAACGTACAGCCCAAACCACTGGACGGATCGGGCTGAAATTTGGCATGCAGGTAGATGTTATGACGTAGGCATCCGCTAAGAAAGGATTTTGATAAATTCCACCCCTAAGGGGATAAAATAGGGGATGAAAGTTTGTATAAATCTTATTAGATTTTCGACTGATTGAACTGAAATTAAAGATTGGAGTTACTATGATGAAGACGTTTTTACACACGCTAAACAAAAATAAAGCCGCAAAAACTATATCTAATTAATAATAATACTTCTTAACGGGAGCGAAGCCGCGGGCAACAGCTAGTATAGTATAAGTGTACTTGAATAAAAGCAATAGTGTATTACTATGGACCGCGCGGTTCAAATTCCCCCGTTCACGATTTACTGGAGCGCACATCTGCCCGCCATGTCCGTCCTTCCAAACTACGAGACGCGCATATTGATACATTTCGCCTACAGGCACGGATTTTGGCTTATAGCATGAAATAAAATAATATTTAAAATATTTTTTTTATTGTTTTGTTAATCAAATAATCCCTACTTATATTATAAATGTGAGTGTTTGTTACGTTTTCACACAACAATTACTTAACCGATCATCGTGAAACTTTGTACACATACGTTTGGAGGTACTAGAAGTAACATAGGATACTTTTTGTTTAAAAAAATAATTATTTTTTACTATAGTTTCCAATTGACTATAGTTTCAGCTGTTTGAATTTTTTCTATATTTATTTTTATTTTCGTCTGTCATTTTTATATATGCAGTATAAAACTATTTGAATTTTTGAGGTTAGGTATCGTTATTGTAGTTATATATTTTTTTATTACAGGAGTGTGATAGGTATTGTCTGTTGACTGAAATATGAAACATCTTTAAACTTCATAATACTTTATATCTTCATTATTACGCAGACGTGGTCGCGGGCAACAGCTAGTATTTAATATATGTACCTAAGTGACATAAGAAACATGTGTAAATGAACAGTGATATAATTTTATTACTGAAATTTTATTTTTGTTGAAATATATTTCGATATTGTAAACATTGTTTTAATAGTTTTTCTATATTTACGTTCCGGATTAGCCACGGATTCGTTTTATAGACGTATCTTGTTTGTTTATAATTAGCTGCTATTTTCAATATGTTTAAAGGAAAACATACGCGTTCACTTTGTTTATTTTGCTTTGAAATAATATTGATTTTTTCAATTAGCGTTTGTTAGGTGAGTACTTTTTTAACCTTTCAATATAAGCCCGGCTTTGGCAAAAACTATTAAGAAGTAGTAGTGTGGAAAAAATATCAAAATTACAATCATAATTATGTCTGACGCCGTTTCAGTCGGAATGTACTATGGGTAAACGGTTAGCTGCATCAACTTAAGGGCTATTTTCGCTTGTACTGCTCATTGGACTAATATTCATATGGAAGTACAAACGTTACATACTACACACAATAAACTTACATATATAATATAGAATAGAAAACAAAACACTAATATATATATATATAAGACTATAATAATAAGAAGATTTAGTAAGTATATACAGGCATTAGACAAATAATCTGTACTCCATGACGTCATCTTGTTAGCCCAAATAAAATTGTTTGTATATCTAAGTACTATGTTTGCAGGTGATTTAAACTTACCTCATCCGTCACGTGCTTATCATTCAGCTACTGAAATTAAAAATATTTTATCTCAGCCATTCTCAAAGTGTGTTCCGCGGCACCCTAAGGCTAAAATACTGCAAAAAATACCTACCAAGGGAGATTATAAGGTTACATCTAAATATTCCAACTAAATATTACATTACAATATGATTATTCATAAATACATATAAATCAGTTTTTTATAATTATATTAAGGATTTTTCCTTCGCCAAAAAAGTTTGAGAACCGCTGTTTTATCTGGTTACACAAGCCTTATTCAGATTTACATACCGTTATTGAAGACATGGTGGCATTATTGCGACTGAGTACACTAGGCAAAAACCCATCATTAAGTGCAGGGTTACTGACACTGGTCTGTTATTCGGGACCAGAGAGAGTTTCTTGTATTCATTGCAATTGGTCTAATAATTGTAAAGTGCAGTTAAATAGGTATCGTGGCGAAAGGGGTTATTTAAATAAAAACATACAAAATATCAATACTCACATTTTATTTAATTCAGTATTATTATTAACACACATCAAAATGACACCTTCCCGTTTGGTGGTTTTGACTAGACTGCCTTTCTCGTCTGGGTGACAGATATGCGTCTACCCCTTCCAGCCGATAGGGGTCGCCGCATGTCTGTCACGTTAAAATGATTACTAATTGTATCAATTATTGCTTAATTAACTCATATTTAAAGCTTTAGTCAACATTATTGAATTTGGTTGCTGACATAATTCTCTGTACCAATGAATGTGGTGGTGTTATTAAATTAAGCCATTAGTATTCATGTGTGATGTTATTTTACTTTGCCTATTAAAGGATGGTTTACGTCAGATATACTCTAATCGCTTACATAAGATTGAATGTGAGAACGGTCCGGCATATGACCGCAAACCTGCCAATCTTTATGGCCAGTCAAAGTTGGCTATTTTTTAACCTTTAACTACTGAGGTTTTGGGAAGAAAAAATTTTTGAATAACTCTAATTAGTTATTTTGTTGGTTTTTTAAAATAATTTTGTCTATTCTTGCTGATTTAGTATCTCGTGTGATTTTTTTCCAAAAAATGCCAAGTGTTTCCTAAACTTTGAAATGATAGTTAATTATATACAAATAATTTATTTAAATACATCCACTGAAGCTAAATATTAAACACTAAACCCTAAAAACCCTAAAGATTTTTAAATACAAGCACATATATGTACGGGACTCTGAGGCCCCCATGTCAGTGTTTACGTGAAATTAAATCCACCTCAGTAGCTAAAGGTTGAAATGATTAGCTACATTTTCTACTAACAAAATAGAGTTAACCACGTTTCATTGTACATATATAATATAATTTGCCAATGGTGATTGTCGTCATTTGCTCTCATGATTCATGACTGATGGCGCTGATTCATGCAGCAGTGATGGGTTTAATGCCACTTTAACCAACCAAGGACTTCATGTTATCACTTCTTTATTATGATTTGGTCCAACTAATTCTTAACTCCCTTTCTTCAACAATTTCGATTCTATAACTCATTTACACCAGCAATTAGCAATGAGTCGCCAGCGAATATGTCATACGAGGTATTTGTTAATAGACTAGTGGGCTTATCACGAATTTAGTCTGGCTTTCGAATCGAGCTGTCACAAGTAAAACGGATCCGTTAGCAATCGGGATCATGAATTTTTCCTAACGACTAACGAGCACCAGCAATCTATCAAATGAACGAAAGATTGAGACGTTCGAAAATTAACAAAAAGTATTCAAATCAGCACGCGGTGGCGCTGCTCAAATTTCCATACAAATCACTTGAAGCGAACTCGGTTCGAAAGCCAGACTAAAATTCGCGATAAGCCCACAGTCCTTCATTCATATTGGTAACGTTTGTATTTTCATTCCAATTAGAACGAATAAGATGTAAGTAGTTCCGTAGGTCGCTACTAGGGGCTCTCTGAGCATTACCAATATTTATACCCCTATGTTTCTAATACAGACAAGATTACAAAATTTTGTTAGACGAATCGGAGATTAGTCAACTTTGGGAACCACTACCTTAGATGGTTTGATGTATGTCTTTCTTGCTTTTTTAAATATAATAAAAGTATTAACCGAGTCCGAGCCTGTTCGAATCGTGGCTGAGAAACGTTCATGGGATGACGTAGCGTAGTAACGCGAAGGGAATGCTAATCAGCCGACACTGAGGTCGAATACTAAAGAACGTCACACGAAGAATACAAATGAATATCGAGTTGTTTCTCCGACATCGAGTTAGATGTACTATTATCGATATCGAGTGTCGTCTATTGCATTTTAAAAATATACCGGATCTATGTAATTATTTTGATGCCACTAATTTATAAGGAGTTTTGTGTTTATTGATATATTAATCTTTGTAGACAATAGAGTAGCGGACTGTACTTTATTAAATAAAAACTCTAGAAAATTCTATTTACGCTATACTACTAATCTCTTATAATCTAAGCACACGCATCCGTTCCCATTCGCAACCAACATCCAAGTCCTCATTCGCACGTCCCTCGCGTTCCTCTTTTGTTTCATTCCAAATTTAAATTTAAATTGACAGTTTTATTTATAAAAATATATATACTAATAGTCGCTGCAACGTCTTTTCTGTCGACGACACTCTTATTAACAATGAATACTTAATAATTTTTAAACACTAAACTGTGTTTTAAAAGACATTATTACTTATTGGTGTCACATTTACATTTGATTATTCAGCTTCGTCCTAGTTGGCATAAAACAAAAACTTCCCTCGCATATGTTTCAATGAAGTCATTTTAAAGCGTGCTGATTGATCATTTTTAATTCGTCAGCCAGACAGCGTGGGCCCTGATGACGTACTGAGAGATAAGTGACAAAAAATCATCTGATCGGAAAGCGTTATCAAGGGAGACGCAACCTTTGAATATGTGACGTGAATAGGTGATACATTATAATAGGTAAACACGCGCGTTGGCTATTTATCTTAAGCATTCTATCTTTGTTTACGTTCGCTTTTAAATATATTATTTATTGTCATAGGTTCGTTTTATTATTAATAACTCAATACTCTATTCTATTCTTCTACATCAGTGGTCGGCAAATTTATTAACCAGAGAGCCAGATATGAACATTTCAAGAATTAAAAAAAAAATTAAGAGCCACATCTGCTTATTTAGTAAACTTATATTACTTATAAATATTTATTAATGAAATGAAATGAAAATCGTTTATTAGCATAGGCACTAATAGGCAATAATTAACAAAAAAAACTGAATTTTCATTCAAAGTAAATAACAATTCATAAATCAATTAATTCTCAATAATACATAATTCACAAGAATTAAAATTAGATCAGATCCACGTTGCAACCACACAGGTATCAACCCACAATAATATGAAAACTATGCCGGTGAGTAGCAAAGAGAGAAGCATGGCACATGCGAACAATGTGCTTGCTCCGTGGATATTTGGGCCAGGGGGGCTACTCAGGCGCACTTCGGACGAAAATACGGACGTTTCCTACTCAGGAACATTTACGTAATCATTCACGAATTTACGGATTTGACAGCGACTTCACGACGGATAGGCCACACAATGCTTATTTTAGAGATATATGACAGGACTTTTTACGGGCTCATATGTCAAATTTCAAGTAAGCTACAGAGGTGACGGCCGTATCACGAAACTTCGGATATGCCTGAGTAGCCCCCCAGAGCCGCACTTTGCCGACCACTGTCTTGCATCATCCGTAGGTTCTCATTGGAACACGTGGACTTGGATTTAATAGCGTTTTGTTCACTTCAACAATAAATATTGTAATAACTATTAGATATAATCAGTTTTCACGGACTGTCATTTGCAGTTTCATTCATTCATAGGGTATAAAATGCTTTGTTAATTAATATTTCTTTTATACGTTTATATCGAGAAAATATTGTTGTTTTTAACACGTTAACACGCTTTTATTAGCTTGGGTTGTATGTATGTATGTATGTAACGGAATCTTTGAGCATAATTTTCATCAATTTCCAGAAGTCTGATTAATTTGAAACTTTGCATACGTATTAAGGATCGATGACAATGCAATAATTTAATAACAGTTTCCCATTATCCTTATTAGGAACGCCAGGATTTATAAATTCTTTTATAGATCCTGTGTAGTGGAGTAAAAGAGATAAAGCTAGCGCGCGTGTTTTTTTAGTTTCTTAAACTATTTAATTTTTATTTTTTATAAAGATGAAGAATTATATTTTGAAGCTAAATCAACATAAAAATCTAAATTTGCCAAGTTGCTGTGTTAAGACTAAGTTTATAAGATCCAAAGAAGAAGAAAATTGAGTAATCCTATGTTCTAGAAGATTCGTGTAGTTTAATTAAGTAATTTTACATCTAAGAATAAGTGCATTTAGGTCGGTTATTAACTGATAGCAGTTAGACCATGTGTTTCAGGTGTATCCACTTATGCATGTGTCAATAACAATCGCACAAATTAAAATTATATGTTATTATGTGTTTTTTCCCCTTACAGACTAACTAGTACTAACATCTGCTTTGTAGCTTGTGATTTCGCACGTGACGTAATCCACATCTGCTAAAGCCGCAGATGTCCGCGAGGTCACGACATCAACACACGATTACGAGATGTGTTATAGACTCTAAACTGATGTGCATTAAGAACTGAGTTGTGTTGAAAGTGATTCTGGAAACGGGTCACTGTTTAAAGGGGGTAGGAATAAAATAACATCTTGTCACGTGATTTCCTTTAAGAGGCAGATGCTTGTAATTGTGGGTAGGTACCTACACGAATGAAAGGAGCCGGTTGCTTTTGTTTCGTATTCAATAGGCTTAAGATGAATCATATAAGAGCAGAGTTATTGCGCATTGCACGTGATCATTTCGTGAATGAAGCTTGTTTGTGTAAATAATAATAATTATAAATCCTTTATTGTTTTAAAAAAATAATAATACTACAATTTTTTTTATTGGGGCTTTTATCTGGCTAGACACATCAGCCCCATTGTGTTTTACCTAGACCTAACACTAGAATTACCAGTTGGTCAATATGACCTATTTTTACCAACCGGTCAAAATGGCTTGTGCTTGCAAAGTATTAAATATAATTCAATAAATTTATTGTAGAATTGTTTACAAAAAATAATGAGTAAGGTTTTACATAAGTCTTGTGAAGAATTTTTGTAACCGGTTGGTAGTTCTAGTGTTAAACCTTATATGTTATTATTCTTTGTAAATTTATTTTTTGATTTTTAATATTATAAAGTTGAGTTAGTATTTATTTATAAAGCCTACCTACAAAATTACATTAGAACTACATATTATAAAAAAGAAGTACTATTATATAATCTTAATGAAACTTTAATTATAGGATAGGACGGCATGCTCAATGTGATAAAGGGATAGATACTACACTTCTAATAAAATTACAAAAATACATAATTTAGATGTTACACAATAATGAAGAGGAAAAAAATAGTATAATAGTGTAGTGTTCGTAATTCAAAAAGGAGAACATTTCCGAAGCCATAGAAAGGGCAAATACCTACAGTAAGAGTGGCCAGGAAGGAATCCTTTTCTTTTGAGTCGTTCATTGTTTGTTAGTCCCATAAACAGTGAAACGAAAGTAACAGGCCCTAACTGTTCTCCAGTTAATAGACACCGGTTCCTTTCTTAAAAATTCCTTAACCATTTGTTTGCTAATAAAATTTATTGGTCTATCCGCACTAACTTTCACTGTCGCTCTATTCAAATTTTATTATGTTTTAATTAGTTTTAGAATTTCTTCGTCTTTTTTCCAGACACACGTGGAGTTAGTAATTTTAAAATTTAGCACTGTCCGCATGTTCGAAGTTTACTATGATACAAACACGAAATAATGAATCGCTGTAGTCCTATTGAAATGAAATGAATGCTCATCGTTAGACTCTACCATGACTTCGGAAAGGCGTATGACGAGAAGAAGACCATAAGAAACTCGTCAATCATAGCCTGTAGAATTAACAAAAAAAACTGAATTTTAATTCAGAAAAAAAAAGGAAATCACATAATTCACAATTAAAATTACATCAGGTATCAGCCTGCAAAATAATATGTTTTTTTTTAAATTCAAATGTTGCTCTACCCTGCCTTAGTGTTTTTTTTTAAATTTAATATAGTTTCCTTCGCTTTTAACAAGAGAATGTTTAGTAAGTAACAATCAAATGGTAGTTTAATAGCATCGGTTAGATAGGTTATTGTTTTGTTGATGTATTGGTATGGGACGGCCTTGACAGTGGCAGTAGCTCCAGCACGCGAGCTGACGTCAATTGGTTATTTCTGTTCCACAACACACGTCGTCAATGGCTGCTCTTAGTAACTGCTACTATTATGAATAGGGGTTACATGCACGCCTCTAATTATTACTTGATGCTTTAAAAACAACATTGCTTATAAATTTGAAGGGATTCTCTCATCGATTCAGATTCACATCCCTACTAATATTATAAATGTAAATGTGAGTTTGTTTGTTACGTTTTCACGCAACAACTACTAAACCAATCATCATGAAACTTTGTACACATATTTTTGGAAGTACTAGAAGTAACATAACTTTTTATTTAAAAAAAAAAATTTTTTACTATAGTTTCCAACTGACTATAGTTTCAGCTGTTTGGAATCATATTGATTCATTTCTGATCTCTGATACTTATTTAATTTAAATGCGAGCGAAACCGCGGGTAAAAGCTAGTAAGTTATATAGATTCTAATAGTTGTTTATATATTGTTTTCGAACCTAGTACAGCCTTGCTATTTTTATGCACAAATTTTTTTACAAAATAAACTATTTTGAGAGATATCTTCAATTACACAAGAACACTAATGGGTGTGTTTGGAGAAAAATTAGTACGTAGAGAAAGCTTACGCAGATAGAGACATGGAGTTTGTATAATATTTAGTTCCAATATTCATTGATCAGTTACAGTGTTTTTATCAGTACTTTGGCTCCTTTAATCGGTTTATTGATTCCTAGTGTGGAATATCACTTTGGTCCTTCGAAATATTGTAATGTAAGTGTTAATTGCTGCCGACAGAGGGCATGCCATTACATTCGACAGATATTTATAAATACATACGTTAATATACCGGTTTGAATATATACCTACATGTATGTATATACTATGTTCAAATGTCAAATGGTTTTTGGTATGAATAATATATTAGTGGATTGTTTTTTTTTCTTTCGCATGATCCTGTTAGAAAAACAAGATTGGTGTAAAAATTCCATTAGTTATTGAACTTTGACAATAAGCTGTATTGCGGCTGACAGCTATTTAGAAACGTAATTAAGCCATTTACCACAGGCAACTGCTTGGCTTTGCTGCTTGATGAGGCGTGCAAAGAGTACCAAGCAGATCACGAATATATGTTGTAGATCATGACGTCACGAAAATTGACCTTTGAGTCGAGCACGTCTCTCTGTCAGGGCAATATAATTGAAATGAAATGAAAATAGTTTATTAGCATAGGCACTGAAGGCGTGCGCTTGCTCATAGTTAGACTCTACCGTGACTTCGAAAATCATAGCCTGTAGAATTTACAAAAGAAAGAATTAACAAAAAAAAACTGAATTTTCATTCACATAATTCGCAATAATACATAATTGACAAGAATTAAAATTAGATCAGATCCACGGTGCAACCATACAGGTACCAACCCACAATCATATGAAAAACTACGCTGGTGATTAATATTATTTAAAATTAGAATTGATTATTTCGGGTCATCAAATCATCTAATTAACTAATTTAAAAACCACTATGCGGATTATTAACATTAAATTAAATTAAACGCAATAACAATCCGAACAAAATGATTAATATCAATTTTTAACAACAATCGGATCGTAAATTAATTTGCCAAGTTTTTGAACTACTGCATGCAGCTTGTTCTTAGAAGGATAGATATGCAAAATAATACATGGTCGGTCGTAATGTAAGTGTAATCGTTTAAAAGGATTATGTCACGATGACGTCATGCCAAATGAAAAATGTAGCTACCCAAGTGACATTGACGAGCGCGGATGTGACGTCGTGTTCGCGACCTAGTGAAGCCGGCCACAAACCACTAACTGGTGCCGTGGATGGGTTTATTATTAGTCTAACTGAATTGATATCAATTACAATGGGTTTATCACGAATTTTAGTCTGGCTTTCGAACCGAGTTCGCTTCAAGCGATTTGTATGGAAATTTGAGCAGCGCCACCGCGTGCGGATTTGGAACTACAACATTATAGATACTTTTTGTTAATTTTCGAACGTCTCGATCTTTCGTTCATTTGATAGATTGTTGGTGCTCGTTAGTCGTTAGTAAAAATTCATGATCACGATTGCTAACGGATCCGTTTTACTTATGACAGCTCGATTCGAAAGCCAGACTAAATTCGTGATAAGCCCACTGTTTGGTCGGTTTTTCGACGATCAAATATTTTCATAGAGATGACAAAAACAATTTACAGTTGCGTTTACTTTTGGTCGAATGACTCCTCCCATCTTTTTAGTGTTAAAAAAGGCATTGAATGATATAAAGTCTGAGACATCTCAAACACAGAAATGAGAAAAGGAAGTACTCACTGATACTCCTGAAAACAAAGGTTATAAGCAAATTGAGTATCGTCGACAGAAAAGACGTTGCAGCGGCGATGTTAATAGTGTATATATTTTTATAAATAAATCTGTCAATTTAATTTTAAATTTGGAATGAAACAAAAGAGGAACGCGAGGGACGTCCGAATGAGGATTTCGATGTTGGTTGCGAATGGGAACTGGGGGGCTACTCAGGCGCACTTCGGACGAAAATACGGACGTTTCCTACTCAGGAACACTTACGTAATTATTCACGAAATTACGGATTTGACAGCGACGTCACGACGGATAGGCCACATAATGCTTATTTTATGGACATTTGACAGGACTTTTTACGGGCTTATGTGTCAAAATTCCTGAGTAGCCCCCTTGATTCGAAGTGCTTAGATTATAAGGAATTTATAATATAATGTAAATATAATATTCAAGAGTTTTTATTTAATAAGTACAGTCCACTACTCTATATATATATCCTATAGTTATTTAGAACAGCTGTTCTCAAACTTTTTTGGCGAAGGAACGATTATAAAAAACTGATTTATATGTATTTATGAATAATCATATTGCAATACGTAATATTTAGTTGGAATATTTAGATGTAACCTTATAATCTCCCTTTGGTAGGTATTTTTTACAGTATTTTAGCCCTAGGGTTCCGCGGAACACACTTTGAGAATGGCTGATTTAGAAGATTAGTTTTGTGTCTACCTTTTGGAATTATAATCCTGAATATACGATATATAGTATAGTATGGACTTATTATAAATAGCTAAAGGACACCTCAATAACGTTCTTAGTAAAAGATTTATTATTTTCCTTATAAGGTACTCTTAACGTTTATTCTTGTTTGCAATTTTTTTAATGAGGTCATGACGCTCACGCGATTGTAAAGGTTTTTGGCTCACGACCTTATTGTCTGAGGTATTTATTTATTTAGACACACACAAACAAACAGTTAACAAACCATAACATGAAAGTAACAACTACACTAGACTAGAGAAATAAAGCTAAGTTTGTTAACCTAATAGTTGTGATAAACATCTGAAGAAAACTATATACATTAATGATTAATTACGAATGCTAGTCTGCTGCTCGAACATAGAGTGTTGTAGGAAAGCCAAGTGCAAAATAGACTTGAGGTATGCAAAGTACAGAATAATAATAATAATAATAATAACTCTTTATTGCACACATTATTGGAGAATAAGATAAAAAACAAAAAATAAAAATAAAAAACAATAGGCGGCCTTATCACTGAGTAGTGATCTCTACCAGGCAACCAACCTTTAGGTAGTAAATCGCGAATTTAGTTGGGGTTAAGGGTGCAAAAAAAAACAAAATATAATAATATATACCAATAAATAATAAAAATATACAAAAAATATACATAAATACATATTCATCAAGAAATTCCAAAGAAATTAAATGAAAGATATGATTAAGCCCAATATTGCTAATTCCCGTTCACCTCATATAATTAATATCCAAAACTAGCTGTGGCCCCCGACTTCGTTCGCGTAGTAATGAAGATGTAAAGTACTATGAAGTTTAATGATTTTTTATATTTCAACGACGCCTGCCTTTTATGGGCTAGTTTTAGGCATAGTTTTAGTAAGGATCCTTATTTTTTCCTGTAATTTATATAGCCTATATTGATCAGTGATAATATAGTATTGAAATGGTGAAAGAAATTCGTTACAAACATACAAAAATACAAATCGTTCCTCTTTATAATATTAGTATAGATTGGAAACAAGATAATGTTTCCAATGGTTGAAAATTGGTTAACGTGTTTATTGGCACGTAAATACTGCGTAAATAAACGTGTAATTGTAAAAAAAACAACACTGAGCTAAATATAAATGTATAGCGATAAGAAGACACGATTGTCCGAACGATAATAAATAAATATACGAGTATAATATACTGTTATACTGATCTCGGTATTGCGGGATCCCACATCATTCCAATCCCACGTGCTGCGGCATTACGGGTGCGTTATTTGCGGGATTGCGGGATTGGAAAGAAGCATGCACACGACCTCTCGTGTCGTAATTAACGTTTTTTTGAAATTTAGTATATATTATTGATTGATATATTTTGGTTTTTTCGGTATTGTTTCTGTATCCTGTGATAAATAGACAGTGTAATTTGATTGATTGATCTCATGCGAATAGTAAAAATAAATAGGGAGTTATGTTGATTAATTCTGTTATATATTAAACTTTGCCTTATATATATACCGGGATCCCGCGGGATTGCAAATTCCTAGTCCCGTAAATACCGAGATTGAACACAGGCTGCGGGATTGAAAGTCCTAATACTGTATTCTTTAAATGGAATGTAGTGAAGGCGACGTATGAGGAAATAGGAGTAACCCATGGGTCGCTTTAAAGATCGACCACGCCTTTTGGTGAACAACCAATCTGTGAACAACCAACGACGAAGAAGCTCGTTGAAGCGAAGCTGAAGCGACCGCACGTATCCTGATGATGCCACGTGAAGTGGCGAAACGCGTCGAGACAAATTACTGAATGTTGTAGCGGGAATTATGTGATTTATCTGCGACTCAAATGTAATTGATTGAAGAGTTTAACCATTACTCTGTTCGAAATCGAAAGTCAGTCAGCGCGACCGCGGTGGGTGTGGGCGTGGGAGGCTGTGAAACTCGTCGTGAAACCTATGAAAAAAAGTGATAGATCTGCGAATGAAAATTTGTTTATATTGTAAATTATTGATGATTAAACGTAAAAATACTCGTCAGCCACTTTGCCGATGGTGGATCATCGTCAGTCAGAGGTTTGAAGTCGTCGGAAAATTGGAAAATTCAAGTGATCGATCTTCACTTGAAATTTTGTGGAATGATTATTAATATCTAATCAAGCATGAAAGTGAACGTCAGCCACGTTGATCGTGGTGGATTCATCGTCAGCCGGCTTTCCAAAGTCGAGAGTGCTGACCAGGTTCCTCTGGCGCGCTGCATCTTATGCAGCTCGATAGACGAAGAATCCACCAGCGTCGTGCCGACTGACGATTGTTTGTTTAAAGTGTGAAACAAGTTCTCTATAATTTATTAATTTCAAGTCAATATAAATCACTTGATCGAATTTTTGAATTGTTATCAACACTATTATTAAGCTCGCCTATGCATAAAAAATATTACTGTATTTATTTATTTATTTATTATTGTAAATTAAAATGTCATGCTCATTTAAATAACATTTATTTTTTATTGCTTATGAAGTATATAATAATATCATAACATACATGAATGATTTCCTTTAAAAGAATCACATCACAATCACAAGAGGCACATTGAGACGGTACAGACTGCGCTGTTTACTGGAAAACTTGTTTTGAAAATGACTGATCCAAAGCATTTCTGCGTTATTTGCTCGAAAAAGAGTGAACAGTTAATTTCATCTACCAGTGATACATTAAACGAGTGTCAAACAGTGTGGAAAATTCGAAAAGAAAATGATTTGTCAATGAGCGATGTAAGACTGCCCGAAAACATTTCATCTGCGAGCAAGTATCATTCGAAATGTTATAGACAATTCACCACTCTGTCGAAAAAATATAGAAAACCTAAGATAATTGATTCTTCAGAAACATCAGATTTACCAAGGTAATCTATTAAAATTTGTTGTGTATACAAACGTTAGTTCGACTTTAGTTAAGGTAAATGCACCTATTCGTGAAACATGTACCTATCATGAAACGTTTGTATGCATGTATGAATAAAATCGTACGTATGTTTGCGAAAAAAATTGTTTATTTCGTATGTGTGATTAAATTACAATGAAAAAACCAATTTTTAAATGGTGCTTACTGAGTACACTGTGTTTTATACGTAAGGAATTAAATACTGCTGTTTTTTTTTTTCAATTTTAACAATAACACCTCCCTAACTTCAAAATAGTGCATACTGCAATATTTATGTTCTCATCAAGTTCAGTGCTTTATTGTCTTGTAATATTTAATTTGTTTATTGTATGATAATGGTTTTTGGTAGTTAATGAAAAAAAAAACGAGAATCCAAGCGGATTTTTTTTCTCATAATTGTTATAAGTAAATATTTAAAAAATATAAAAATTTAAAACTTATAATAACAGACTATAATGTACAGGTTTGAGACTATAAGTAAAATTTATTATTTATTATTATCTACGTATTATTTACTATGAGTGAAAGTTTTAAGGGGCCCACCTAGTGTGAAATTTTAAAAAAATCGAATTTTTTTGTTCATTTTTCGATGGGTTATACTTCTAAAAATAACATACTAAAATTTTAAATCGATATCTCAAATAGGTTTTGAGTTACAGCCATTTAAAGAGTAGCCGCTGGACAGTTAGATAGTTTGTATTTGCTACGGGACGTACTATATATGAGGTATTGTTTGGAGCCTGCAGTCTTTTACAGTCATTGTAATACGATTCCGGTTCCTAACGTAGGCTTTCAGGTATCCAGAAATATATCAGTATAGAAATTTCGAGAAATCCACGTGTTTTACGGAGTCAAATACATATTGTTTTGTTGTATCGTGCACTTCATAAGTTAGCACGTTTAATTTTATTGAAAATACGTAAATAATCTCCGTATAATAGACGTCTTGTGACTGTGATGCGTCTTTTAGGCGTCGAAATAAACGGGATAAACTTTTTTTGTGGAATAGGTCTAGCATGCAAATTTTGTCATCAAACTTTTGCTGGATGTTTCACAAATTCGCGGACTGCAGCTGAAACAGTGTGTAAACTTGGTATGCAACAAGCTGTAAATGAAGAAAAAGAGCTTACATCAAAGGAAGAAAACTCAGAGATAGGCCTGAAAAGCAGACTAGCTGTAAGTATGATTTTAATTCATTTATAACAGTGAAAACGATCATTTTATCTTTAAACGCGTTTTTCTCGAAACAGCATTTTTCGAATTTGCTGCAGTGATTACTCGAAGACGAATGATCCGATCGCTATCAAATTTTTTCTGTATGTTCTGTATATAGTTGTTCATACAATGACCTTCCAGTTTTTTGATTTGATCAAAAATGGAATTTTGGCAGGCCAAAAACGACCAAAATTTTGTGTAAAATTGAAGTTTTTTTAAAAAAACGCTGCCATTTTGCCAATTTTTGATATTTTTTTTCGTCCGTAGGTCATTGTACGGACAATATCTTCTTTTAACGAGAAAATTTTTTTTTAGGTTTCATCCACGGAAAAGGCCGGAATCACTGCAGCAGTGGAGCAACTTTTTTTTTTGGCGCCGTCGAAGATCGCGTGTAACTCGAAACATATTTAATTTTTTTCTTCAAAAATTTTATTATGTATTCTTAAAATATGTATAAATATACCCTTAAAATTTTAAAACAATTGATTCAGTAGTTTTCTTTTTAAAAAATCCCAAAGATCTCCTTTTTTTAGGCGGTCACACTAGGTGTGCCCCTTAAACAGTTATTATTGGTCAAACTTTTTAAAAGATTTTTTCATTTGTGAAATATGGTTTTATTTAATCGTTAAATAATATTTCATTTACCATTAAGTTTATCTCACAAAAATTACAAGTTTTCATCGATTGCATAATTATTTATCTAATAATAATCAAAAATAAAACTGTATAAAAGTTACGATCAGTCATCAGATTAAGATGATGAAGATGATACCTCCACGGATGAGTCAGACAGCCAGAGTGAAAGAGAAAATGATTAATTTTCAAAGATTTTTGTGTAACTAATAAAAAAAATGCAATTTTAATAAGCGGGACTTTTCACTTTTTAATGATATTATTAATAACGATTCAAAAATTCAATCAAGTGATTTATATTGACTTGAAATTAATAAATTAGAGAGAACTTGTTTCACACTTTAAACAAACAATCGTCAGTTGGCACGACGCCGGTGGATTCTTCGTCTATCGAGCTGCATAAGATGCAGCGCGCCAGAGGAATCTGGTCAGCACGCTCGACTTTGGAAAGCCGACTGACGATGAATCCACCACGATCAACGTGGCTGACGTTCACTTTCATGCTTGATTAGATATTAATAATCATTCCACAAAATTTCAAGTGAAGATCGATCACTTGAATTTTCCAATTTTCCGACGACTTCAAACCTCTGACTGACGATGATCCCCCCATCGGGAAAGTGGCTGACGAGTATTTTTACGTTTAATCATCAATAATTTGCAATATAAACAAATTTTCATTCGCAGATCTATCACTTTTTTTCATAGGTTTCACGACGAGTTTCACAGCCTCCCACGCCCACACCCACCGCTACTGGACTGGCTGACGCGCGAATCCTATATGTTAATGTTGAGAACTACGCATGGTAAAAAAATTGTGTGCAGATCGATCACTAGTCCAAAAGTGACACCACCTCCCGGATGAATCGTACTCTAGTTGAACTTCAGGCAGAGTACGGTCACATGCCAGACTGATATAAAGAAAAATGGGGAAACAAATCACTGTACGTGTTAGTCAGTTCAAATTGCAATAAATTTTTCATTATAAAAATTCTCAATAAAATTATAATTATTGGAAATTCAAACTACTTGGTCTTTTACGCAAGAATAATTTGTTTGCGGAAATGGCTACCGGTGTTTTACCGATAATTTTCTTTGATTGCAGGCAATTTCAACGGTGTAAGGAACGACATGCCGCCTAAGTAAGCTTTCCTTAGTTAGCACTTTGTATAATTAAAGGCTCATTTCTTTTCTCTTCTCTATTATATTAGCTTTTAATGTTAGTTTTTAAATGCATTTTTAGCAACACGAACTAGCTTTGTTACGCTTAAATTGTGCACTGTTAATCAAATTATGTCTTTGTTTTAAGGATATATATTTTTTTAGGCGTATAAAAGGAAGGTTTTTTCATTATCACAATTCAATGTCAAGTCGAGCCTACAGCATTATTTTCCTTCAATGATTCGCAGATGAGTTTGATGATGCAATCATAGCTAGTGGGAATGATCCGCTGTCTCAAATGTTAGAATATGCGGTATCACTTTTTAAAATTAATAACTTAATAAAAATTGTTTTAAGTTTCAACTAAAAGAGTTTTATTATATTTGTTGTTGACGTTTTTGCGTTTCATTTTGAAAGGCTTTAAAACATTTCGTATGCGGACAATTTGCGGGTATTCATTCGACTACATTCATGTGTTTTGTGATAAAAAATGCGTGTCATAAATTGTTTCATAAAAGTTGATGTTTTTAATAATATTAATAGGAAACATATTTTATGACATTTTGCCAAAACACCATTCAAAATTTAAAAAGAAGAATAGAACACCTACACCAATAAAATATTTTAAGATTAATAAAATCTAGTGAGAATCGAGTTCGAAACCTATGCGACTGCCACTGCTACTGGTCATAGAGACTCAAACGTGATGCACATTCTTATTTAAATTGATGCAAAGAACTTTGACACCGGTACATTGTTATAATTCTGTAATAAAAAGTATATTAAAGAAGCTAACAATCTTTATAGGTTTCCTTTTGTGCTTTATGTGCTTCAAAACACTGACAGTTACTGTTTTAAGAAGTCACTGCATTGCAGTTAATGTCAAAAGTAGACATGCGATCACTAACAACACTGTCATTCTTTTGGAAATGTAGGCCAGTATAATGCAAAAACTAGTTAACTTGCTGGAAGTGAAGTCCACGACTTACTTTTATTTTTTGCTGCAGAATATTAGAATTTGTGAATTTAAAAATATTTTTGGTCTTAATATAATGTAAATCTTCTATATATATAAAACTCAAAGGTGACTGACTGACTGACTGACTTAGTGATCTATCAACGCACAGCCCAAACCACTGGACGGATCAGGCTGAAATTTGGCATGCAGGTAGATGTTATGACGTAGGCATCCGCTAAGAAAGGATTTTGATCAATTCTACCCCCAAGGGGATAAAATAGGGGATGAAAGTTTGTATAAATCTTATTAGATTTTCGACGGATTGAACTAAAATTAAAGATTGGAGTTACTGTGATGAAGACGTTTTTACACACGCTAAACAAAAATAAAGCCGCAAAAACTATACCTAATTAATAATAATACATCTTAACGGGAGCGAAGCCGCGGGCAACAGCTAGTTTGTAATAAATATTAACATATACCTATTTGTTATAAATTGGTTGTTGAATGCAATATACGCTTCCGTTGTCGATTGGATATTTGCATGTCAAAGTAATGTAGCGGTTATACCTATATATTTAATTCACCTATAGAGGCAGAGAAAGAAAAAAAGGACGCAAATCTGGATTACACATATTATTTCGATTTGTTTTCATCGTAAATGTTATTAAATTACATCATTAACTCAAAGGTTATCTCTCATCTAGGTATATAATTCGCTTCCCAATAAAAATACGAACCCCGTAATACAATGCTACGTAATATCCGGATCTCACTGAGGTTTGAGCACCTATTTGAGGTAACCGGATGCTATCACACCCCTATAACGTTAAATGGGATTTTCACTAAGGTTCCTTTAAATATTCGTTTAAAATTTTTCAAGTGAAATGTATATTTAAAAATATTTTCCGTATCTTTTGAAAAAATATATTCTTAATAGAAAAGCCTCTTTCTTTCAAAATATAATGCTTTTAGTTTATAATATATTTTATATATAAAGGAAAATCATTAAACGAAAATTCTATTAAATATTCATTTAACAAGTTTCAAGGGAAATGTAAATATAAAAATGTTTTTCGTAACGTTTTTTTAAAAAGCATTTTTGCCAGTAAGGCATGTGTTTTTAAAAATGCAATATGGCTCGCGTGTTATTTTCACATGAGGATAAAAAATGCTTCTAAAACTCAGTTACTGAATGAAAAATTTCATTATGAAGCTTTGGAGATTATTCATCATTTGCAAGAATCACTATATGCTGAATATTTTTTAAAATGTTCATTGTATATGATATGTTTGTTACTTTAGACTTAATATTTATTAAACCATATTAAAAATAACATGTAAATTGCTACGTGACAAAACATTAAATGGTGATGCAAGTTTAATATTTGTAAATTTTTCATTATTCATATATTTCATTTGTTTATTTTCATTATAGTACGCTGTTATGTGATCGCTAGCAGTAGTCTGTCTCCGTTATACTTGCTTATTAGGGTTCCAGGTTGGCTCGTTATGCTCTATCTTCGTTATAGCTATCTTCAACCTATACTTACTGATGCTACACAATAAAACATGATGTCCAAAATTGAATATATCGAAATCCATAATTAATATGCATCCAATCGAACTTAATATAAAATGCACGAACAATCAATCAATAAACAATTGATGTCGCGGTTGTTTATTTTAATTTCACGGATTCGTGTTAATGTGAAAAACAGACCGCCTCTGGCCACATTTCACTTTGATTGCAATTTGCAATTAGATGTTAATATGTAGCTATAAATTCATTACTACCTTTAAAAGGCAAAGTTTATACTCAGGATATTAAACTGATAGTAGGTACGTATAATTGTTAAAGTTAAAAATACACATGAAAATTAATAACCTAACTTCCCTATTATCTAAATATATCTAAATTGTAATTTATTAGCTTTAACTAATATATTAGAAGTTTGCACGACAACCATATTTCTTGAGGTAATATTTCAGATTGCTGGCGGCCCTATGTTATCTTATATCAGTAAGACAATAAATTCAAGTTACAGTGAAAGTTTGATATTTCAGCCGCGGCGCCGCCTTCTACCCGCCGCCTTACCGAAAAGGGCAAGAGGGCTTTTCTAATTAATTGCACCTGCTTCTATTTTTAGATTTGCTTAAGCTAGGTACCTAAAATTATTCATACGGATTGTTAAGGGTTTGTTTGGTTTTCGTTTATATTTTATTGTCCAGCATAGCAGTATAGGCATATTATCTTTCATTCATATAAAATAATTAATTCGAGTCCTAGTCAAGTCAGATATCTTTTTGTAGAGTGGTGATAATCTTTAGTAAACTTCTAACATAGTTTTGGAGAGAAAGTAAAAACTACTTTGAATCATTTGCTCAGACTTTTTTGATTAACGAAAATAATTCCCTATTTAGGAAGTGGGCATCATTTTCATTAAAACTACTGACATGTTTTAAATAATTTTAAGTTATGTGAATGTTCCTAAAAGACATTTTATATTGGGTTGTGAACTAAATCGATTTTGGATTCCATTTATATATTGCAAGGTCATTCTTAGCGATTTCACGTTAACTGACTTAACTAACAAATGAAGTTCATATATAATATATTTATAATATGTTTATTTATACATAGTTTTCATCAATTTGAATGAAGCTGTGCTAAAACGAGAGGAGTGTATCTTATCACTACAGCAAGTCACGTATTGGATTATATAAAAAAGATAATTATAAAATTACTTGCACGTGCCCTACCATAAAAATAAAGCGACAAAGGAGCATAGATTAAAAAGTGTCTAATTAAAAATAAAACTTTTAGTGCTAATAAAAAGCCGTAGGAAAGTAAATCTAAAACTGAAACTGACGAATAGTGCGACATTTAACATTTTAGTGTGCTATAAACAATTTGCAGTACTAACTTCATTTAATAGCGACCACTAATTAGCGGTTTGTTATTAATGACAATGGTGCAGTAGGATGAAAAATATACATAACGTTAAATTATTGTTTGTATTTAAAAGTGGTAGGTATTTTAATGATGATTATTAGTCATCAAATTTATCCTAGACCCGACCATAATTTTCAAATTCTACATTTCAGAATAAACTTTGAAATAGTTGGGTATAATGTGGTAGCACAGTAGTTGTTTTCACCCTTTAACCACATTTTAGCTTAATTAACATCAGGCAAGTATCATTATAATGATACTTAAGAGGAACTAAATTGTTTTCTAAAATTAGCAAAATACTATTCCAAAAAGAAACAGTAATATTGAGAATTAAGGGAAAGTTAATAAACATTATTTTCGGCAAAAAGGTTCCAAACTTTCACGAGCTTCTCTGCCCTAGATATTTAGGAATTACTTAGAAATATTTTTAAATAAATATGAAAAAGTTACAAAGTCATGATGGGGAGGAGTAGTATGTTTTCCTGTTTATTATGTCGTCTACTCCATGCTCTTTTTTTGCGAATACACAGTTTTGTGTTTATTTCCAGCCAACATTTATATGCTGATTTACGGTCTCATTCCGAAAGAGAAATGAACTTACAAAAACATACAGGCTTTTCAAATTTCTTCGTCATAAATATTACTTATTACTAAGTTTTTAAACCCATGAGTAATATATTTAAAAAAGTCAATTATATTTGCAATACAAACATGTCATTAAGGGTCGGTAAATCAATTCTGGACTCTCGTCTTATAATGTGTCCATAAATTATTATAAGCTTAATATAATTTAAGAATAAATTAGAACTATCTATTTAGTTTCAAACTGATTTTATTCTAAATATAATTCAAAATGGTAAATAATAATATGTAGGTATCCCCAGAAATGATAGTTAGATATAATTTGTTGGAAGTCGTGTTTAACCCACAAATTTTGACATCCGTTTAACATAATGTGACATGTATAGTAATAAAGGATATTGAATTCGAATTTTGAAATTATCGGTTATTACGTGATTGGCAGCATTAATGTGTTGTATGATGTAATCGTTTCTATTGGCTTTGTGAACAAACTGATAATTGACAATTGCGATTGATGATCCTAAATAAATTTTTACGGTGTATCTACCAATATTTTTAATTGAAATTCAAATATCGTAGAACTTATTACTGGTTTTTATTGAAAGTAGTCATGTTGTTACGACATGCATGTTGTTGAACATAGATTTATCTGAGTGATAGCAAATTTAGAATCCGTGCCTACACATATTTTATAACATTATTATTACGAACAAATATGCGTACTTTTTATAATTTATTGCAATAAACAAATTATATTTTTGAGTTCATTCATAAAATTTCAAGTTAAATCCGATTTTGTCCTAACATTAGATGCGATCCATCAGCATTTTATAAGCACTCCGTCTTATTTAATCAACTAGAATGACAGGTCAATATTTTTTATACTTAATTCTTAAGATTAATTTAATACATTGATTTTTTAGCCATTTTTGGGGATATATACATATTGTTGTTGGTATTTACTATTTTAAATCATTGAAATACTGACTGAAATAATGTTTTAATTACGTATTGTAGGTAGCTAACTATTCGTAAAATATCTATTAATTATTTTAAGTAGATATTGAACATAATGCGGAAATTAATATATAAATTTACTATTGAAATATGACATTAATAATATAGATAATGTAATTAATGTTTATTCGCCTAATGAGAATGAAGTATCGAAGTTTATTACAAATCTTGTTACAGTTTTCAAGTAGGCTTCAAAACTCAGATAATAGTCTCCTCCCAAAGGTATCATGCTATGCGATATACCTACTGTGCGACATTAAAACTTAAGAACTGGGTAGAAGGTTCTATACAAGCCCTCACATAATATATTATTAAGTAACAGTTGTGTTTTAGGTTTATGTGAGGGTTTTATGACTGAACGCACCCGAAAAAAATATACAAATATACTCTGTTTCTTTGTCACCATTATTTGTGCGTACCTTACTTTTATAAACCACTTTTATTTAAATCCAATTTTTAAAATTGACCATGAATATAGTGAAAGTAATAAAATATAAAACAGTAACCTGCAAGAGAAAAATGGTACAATGTTTGTCATCATTATAGTGGAGAACATTCGACGGTCGGTCCACAGGCTACAAACGAAACGGACGGGCGGGCAATGGGCGAGGTCTCTACGAAATGCTTTTAGTAAAATAACAAGAATTTTCCGTCCTCACCCTCCAATTTACTTCTGGACGTTCTCTCCGTTTGGAACACGACCACTGCATGCAATCGCACGGAAAAATCAACCCACAGACGAGGGCCCAACTGAATGTCAATTGTTACTAAAATAGACCCTTGATTTTATTTAAATATTTAAATGTTCGCGAATATTTTAGGCTTTTCGTGAATTTTACTTTTATTTTTGAATAATAACTTAGCTTTTAAAAGAAAAACAAAACCTTTATTTTAACATAATTTTCTAATTCCACTTTCGTAGCTTGTTACGCGATTACGTTCTTATTATTTTTTTCTCATTACTTACCAAGGTTACATAATATTGTACTTGAAACCGGTCGTACAAAAATATCGGATTTATAAAGAAAATGCTGTGTTATTGTTAGCTTATCCAGCTACCTATTTTCTCTCGTAGAATATGAAATCATTCATTCTAAAGGATGGCTCACAAGAACGTCGCTATTGAGGTATTGGAAGATTGGCATTGTTCCAGTAGCAGCTGTTACCTCTCATTGTAACATTTTTGTTTTATTATAACGCACTTTTGTATTATTGCGCCAGACAAAATATTACAATAAAAGAACACATAACATTTTAATTGTTTAAAATACAATGATTTTATTCAATGTGAAAAATTATTTGAATAATATCGAAATCGCATTATTGCTCGAATTAAACAGTTTATTGAATAGTCATGGAAATA
Source organism: Tineola bisselliella (assembly GCA_028551675.1). Taxonomy (NCBI): domain Eukaryota; kingdom Metazoa; phylum Arthropoda; class Insecta; order Lepidoptera; family Tineidae; genus Tineola; species Tineola bisselliella. Next base: position 380,945 of record JAPWLS010001485.1, on the reverse strand, counting down.
TTTTAAGTTATTGGCACAAAATATCGAATTTGCACCAATTTTATTGCTCGAATTTAACCTGTTTATTGAGAGGGTAGTCATATAATTATTATTTGTACAAAATAATGATGCTTAAGTATGATTTTAAAAATTCACTATTTGGTCAGTTTGAGCTCGTTAAAAGTAACACCAATAAGAGAAAATTTCGGATTCGTTTTGGCAAAAAGCCAGCGCAATTGATTCTGTTCTCAAACGTAATATACTGACGAAAAGTTCTGCATTTTTACACGTTTTCAACATCAATGCAGATGTAAGTAAGAGTTTTGGCAATTCAATGACATTTCTTCCGCGTATAGATCACATGATTTTACAAATTTTAAATTTGCATATAAATAGAATGTTTCTCGTATGCAAATATAGGAGGAAAATCTGGCTAAAGATTCTTTGTGAAATCAGGTCAAACTAGTTCGATAACTCGAAAACGTATAAAACTAACTACAGTAGTAAAGTCGATGAAAATACAAATATCTCAGACTCGGTGGAAATGAAATGCAATGGAAGTTCTGTAAAGAGAGATCGTCGACACTGTATACAATAAGATTATTTAAATGTCCGAATAGATGTTACGTGTTCACACAAGCGAGAAAGAGCTTAGTGCGATGCAAACGGATTTTCATTAAACATTGTAGCATAATACCTAAGTAGCACTCTGTAAGTTGCTCAGAAATGTTAAGTCAGAGCGGAAACAACTGCTAGCATACGTATATACCTAAATATCTGCATGTAGCAGTGGAGTGGTCAAGACGAGTGTGCATCTCCCAGGTTGACTTGATGTTACATTTTAGTAGGTAATTTAAAAGATTTTATGCCGTTTACTACCGAGTTTATAATGATTAATCTAATTTGACGTCCAGCAGATAAAGCCGCGATAACGATAAGTTCAAAGCCTTCGAAATGTCGGATTGAATTAATCATACGTTCAGCTGCTAATTATTTAATTTGTAGCAGCTGTTTTCATTTACCTGTTTTTCTCCCTGGCTGCTGTGTCATTATCTAATCTTGTATACTTAATATTTATGTGTATGTCTCTCGGTGAATAATGCAACATGGTGTAATAAACATCCGAATCACTTCTGGCTAACCACGTGAGTAAACTATTTCCTCGTCCTTGTACAAAGCTTAAGCATATTTGTGTGTAAACATGTTTCCTTAGTATGCTATAATAGATATTATTTGGTAGGGAATTCCAAGAATTCATAAATATGTAGTAATTAAAATGTCTATTTGGATTTGTTTTCTGATTTTTCATATACACTTCTAAGATATTCATGAATTTATAATATCCATTAAAGGTTTATTGTTTTTTTAAACTTTATATATACTAAATTTAGGTACAATAAAGTAAATTATTATTTTTATTATTAATAAATGAACAATAAAATGTTCATAATAAAGAGATTAAGAAGTTCGTGCATTAAGTCACTTTATATTATTATTATTATTTTATATTATGAATTGAATTTGATATAACAATGAAATGTAATTCAATGTTGCCCATGGATAGATGGAATAGGTCACAAGTGTCAGTGGCAGCAGCTCACGTTTTGTGCGGAATCTAGATTTAATTCGCTTCGTCTCACACAACGACGGCTCAGGAATTAAATGCCATTCAACTATGCCGAATAACTTAGTCAACGTTATTCATGTTCAAAAATAAAGTGTGGTCTAAAACTCAAAACATTTACGACCAAATATTTAAATTAGAAGCCTGCTTGATTTTGTTTAGACTTTCTCATTTAAATGCTAAATAAATAATTATCCAATACTAACCTATATGTTGTATTACGACTAGGGAAATGCCTCACTAGAAGGGTTTGTTTAAATAAGTTTCAATTTAAGTAATACTAAACTGTTAGAAGATAAAGTTCAAATCTCATACTAATGACAATAATTTCTTCTTCTTTTTTTTTTTAGTGTATAAAAATGGTACATAGGCGAGCTTAATACCGTTGACATTATCTGCCAAATAACCTTTGTCAGCGTGAGGGGTAATGTACGGGGTGCAATGATAAGAAAATGATAACAACTAAATTAACACAATGCGTACATAAAATAATAAGAATGGACACAATATTTATGAAGAAAAATTATATATGAATAAGGGTGATGAATGTAAAAGAAATGTATGTAAAAATTACAACCTATATAAATTGCGATGCGCTATGAGAAATCTCTTAGTTTGGAGTTTAAATCTCAAAAGTTAGTGGAAGAGGAATAAAGTGGAGAAGTAACAATGAGTTTCAAGTGGATACGGACTCGGCGGAACTTCAACCGTGTGTAGCATCTAGTTCTCGTTTGAATAATTCATTGCGTTGTCGCAAATCACTTTTTAACTTCTCCCACAAACGTCGAATTTTAGACGTGATTCCGAAATATCGAAGTTTAATATATTCAATGAAAAGCGTTTAAGTATGCAAATTGCGCCACCAACAACATCCTTGAGACAGGATCTTTTAATTACAATTTTAGTTACTTTTGTATAAAATATTTTCTGAGAACATAAGTTTTTGAAAATCCACTTTCACGCATATTATGCTCTAACTACTAAATATCTGACGAAGTCTCTCCACAAGCATTTATGATTTATTAGCAAATGTCTGTTTCGACCTGGAATTGAAAACATGAGCGTCAAGCTAGCACGCTATACCTATAGGTACTGCGTTACAATACTCATGTGCCAAATTATGTTACGCTTGTCCCGAATTGGTGCTTTAGGTATACGTGTATAGACAGTTATATACATATATATATGTAGCGTGTTCACCTGACCGCTTGTTAAAGCTCTACCGATGACGTAGGTCACGATCCTTGTTAACTCGTAACCTTCTCCGCTAGTCAACCCCTTCTATCCCCTATCTTCTACCTACACATCCGTACTACGTTCTTTTTAATAGTTAATTTCAGCAATCTCTAAATCCAATAATGTATATTCTGTTTACAATATTACATTATACATTACATTATTTCGATCTAAACTATGAAATACATTAGCAATTGTTTATATTATAATAATTGAAATATAAAAATAAAATGTTAATGGTTTTTTTACTTTTCAATCACGGTGTGACCTTTGCATTATTTTACATTTAACACTTCTATTATATAATATGTAATATCATAACTTATAATATAAACATATGGTAGGCAATATTTTCAAAATATTAAATCCAAAAAGAAAAATTAGTTGCCAACTTGGGCAGAAGTAACATTCTCCGACAGTCTGGAACAATACACAATTTTTTCAATCAATAAGGAAAGGAGCTGGCAAAGAAATACATTTATATCGATAAAAAATATGATCCAAAAGGAAAGTAAAGGGAGCAGCTGAGGTCATTATAACAAGGAGGCGACACTCTTAAAACGGGCGGGTGTTAGGTGTCCACGTGTTCAGAATTACGAAACAAGTAAAATTACCGCCAACATAATGAAACAGACTCTCTGAGTTATTTAAAGCCGTAGGTGTCTTAAAGAAAATAAAGTGAATTTACTTTATGCATCACTTTATCCTTGACCTTTATGCTTTTTTTATGTGTTAATATTGTTATTCTTATATCTTATTATAAGAATAATTTAGTTGAATGCATGTTTCAACTGAAATAGATTAATCTTATATTATTGTAAATTTCGATGGCTATAATACATTATGTTCCGCATCATAAATTAAGACCATGACTTTCTATATGAATGATCGTATTCAAAATGCCAAGAACTGTTCTATTACAACGACAATGGCTAATATATACCACCCGAATATATAAAGAGGTTGATGCGGTCAAACAGGCGTTTGCCCTTTCAACTTTTAAAATAGGCGGTATTCAATGATACTACTTTATACAGATCACCACTATTAATTTTATTTTACAAGACAAAAAGGGGTGATATATTTTATGAATGAAATATTTATAAAATTTTTGCAATTTACAAACACCGTCTCTAGTATATTTAAGTCAATGGTTGCACTTAAATTGCCAAAAAAACACCAAATATATTACTCTTTTATTAAAGATCAACAATTTCTTATCTGCGCTTTGTTAATACCATTCTAAGAGCTAATAGTGACTGTCATTTTTTAAAAAGCGTTTAAGAAAGTAGGAGTTAGTAGGTGTACGTGAAATATAAATGAGTTAACGTTTAAAAGTCGCTATAACAATAAAGCTTCGGCCTTTATAAGCGGCTTAAGCAGTTGTGGATTGTATATTTTTTTAATTGACGGCGTTGAAAATGAATAAGGGAATATATTTTTGCATAATTCTGATGGCTATTAAGTAAATTAATTTCCGCTTTTAGTAGCTCAAAGGTTTTATTTTGTTGAGTGCAAACTGTTGTAGTCCTTATGGACGTTTTATTTTGAATACTATTATACTTTTATTTATTTTAGAAATCTGTTTATACTGTGACTGTAGAAGATTTATGTAGGCACACAAAATATTTTTATTTTTGACTGAACTTGTGATATTCAAAGTTATTCATGAACATTTGATATGAGATTGAATTTAAATTATTAAGGGATTGTATTAATTCTTTTGTTATAATATAATACGTAAAGAAATAAATTACTACTTTTTATTTAAATTTAAAACAATATTTATATTTAAGAAGTAGCAAATTGTAAAATATATAGGATTGTGTTCTTTTTAATCGTTCAGGTGTTAATAAAAGTTTACGTTGTTTCAGGCCTCGAGCCGGCGTCGTGGGTGTACTGCTGAGACTAGCTCGTCCCGTCCTCTGACTAGCACAAACTTTAGCCCGCGGCACGGGAGGCGGATTGTAAGTACCAATGACATCTCAATAACATTTAGAATAAATTCATTTAGAAAAAAGTTATAAAAAAATAATTTACGCCTTTTAAAGGGTTTCAACAAGTGAAATTATATATAATAATTGAATTACTTAAAAATTTGGCTTAAAAAGGCATATGAAACTAGTTTGTAAATATTTGGTAAAATTCTTTTTGTTGAAATTTATTTGTTTTTCAACAATTTGGAGCTGTTCAGCTTTCCGGTCGACTGACTACTACCTTTATTTCGCAATATCTATAGCAATATATTCCGACGCTCGTAACACAAATTTTATCGCAATATGCTCATAGTAATAGCAGGCTGCCGTTGAAACTTCACATTGCTTTTATCAAATAATTCTATGAATTTTTTGGCATCTCTTTTTTATTTTAACAGATGTCATATTCTTGTCTAAAATAGCTACTACCTACCTAAAATGTACTAATGCTACGATTAAATAGATATTTATGTGGGTACAAGACTCGATAAAGCGTTGTTGTAGAATGGTTTTTTTTCAGTATCACACAGAACCCCTTTATTTTGTTCGTGTTTTCACTAGAATCCAATGATAATAAATAATCGGAAACGTCACGAGGGGCGATATACGAGGAAGGATAATATTTCAGTTTCGAGGAGTTCGTAAACAATAGCTACTTTATACCAGCAGACATTGTCAGATTTTGTTAAGTAGGAAATTTCACTGAAAGCTATACCATTCGGTATTTGTTTTTAAATATACAATATGTTTTCAGAGGCGTGGGGCGCGGCGTGTGGCGGCGGCGCGGGCGGCGCCATGACGCGGCGCCTGCCACCATGACGCTGCCGCCGCCCGCGCGCCCCGCGCACCCTTCAGCGCATCGCGCCATGCGATATTACCGCATTTGGATCTACGCGTGTAACGGCGCACTGTTGCTGGGGGCGCTTGCGTTCTGCGCGGCCGCAGGTCGAGCATTAGCTGATTACCGACGTGCTTTAGTACCAGGCCTGAGTGCCGCACAACCTGGGTTTTTGTATGGATACGCTGCACTACCGGCGCAAGCAGGTGTTCTTCAGTTACTCGGTTGCCTGGCCGCGCTACGACTCTCTGAACGCATGTTAAATGCATACTGGTTGGCCCTCCTAGCACTGCTCGTAGGTGACGTGGCAGTAGGTGTTTACTGGGCATTTCGTTTTGATCGTGTATGTCGTGACCTGAAACCTCAGTTACGTGTTCGACTAGCGAGAGACTACGGTGCTGATTACGACTTCTCCGACGCCTGGGATCGCCTGCAACGTGAGCAGCGTTGTTGCGGAGTTACGGGACCATCGGACTTCGCAGGTTTTAACCGCACAGCACTTCCGGCGAGCTGCTGTCGCACCCCGGCGCACACTTCGGTCGCAACGACAACTTTGTTCGGATCGGCTCCAGTTACTCCAGCTCCATTTAGTCCAGTGCATTGTGCGCCCCATACCGCGGCTTGTGCGGAGCGCCTGCTCGCCTGGCTTAGAAGGACCGCAGATGCGTTGTTCGTTCTAGGCTATTGTGTAATAGCGTTTCTAAAATTGTGCTTCCTTGGTATATTACGATACGAAATAAAAGAGATGATTCAGAAAATTAGAATACTACGTAGCGAACTCAGTGCCGGTGAACTATTAGAAGGTAGTCCAATTCACGGCGGTCCTTTATCGCAAACCGTTATAGTGAATGCAGTAAACGCGAATGGCGGCGTTAGAGTTCATGGTGGTAGCCCGGAGCGGGCGGGTGAGCGCGATGCTTTGCTGGGAAGGGTGGAGCCGGGGTTAGCACGGGGATTGCATGAAGAACCGCTAGCGAAAACTATAAATGGGAATAACAATTGTGAGATGAGGGAACTGGCGCGCGGCGAGTATCGACCACTCGCAGCGGACAGTGCAGCCACCAGAATTTGACTAAGATATTACTTGGAGCGGCTGTTCGGGCGGCGCTGGATTTCGCCGCCACCGCCATCCGCCACGGTATGTGCTCGTGTTCGCCTCGAGCGCCGCCGTCACACCCGCTCCGAATATGATCTCTGAACTTTGATAATCATTATTAAATATGAGATGCAGTCAATTCACTATTTTATTATGGCCTCCGCGTTTTAATTTGTAAAATAGTGCGCGTGTGTATTGCGAATCAATGTGCATTTATATAGTGAATTAATTAAAGGGTGCATTATTGAACATAGGCAGCATTTTGTTTTACGAACAAGGCTTGTGAAATATTCCTCTGCCAGTTAATATATCTACATTAAAAACGCTTTTAGATACACAAACTGCGCCAATAGGTTTATTGTTATTTATATCACAACTTACTACATAATTTAAGAATTGTTTAGTTTAGTGAACAAATCTTTATTACAAATTACTATTATTATGTCTAATAGATGTCATACAATTATTAATTATTTTGTTAATGTACACACACGTTCGACTGTGGGACCATTCGTATTAATTTTCTCAAATTGAAAAAGTATTTTTTTACTAAAATGTTTCTAGTAACTTTTTCAATTGTTTTTGACTACGTATTGAAATTAAGTATAAAGCGGTAATTGTAGACGAATTGAACACATACATACTACATAATTTTGAATAACATTTTAATTATATTATTTTATTAATATTCAGTTTTCTAAGGTACCACAAATGAATTGGTAATTTCGATTCGGACGACTTTTTATCAATATATTGTAGTAAGTATTAGACGACGGATGTTTGAGTATTGTAAATAGGAATCGTACTTGCGTAGATGCAATTACTTGTGCAAGAACCGATGAGGGAATAGAACTTACTGATATGAGCTTAAACGATGTAGTGCCTACGATTTTATGCTTTTTAAAACAATAGATGAACATACTAATATATATAGGTATATATATTTTGTTTACTTAGATTACAACATTCAGGCTTGCTATGAAACCGAAAACGAGTTCCATTTCAAAAGTTTTACAATGAATAAATGTACCACGCAATTTCTGACAATTTATTACTCCAAAATGATAAAGTAGGTAAATGAAAGGCTGTGTCTGGAAGAGGTATAACCTTCTTTTACGTTGTGTAATTGTGTGACCTCACACTAACCACCTATGTCATAAATTTGGACTACATTTAATCATTAAGAATGTCTAAATGCATATTTGTACTTATTACGAAGTATTTGTAGAAATATTGTAAAGACGAGGTGTAATTATAATATTAATTGCTTAGAGTAATATTTTGTGAATTTATGCAGAAGTTAGTTTTTTTAAATATTGTTGTCAAATGATGTACCAATATTATTAAATTTTGTATATTCGGAAAGTTGGATAATTGTCGTAGTTAGGATACAATCTAAACCTTATTCTTCTGAATCTGTTAATAAAATACACGTGCCTTGGCTTATAAGTATATATATTATAGTATTGTTATTTTATTTTAATATGAAAGTATAATATAAAATATATATTTTGTAATATATAATGAACCACACGCGTCTCCAAATCCACTAAATGTTAAAATATAAACTTCATCATAAATTATTGTAACCAACACTAAATATTAGAATGACTTAGACTTGCGCGATTTAAATAATTGTAATCAAAGTATTTGTAAATGGAGCTAGATGTGTTTATAAGTACATTTTAATAAATATTCACGAAAGAGATTAGAATCTGTTTATAAACGAATCTACATCCGTCTAGGAAAACTTTAATTAAAAAAATTTGATTGAACTTTGAATTTGAGGTAGACGTAATCAATGTTGTATACATATATAATATATTAATACTTCACAGTTTAAGATATGATAAGAGATTATTGCAATTCAAGGTGACGAGTAATAATGTTATTTAATTATGTTTCAGTCTAAATTAATTGCATTATATGTTATATTAAATACCACATCTATGTTTGGCTATTCCAGGGGTCGGCAGACCGCGGCTCGCGAGCCGCATGCGGCTCTTGCCATAGGATTATCTGGCTCTTCTTACAATACAATAGTATATAATAAAGTTCATGTTGCGGCTCTCTGAAGGCATGGAAAAATCTACAAACTTAATATTCGGCTCATCTGGTTGATAAGACTGCCGACCCCTGGGCTATTCCAATAACTCATGATACTATGATGATATTCACTTTGATCCCATCATCTGTACATTAAATTGTTATCATTTAAATATAATGAAAAATTTTTATTAATTAAAAATGTGTTTATTAATAATTGCAAAAGCAGAAGAAAGATGTATTGACTTATTAAGTTCAATTCTTTAAATGTAATTTGTGTTGATTTTTAATTCATAGGATTGTTACAACTTTCCGAAAGTACGCACTAGGCGACTGAGAGCTAACTATCATACCAAATGCGTAAAATAAAAGTTTGTTAAAACTTTATGTTTTTGATTTTTATTTCACCTTATAAGTGTTTGTTTTCTTTAGTGACGTTGAATTGGAGAGACGCCAAGATGCGAATAGAAAAATCGATATAATATGAAGATAAAAAGTTCTTCTTAACGATGTTTCTCCTGTTTCATCATTAGTTTTTTTCTCAAATAGAAAAAAATAACTTGCTATTTTTTATCGTTAAGAAGCTTATCAACGATAATACGATATTTACTCACAGTGATTACGTAGTTATCTACACCGATATTTAATTTGTAAAAAGTTATATTTCAGTAAAAAGGGAAAACCGAAAAATATTATATTATTAGAAGTGTCGAGAGTGCCGTGCCGCACGGTCTCCAGGGGTTTAAATAATAGAAAATGGAAAAAATAGTATTTCGAGTAGAGTTATAGGCTCTCGAGGTCATATTTTATATTATATGAAATCTTTTTTCTTTTCTACATTTATCTAATAGATTTACTTAGAATATATTTCGCTAATTTAAAAGCCGCCAAGGCTTATTATCATACTATAGAAATATAATAATTTAAATATTTTTTGCATGAATAAATAATTTGCATGAATTTTAAGAAAGAAAAGTAGTAATTGAGGGACAAACTAATATTTTTTTAGCGTGTAACTCTTTGTTGTACCTAAAAGTTTAAGCGAAAAGTTATTCGTTCTAACTATTTCTACTAGTAAGAATCTTCAAAACTCGGAGCATCGTTGTCTATGTAAATGCCAAGTTAGCGATAAGCAAACTTGTACAGCCTGCAGGGAATAACCTCACCAGCTGGGATTTTGTACGATTTCGTCTATCGGTTATGTAAAACTTCGATTATATTACGTAATCTTTTTCAAACACCATTTAAACATGAATGGTTTAATTTTTGTTTGCAATTACAACAAAGAATATGACTGTAAAGATTCTATTTTAAATAGGAAATTATAAAAAAAGTTGATAAGTTAAGTTAACCTACCTTAATCTCGTCTTCCGTAACTCTATACGTTCGATCGACGTTAGCGCCCCCAATTACTACAACCTCGACAGAGTTGGCACGAGTGTTCTTATCGGAGTTTTCAATATCCTTGTTCATTCCGAGAAATGGAACATGTGCTCGACAAGACGTGTGAATTCCTCTGGTGTTGCGACCGTGAGCAGTTGAATTTGATAAATTTTCAGTAGAAATGCCGTTTCTCACTATGTTCTTGGAATTCTTCAGTTTGTTAAACTCGACAGCAATATCGGCGCCAACTTTGGCGTTATTTTTTATTAGGGCGATGTCTGTAAGTCGTTAAAGTAAGAAATTGTAGCAATTAGCTTCACTATTATCATTTTAACGTGATTCCCGCGTTTAATTTACGACTAAATTAGATAGTATAATGGTGACTAGGGTTCTAATTAGGTGAGTATAATGGGCGGATTAAAAGATCTATCATTATTAGGTATTATATCAGAGTTCTTGGTTTTTTCTTTTTATATAGTAGTTCGTGGTAACATGCCGTACCTCGAGGATATAATTAGGCCTGTGATTTATTAGTTTTACTTCGGTAGCCTCGACCTAACGTTAGACGGTTCATTAGGAGATACAATGTTATATGTCTCCAGGTAGAAGTTGTCATGGAGGCTTAAAGAGGTCAGTGCGCATCACCCAGTTACTCCCAACCTAATCCCGACTCGTTGATTAGGTGATTAACCCCGGTAGATTGGCTAATAACCATCACACCGTATTATGATAACATATTATATAGGTAGCTGTAACCGAAATCGTGTCAACGTAGATTGTGCAGTAATTATTTCAGTTTCATATTAAATTGTATTCTAATTATAACCTTTGACGTTTGCATTAATACATTATATGAATACACTAACTTGTTTTTAGTGATGTACCACTAGTAGCTTTAACGACAGCAGCTAATATATATGGTGTAACTTCTTTCCCGCTTATCCCTTTCTCTTTGGCTTCTTCTAATGCCTTCTCTATTGCGACTTCAATAACTTTTTCTAAAACAAATGATTAATTAATGATGATTATGAGCTTCACAGTGATGCATTTAAAAGTGCTGGACGAAGTGTAACACCCGTGAAGTGACATAGTCGCCTTTGAGATTCAGTATGGTAGTAGGCAAGGCATACGCCTTGTGTTTCCTAGAATTATAAATATACAAATATATTAAACTATTATTGAAATTTTAAGTTATAATAAGTCGTTTATACGTTACCAAATACTCGAGAGTCCGGCAAATATCAAGAATGGACTTTACCCCGCTGCACACAACTAGCGTACGACAACGACCAAGCTCTGTTAAATCAGCAGAAACATCCAACGAGCTCTCACCTTCTCGATGTACACCACCTTCAGAAAAAAATATTTTGTTATTCCTATTTTGGGATGTTTTCAGTTTTACCTTAAGTTATTTATTTTAGTTGTTAGAGGTGGTAAGATATTTTATAGAAGTCTTAATGGAAAACTTATACAAATTAATTTGTTCCTTTTAATTTAAAAATATATTTATTTAAATTTATCAACACTTTGACAATGTCTAAAAACACGATACAGATACACCTACAATCCATATTTGCTTTATTTTAGGAAAAAACGCAAAAAAAAAGTAGAAAAATATATTACAACGATAAATAGAAATATCTAAACATATTCATGAAATTTGATTTAGGAATTGCGCGTTTTTAATCCGTTTGTACTTTTACAGTCATTTCACATTTAACATTCATAGACTTCGTGAATTGTTTTCATTTGTTTTCATTGTGTATCTGCAAACACGCAAAGCTATTAAACCTTGATTTAGAAGTTTCTACCTACTACTAAAAGAAACTCCATGATACGAAAATACATACAAGAATTTCCACTAAATGCCATTTAAAAATTATGTGCCATAAATTAGCGAAGGTTGACAATGACGTGAGACACGATAGTAAATGCAGAGTCGCTGCGAGCATGTTGGAGGTATACAAGGTGGGGTCTCCTTCTTCGACATAGTTAATTTTATTTTTCTAACCACCGACAAACAGTATTATTTCCATTTGAACGCAATATTGTTTGACTCCTATTATACATTATATTTGACTGATATTACTAAATACTGAAAATGACGGACAGCTTTGTTCAAATAATTCAATTGTGTACATCGCAGATTATTGACGGCGAATGATGGATCTAGATAGCGTTAGAACTAGTTCGAAATTCGTTAATTATTAGGCATCGGTACTACCCTAGCGACTATCCCGTTCGCCCGAAGCGCCAATGTTCGTTCCAGCAACGAGCCGCCTCGACTAATTGAATGTGCTACGTGAACGAGCGCTGAATTCACTCGTGCCAAAATTCATTGATATTCAGTTACACTTAACACGCCAACTTAACTATGCCGATAACCATTCAATTTGTAACTTTAATGACATTTGGCATTGAATGAGTAAATTTTTGTATTACCTATTCCGCCTGTAGCAAAAACAGGAATATCAGCCAGTTCTGCAGCTATAATAGTTCCAGCCACAGTGGTTGCTCCATCTAGTTTTGCAGCCATAACTGGTGCCATGTCACGTCTTGATGTCTTCACCACATCTTTTGCAGTTGCGAGATATTTTAGCTGTTCATCTGTCAAACCTACAGTTAACTGACCTTTGAGTATTGCTATTGTTGCTGGTGTGGCGCCCTAGAAAAAACATAATTTTATTCACTTTGTTATTAAAAAAGCTATCGGTGGCGAATATACAAACAAACATTAATTTTTAATTCATCAACTAATTCATAGTATACCAGGTCTTAATCCATACGATGAGTAACTAATGCGTTGGATAAAAGGCGGGAAATTCGCCATATTTCAACCCTTTCACAGTATCAACTCATCCCTTGCTGATAAAATACCTACTCAAAAAGCATAAAATGAAGCAAAATTTAAATTCGCTTCCTTACCTGCTCTTTCACAATTTGCTCGACTTGTATGGCTGTTTCCAAATTCTGTGGATATGGCATTCCGTGTGTAATAATAGTGGATTCGAGAGCCAAAATTGGTCTTCGATCAGCTTTCGCTTGTTGGACTTCCTCGGATAATTTAATAACTTCCGGAATAGTGGACACGTGACGGACATCATGTAACCTTCTAAGAAAATGTTCACGAGAGAATATTCTGAGAAATGCCATTTGAGTTCCTAAAATATTTATGGTTCATTACTAAATATATATCCTCAGATATTATAAATTCTATTTATACACATATTTATTATATTAGATTTACATTTAATTATAAATACGAGAAGCATAATAGCTCGGAAAATGTGAGGCAATCCGTCTTTGGTTTCAGTATTAAACTTATTGATCAGTACATAATAAGCAAATTCTAAAATAATCACACAATAAATAGAAACACTTAGATAATTGTTTAAAAATAAACGTAAAATATATAATGTAATAAATAAAATTAATTGTATCAGTTAATATAAGACAGTATACATTCGTCAGATCCCTCAGTATTTAAAACTTAATCAGACAATTTGATGTAGGTTATCATGGTTTCCGCACGTTCCAACAACGGTCATAAATCAGGACACGCTCGCTGCCGTCACTGGCCTAGCTGGGCTCTCCCGTTATCCTCGCTAATGACATCTGACTAACTTAATACTAGGTACCTACAGAGTAGTTAAAATTAAATGCATTGTATTAATTAAAAGTCCATTCATATGGCTGTACTCGTATGACAATAAACGTTGTTATTTATATTTTTGTGAGAACCACATTTATAATATCAATATATTTTATATATCAATATTGTTCCTGAAAAAAAAAACTATTATTATCTATTTGAAGGTAATAACCTAACACCACTTTGCACATTATGTCTGTCGCACACACCTAGTCCATAATGATTGATTACCTACCTAATGGAGCCTGTCAAACTTAACTTTATTGACCATTAAAAATAACCCTTTGGAGAAAATAATGGCCAACTATTAAATTAATATTAACTTCAAAAAAACTTTTAGTATAAAAGCTAGAGATTCTAATAACTTTGATCTAGTAGGATTATTGAAATAAAAAGGTTATTCCATTACATCTATTTTGCGATTTTAATAATCTACTTTATACATGATACACAATAACAATTGAAGAAAATTGAATTAACTCAAAGTTGAAGGTTTCCAATGGTGGAACACACGGGAAGTTTCTCCTCTATTTAAGTTAGCTAAGTTCGTCAAAGCAATTTTGTTTGCTTGTGCTAGATTTCACAAAATATAGATCGAATTTCTTGTTCTAGTAAATACTTTTTTTTTAAATATAAAAGCGAAGTTTCTGTTAGGAAAACGCTTTTATTTTAGTCAATACAATAAAGTTTTATGTTATTGTCTACTTAATGATGTGTGATGTCGATTGTGGGTCACATGTTTTGGCTTTTAGTTCCTGAAGTGCATAATAATACGGTTCCCTGGCAACCGCTTATAATCGCCAGCTGTTTCCTTGCCAACACCTCTGACATATTCACTTTAATTCATGTCTCAGTTTTACCCCTTTTGTGTTTCTTTGCCAATTTTATACAGTTTTTAGTTCTTCTTTTACAAGGTATGTATAAATATCAGATTTTTTTAAGATAGATTTCTGTAAAAGCCTACAAAACGCACGGATCAATAATAGGAGGTGTTTTGCAGCCAGTCGCTCAGAACAAGGTCGTAATTTTGTGTGTGGGCTTCATAAACGAATCAACGAGTAATTTCTGTCTGGTTCCTTATTAAAAATTAATTGTATTTATAGAAAGGAAAATGGCTTGGGGACTACCAAAGCTCCCTGGTCTGGGTTTCTCCGATCCGACGAAGACTCAACATCATATCCGTAGTACATTACGTTACTATCAAGGTCATAGATTCCCTGATAGTTTGGTTCGTGCACCCGGGGGTGAACCTACGGATGTAGATAGTAATGCTTTTGCTGGAACCGAGGACTCTGCCAAGTAAGTGTAAATTGCCACAAGCAATGTTTCTATGTGGTAAAAATTGTTTTCGTTCATGGATGGCAGACTGTTTAATAAATACATAATACAAAAACGCGTCACGAAGGGATGTATAACCGTTAATATATATGTCACTGCGACAGGAAGGAAATCACATTCATATTATTGGGTAATTTATTTTTAAATTTTTGTAGCGAAATGTGTGCCTGACTGTATACAACGGAATGTTTTTGAAAAGACAGCAACTACGTAATTGGAAATATTTGTAGAAACATACGTACCATGAAATGACTAAAGAGAATTCAATATGAGATTCAAAGCTCGGCTTTTATTCTTGTTTTAATTAGTTTACACATTTTTGCACACACCGAGCTTCTAGATCTCTTGCAACATTTATTAGCAAATGCTTTGGAGTCTTTCCAAATTAGTTTGCTAACATGAATTAAATTTTAATATGACGGTTAATTCATTCTCATTTGATTGCGGTAATTCATGTAATATGATTACTAATTTTGCTTGAAATTAATTGATTTAAAAACATAAACCGCCCCTAGTTAAATATTTATAACTAAACCAGGGTATAAATTTTTTAGTTACGACCCATCAATGACGTATGGACGTGTGAAACAGCCAGCGTTTCCAGCTGTTATACCTCATTGGGTGCACTATGACAAACGGTGTCTTAATTTTACCGCTTTTATGAAACAACCGGTCTATGAAAGTCCCGATGAAGCTTATCGGGTGCGAGTGGTCAACATTGTGTATTTTATTGAAGATGATACGATGACGGTTATGGAGCCCAGAGTTAGGGTGAGTAGACTTTTTTATAAGTAGAGTGTAGTGGCCAGAATGAGAGGTGTTTCGGGATCAGCTTGGAAACAAATACTGTGATATGAAAAGAATAGTTGTAAAGTGATTGGCAAAACAGATTCATCATATACCTATATACATGTATATAACGAATAATAATGTTTCTGTGGGCGCCTGAATTAGATTAGAAGTAGAGAGGTCAGGTGAGGCAACCTCAACGGATGTGTGTATAAGTAGAGTTATGAAGCGAATGTTATTTTGGAGAGAGAGGGAGAGGGAGACGTTGCTGGTGTCGAGAAGACTCTTTCTACCCTAATGATCCTGTTAGCGCGGGATAAATATTTTGTTTATTTTAAAAAAATAATACAGCGCACGAAAAACTGTAATTATTAGAGATTGCTAGATTAAAAAGACATGTAAAATTTATCATTAGTCATGTTTTTAATACTAGGTTTAAAGAAATATATATTTAAAATATCATTATGTTAATTGATCCTTTTTTGGTTAATAGTGATAAATTCAGTTTAAAAGGTTTTGTCACTTTTATATTTAAGGCTGCCATACACATTCATATATCATTAGCAAAGTTAGGAGCATGTGAATTGCACACTTTATGGCATGAAGACTACACTGTTGCTAGCATACGAGACATTGTTAGTCACTTCTGGCTTACTTGTGTGCCGAAATAAAAAAGTGGCATTTCGTATGTACTCTTATAAAAACAATATTAGCTTATTAGTAAATTTTTAATTCGTCTTTTGAACCGTTGTATAATAAATAAATGTAGATATTTATACAATGAATGAATGAAAAATTGAAAATAATCTTGTGAAATTTCATGATAAAATTTTATAAACATTGAATACGGAACAATATGAAAGTAATGTAAAAAGCTTTTGAATACGTTCGTTCGGAATGAAAGTATTTCGTTTGATAGATTGAAGTTTATGGCAATTGATAGATAAAAATAGAATAAATAATGTTTATAAAATTATAACAAAGCGGTTTCAGAAACTTTATGCGTATTAACCATTGGATAGCAGTCTGGTTAGATCGCATTGTATGTGAACATCACTTTGTTCGGAATTCAAAATGTAATAAAACAGTTGACAAAAGAACTTGGTATTTAAATCAAAATACATACATTGTTTAAATTGAAAGAATTCTAAATTCAAAATGTGAATACTACAATTTAATACACTACGTTTCGATTTGAATCATCTCATTGTGTCTATTGGCAGGATTTGTGTCGCCACTTTGTAGAGTTCGCAATATTCTGTATCATGTTCCGATATTTTGTATTCCGTCCGACCAAACATGACACATGTTTTATGAAGCAAGTATCGTTACTTCCAATCTGATCTCATGCACATAGTACAATACAATTTTGCACTTACTTATTTTACACTTATGAATTATTATATAAAGTATTATGTATTATAAAAATTTTACCAATTTTTTTTAAGTATAGTCATAGTTCCCAAATCTTATTTAATTCATTCAAGCATCTCGTTCCTACCATTGCCACATAGATAAAACATCTCGAGGAAATCAAACATGTTAAACATGTAAATCCTCCGTTAATAAGTCATTTTCTCATTAAATTTGTCTCGAAATTAAAGAAAAAAAAACAATACTTGAATTACTTATATTTAAATAAAGTATCCAAATGGAAAGGAACTACAAGAAATGTTAATTATTTGCTGTATTTTTGTTAACAAAGTAAGGATCCTCGGAATAAATTTGTTGCAGATTGTGCTAGGAAACAATTTTTAAATTCACTTCACTGCACTGAGTTTTAATGAATTATTCTTGGGAAATGAGCGGACGATCCTATTTGCAGCACTGTGAGATTCAGTGGCGGATCAGCCGGGGGCGGGCGCACTCACTCCATTCTCCATTATTTCTTTTTCATAGAGTTCGCCGCTGAAAACCGCCATTCATGCGCTATTATGTCTAGAGGAACAATGCAAACTTCATGCCGACGCTTTTATATCTTAATAATTCTGTACCTGGCACATTGAATTGAAAATCTGTTCACGTGCAAAACTATTTAGTGCCTATTTATTTTAGGAAATTTTGTAACGCCTACTTACCTACTCCTACGCTTATTATGTAGTTCACAAAATACAGAAACGCTATTATATGGAGTTTCTCGAAAATATATAATGATAATATAGGTATAAGCAGAATACGTGACCACTCAGTGGTAAGCTAGATGCGGTTCATCAGTTGAGGGAAAGCAGAGCTGCGGGCTGCAGTCGTGTTCGCCCAAACATACTAAAAAAGTATTGTTTTTCTCTTTTCTTTCTTTAAAATTGTATATTTTAAGAACAATCTAATTTACAAAACAGTTGAAATATACCTATACAGTAAAATAAGATGTATGTAGATTATTAATCCACTTAAAGCGAACGAGAGCTCTTTACATATTGGAGAAGTCCGACGGATAAATTGTATTATTATCTAAAAGTATGTCATGCAAAGCGAGGTTGGCGAATAAGCATTTCTACTTCGAATGCGGCTCACTGCACAGACATAAACACAAGTTTCACATCTGGACTACCCATTGCTCAGGCGTACAATTTCTTCCTTGCATTAGAATACGAGTATATTCAATTTTAAATGCAAGCAGAATAGAACGTAATACTTTTTGTAAATAAAACACGGAATTTCTTAATATTGTAACTCGAAACGCACTTTGTTATCTTATTTTTTATGATAAATGTGTTTACAAAAAAAATGTCGATATCTTTACATACATACAAAGAAATGTATATTTATCATACTATGTGATAATATGTTTAAATACTTCAAATAAATATCATAGAAAAAAAAATTAAGAATATTTTCAAACGTGATACTTAATCTTAGTTTAAAAATAAACGACGAATCAAAGCACGATAAGAAAAATATTATTTTATAAAGAAGGGATGGTAATATAATCAGGTAGAAGAAATTGTTCGTATTTAAATTGTATTTTTTCTATATTATAGAATTCAGGCATATGGCAAGGAAGAATGGTAAAAAGAGGCAAAATTCCAAAAAACGATCAAGGCGAATTTTGGCATTGGAAGGACCTTGACGTAGGAAAGGATATATGCATTTATGGAAAAGTTTTTCATACTGTTTCTTGTGACTTATTTACAAAGGTTAGTAACAATTATTTTATTAAATTGTTATCAAAAACAAAATCAATAATTACGACTGCATTATTTTCGCGTTAAAGATTCCTGTGTTTCCACAATATATTCTATCGGCCATCTATTTTTGCTCGCTTACTCTGTATTATTTTATCAATTTATTAAATAATAATAAATAAGTAAATATATTTATCAATTGGCAACACCGTTAACCTTGACCCTAATGACCCTTATAGTAAGAGATAGATATAGCTCCGTGTTTACACTGACATCGCTGTCTCTTTTAATAATTTTATATCTATATATTTATACACCAAGCAAAATAACATTAAAAATAATACATACATTAACTATATCTACGAATATAACAGAATATGAGTGTAAATATAGTTTGGTGCACAAAACATGAGTTTGTATTTTTGTAAACTATCTATTGTAGGAAATAAAAGCAGGTAGCTTACCTTAATATTATTAAGTTGTCCTCGCTTTTGTAGTAGCTCCTTGCCGAGTACCAGTAAAATATACAATGTGCAGACGGATTCTATATTTATTTTATTTGTGTTGACGCGTATCGTTTAGGATGGGAGGGGAATACTTTTATGTTGACGGGAGAAATGTTTGAAATAATAACTTGCTTAGTGTTTCAAATATTTTTTATCATGACTATGTAAATATACAAATTTAATTATCATATTATATTATTATTATATATATCACATATGAGATATATATTATTAAGATATACACTCATAAGGGCAATTAACACAATATTTATTGTGCTGCTATATATTTAATTTAACCTGGGATTCACCACGTGGCATGCTGCAAATCTGAATCCAGTAAAACACGTTATAACGTACATACATATATACAAAGCGAGTGATTATGTCATAGCATTGAGATACATTGAGTACATTAAGAGCCACTCGGCCATGGTCGCTCACTTCTGCTGTCATTAGTCACCAGCGCTCTGAACGGATCTTATATAATCACGAATATCAATAAAAAATGTAAGTTATTATTATTAATTTTTAACTAAATAATTTAGATAATTCTTAAAAGTAACGGATTATTAAAAAGGTTTGACCGACATTTAATCAATCAATGTCTGAAATTGCCATTTGAAAAAAAAAATTTCAAGTCAGCGATAACTAATTCTTTAACTTTTATTCCTCGTTTTTAACTTAAACACGATGACACAGCCAAACAGATAATGTTTGAGTGAGTAATGATATATTTTTTAAAGGATGATATTTGGGAACAAAATTTATTATTATACTCTAGTAGTATTGGCTTAGCAACTAAACTTTTAAATGAATCAACTCAGCTAGTTCAATGACCAACCACACACCGGTTTAAACTTCTAAATAAACATAAGCGTTTAATTGTTTACCTAAACACAAATTCTATTTATTTTACACATCACTTAAAGATTTGTCATGTATTTTAAGGAATAATTTAAAACTTAACAAGAAATAATATCAGCGCCCATTTCTAAAAGTGTTCTATAATTATAGTAATACATTACAAATAAAATTGACTTTCAGAGATTATTAACTGACTTTCATTAACCAGAAAAAGTGTAAAAAATATATGATCACTTTTTTCTATGTAGATCTATTCCTGTGTCACAGGTTTTTATTCTAATGCAGGGATCATCTCTCTTTTGATCGCCCCTCATTGCTGTCGTGACTCTGAGGCTCGCTCAACTAAATGTCTCCATTGGTCGAGGTCGTTTGCCTGATGAGGGGTGTGTATACTGGAGTCTGTAGTCTGTTAGCTACTAGGTTGATCTAATATTTTGGGCTTCTGCCTATAAGCACATAGTTTATAGACATAAATCATAGTACGGGTTAAAATTCTAATTACTTTTAATTTTGATTGTTTATTTTTATGCATTGTTCAGATCTAACAAGAAGTATTATTATTCTCATTAAATCTATTTTAAATTTAAATTGGATGTAGTGAACATCTTAATACCTTTTACGATGGCTGTAAAACTTTTGAAACGTCTGCGTCGGATTAAAATAATAGAAAGTGAACGCGATAGTAGGCCGCAAAAGAGTGGGGAAAATATCTCATATCTGAAAGTTCTAACAATAAATCTATATATTATGTTGATGAGCCTTTTTGTTAGTAAAATAAAAATAGTTATTATTAATATTATTATCAGCAGTTTCGTATGATTTTGATAATGTAAACATATTAATCAGTATTAGTCATGACTGGCTAAATTTGTACATATCATCGTTACATTTAGCAATTTGTCGTAGTAGGACATGCATTACGTAATAGCGAGTGATTGCAATCGATATCAGTCCAATAAGGTTGCTATTAGGCCGGCATAGTGATGAGGGAGACGATTACTTATAAAGTGATATTATTTTCGTATACATCTGTTTAAATAACTTGTGTACATTCTATAAAAGTTAACCCTTAATAGCCTAGAGTATCAATTTTGATACCAATCTTTTAAACCGAATGTTCACATTACTATTAGTTTTTTTTATAGGTTGGCTGTTCGTATTTTACTATTGTATAATATTCTTTCCAACGAAATTAAAAAATAAAACAAATGTCATTATTGTTTTATTTTATCTATGATATATTACTTGCGCGGCAAAGTGAACTTTCGTAAATCAGGCTACTAAGGGTTAAAGGCAATAAACAATTGAAATAAAAATTCATAATACGGTTCCCGAGCTATATACCACAGCTATAATGTGAAACGAATGGCCGCAGTAAACCTGGGGATAGCTTTTAGTATAAAGCCTAAAGAAGGCTTCTGGCAGTAGCTATTGAGCCGGAACCCTTCTTTATGGCTTGGTTCAACTCTATTTCTCTTACTTAGTGCTCAAGATAAACTATAATGTTTACTAAGTTACAATATTTTACTATGTAGGGGTTTAAAAAAAAGAAACTTTTTAAATTGATCGGATTATATTGGCATGCCGGGTTGATGCAGTCGAGCTAAAAGTAAAAAGAAAAATAAACTTTAAACCTTTATACAAATATAAAAAAAAAGAAAATGAATAGGTAAATTACGATGGAATGACAATCTATATTTTTTATTAATGTGAAAAACTTTATTGCAATTTTGGAAATTATTATTGTAACATCACTTGTACGTAACTGTACGTATGTGTTTCAAAATGTAATTTTATCTATTTATTCAGATTGTATATATAGATTACGTTCGTAAAGATTAAATAATATCTTTTAAAGTTACAGTACATACATATGTGCTCGTCAAGGCCGGTTTGAACAATGAACATTGCTGATTTGCTGTAGTAATTATGATTCAGCGTTTTACACCACAACGTAGGTGTCAACCAAAACCAATATTTAATATTACGCATCCAATTTACTCTTTGTATGGAAAATTCATTGAAACAAATTCTATTTCAAATAGTAAAAAAAAATAATTTATTTAACACACACAAATAACAATCACTTATGGCTAAAATGTTTAAATTAATTCACAAAGCCCCGAGGTAGTGAACAACGACTTGAATGCCCATATACCACAAAATGACGTATGGGATCAGGAAGCCGAGGGCCCTTGCAGGCTGAGGCAGCGGTTTGATAGCATAAACAACAGTATGTAAGATTCTTCCAGCAGTGAAGATTCGGAACAGAAGAGTAGCCCATGCTATAGCTGGGTTAGTGGTTACATACAGTGCACCAAGGATCCAAAATGCTGGAATGTTCTCCAAGTCGTTCAAATGCGCTCTTCTCACTCTTTCAATATCAGGATCGTCGAACTTGATCTTGCCCTTACCACCAGCAGCCTTCACGTCCTCGGGATTCGCGAATACATTTTTCTTCATGCGTTGAATACCAGTCAAAGGTCCAAGAATGATCAATTTCAAAGCCAATATTGCTGAATACACTATAAACGATTGAACAACGGGATTATCTAATGAAATTGTTACAGCCATTTTCGAATTGATATGTCTGTATGGGGTCGTGTATACGCCACGCTGGTACGTACACAAATGAATATCTTACAACGTGAATAACATTGACCCGCTAACGGCATGATGCCGGCCGGTGAGCCTATGTGATTACAATACATTTTTGTGTATGCCAAATTCCATTGTAGCTTCTTTTAACTACTATATATCGTATTTCAAATATAAACGAGCAATGTATAGTGATAACAATATTTTAGTTGTAGAAGTTGGTAACAACTGAAAGCGTTTACTCAATTTATATGACGTGTTTGTTACTCGATGTTACCATACAAATGCAGGTTATCTCACGACAATGTATTATCAGTTGTTTTCGTTTGCAAGTAGCGCCTAAAATTATTATGTATATAAAATTATTATGTATATTTCTAAGTCATATTTTTAAATTGGTTATTTGGCGACATGTTCATTTATACCTAATATTTTTAGGAACTTCCATAAATGGTTGAATCTCTAATATTATTCCAACGGCGTGTAGTAATGTTTTATGATAAGAACTGTATCGTGTACCTACAAGACACCAGAAGCAAACGATGTAGCATTAACCCTCTGGTTATACCTACTAATGCTAAATTGCAACATATAATGTTTCAGGCGTTATAATTATAGTAACTTTTTAATATTTATAATATAAAATATTTTTAAATTTGAGATTTAAAAATGTATAAATAAGTATTATTTATTCTTGAGCGGGGCAAAAAACCCGCCGCCCCCGGGTGGGCTCGAACCACCAACCTTTCGGTTAACAGCCGAACGCGCTAGCCAATTGCGCCACGGAGGCACAGTTCCGGCGTTCAAAAATACCACGCACTATTATAGACTTTTATTATATCTGTGAAAAATATAAACGCTCTAACATTTCTCATACAATGAAATATTTGTAGATATATTTTGTTACTTAAGGATATCACATATTGATTTTAATAACATCTACTGAAGATATGAAGATAAACACCAAAACCTATAGTTTAAGTTTCTACGACATATTTTTTGTTTTCCATTAACCTTTCCTTTTTCCACCTTACTACTATTTTTAAAGGTCATTTCATTATTTTTAATTTTAGTCGCTTTTATTTTAATTAAGTTTAATTAAATTAAGAACGCTTTTCAACTTTAATTGACGCATCCAGTGTGTTTTATTTGTTGGTATTATTTTTATTTTTTTATATATTAAATAGAACTTTTAAAATATATTTAAATATCTTTTTACTTTTATAATAGCTTAGGAATAATTTAAATAACGAACACTTTTTTGCTACGAACTTATAAGTTTCGAAGTTAATTTGTCTGGTGTAGGTATGTTTTACCTTTATTCTTTAGTGCAAGAATTAAAATTATGATTATTTATAGGAATGGCTTGAATCTCAAGGTGTAGAAATTTCCAATATAAGGTAAAAGGCCCAGTTATTGACACTGACCCAGTTTCTGACACTTTTCACTTTAATTTCAATTTAAAGAAAAATTGTTTCTTATATAAGTTAATTAATTTTTTCAAAAATAAAATAATTTAATTAAGTACTGATTTTATAATAGCAATAGTTATAAACAAAACAACTTTATACAAAAAAAAAAATATTTAAGGCCCTGAGTGACGGTCGAAGCGATTTTTCAGTTGTAGTCTAAGTTATTGACGTAAGAGTGTCCGTATATTGAATACGCGTTTTAACAGTCATGTAAGTATAAAAACATATATAATTATATATTGTATGATTAATAATAGCCTTTTCTTCGCTATAAAATATTAAAATATCATTAAAAACAATATTTTATTATTAAAATATGAGTGTCAATAACTAGGCTCAATTTTATTGGCATGTTGCAGTTATTGACACTCATAAGGCGCGGCCAACTCGATTTTTAGTGCAGGCGCGACCAACTAGATTTGCAGTTCGCGCGCAAAACACATCTCCATAAAATGTAAAAATATTTATTTAGGTTTATAGTGATTCTTTGTCTTATAATTTTCTTTAATTACAGTAATTAATTAATGTTGAATATTTTGTAGAGTAAATAAAATATCATTTATTGTTAAAAATTAATTTTAATACAAAAATATCAAGTGTGGACAAAATGTCACTTTTCACTTGTCATGTCACTTGTCACACATTTTTGAAATAATTATTACGGTAATAATTTGTTTTTAATTGAATAATAATTTTCATTGATGATAAAATACTTTTATTATTATTAATATTATTTTATTTTTATTTTTTGGGATTCAAAAAAAAGTAAGCTACGATGATAAAGCGTTAGAGCAAGCGATAAAAGAAGTAAAAGCTAGTCAACCTGTTAAAACTACGGCCTTAAAATTTAAAATTCCACGAACAACTTTATTGTATAAAAGTCGTGGAGAATTTAAATTAATTTTAAATTGTGTTTATTTGAATGTTTTTATATTTATACGTCATTTTAATTAATAGTGTTAAAAAATCAATGTTTTATTTATAATAAATAATAATTAATGATAAATTATTATTTATTATTACAAATTGGAACTTGATAGTACTTATGTAACCTAAAAAATAATTTTCAAATGAGTGTCAGAAACTAGGCCGATGTTAGTGTCAGAAACTACAACCAAATAAATTTTAAGTGTCAGAAACTGGGTCTCTAAACATTAATTTTTAAAATATTAATTTCTATTATTAATTTGGTTAAAAAATTATTTAACGCATATAATCTGTTCAAGAAATCGCCAACTTATTTTTAAAATAAAACATTATTGATTCACATTAAATTTTTTATAAGTTATCCTATGATAATCTTAGAATCACTCTTAAAGTGTCAGAAACTGGGCCCTTTACCACTTTTCTGAACTTACTCTTCACTTAACTGTTTTGTAGAACATGCACAATATAAACCAAATATTTACTTTGCAAACGATGCGATAACAATAAAATTATGAAGTTTATAAGATACTTCTACTCTTTACCAAGGTCCTTTAAACAACCCCTCAGATAAATTTATTCCTAAAATATGTATGTGACAGATCAAATCGACATGTAAAGCTTAAATTTTAGAGATTACTGGCGAAAAAACTCAAATGTTAATTGTAACATTTAATTACAATCCCTTAAAGGTGTAACTTATTACTGAAAGATATTGCATTTCACGTCGTAATTAAATCCAGTATTTATATAACCGCTTTAAACACGATGTTTCCTTCAAAAATCTTGCTGTTTGTCTTTAAGAGTAAACTTTACTTACTGCTTTAGAAAGATTAAGAGCGAAATCTTTTATTCATTTCTTGTTTCTGTATAATGTTATAACTAAATAAGACCTACTTGTTTTGTCATAACATCTAAACTTATTATTTGTTATTTATTAATTGACTATCTTTAATACATTGTCATAAAACAGGAAACCATTATTTAGTCAATATTATTATTTATTTATTTTCAAAAATAATCAGAAGTGTTAGTTTTAAAATATTTAGAATATATTTTTCAAATGAATTTTCACTATTCGTAACTAAAGCACACGTCATCCCTAGTAAGTTGTGTCGCAGACTGTCCACCTACAATCTAGTGTGCCTTGAAGGGCCTCACGCGCATCCCAATGAGATAATAAGATAAACCATGCAACCAGTAGTGTAACTAATTTATTTCAAACAATAATAACACGGCCAATAATACGATAACATTCACTAAAAATAGTACTAATAAAACATATTCGCAAGTTGTCACAACCCAAACTGCTATAATTTAGGTCCAATTTGTTTCCAACCGAATCATTTGTGAGCTATAAAAGTTACGAGTAGAGGGTTGGTAGCCACAGCCGTCGTTTTTATGAACCATAAATAACAAATTCTCTCCACTGTAAGGCAGAGAGTAAAATTATTTATAATTAAATAAAGTAGTTATTAAATTTTAAAATAACACGTGTAACACAATTTATTATTAATACTAAGATTCGACCCCATCTCTATTGAAGTAAGCACAGACTATTCAGGATATACAAAATTAAAAAATCTGGCCATGAAGATGGACTCTGCTAACATTACTTAATACCGGATTTTCGTCTCCAAACGTTTAACTGAATAGCAAATTTTGAGACCATAAGATTGCCTTAATGTTTAAAATGTTATTAAAACTTATTGTAGTAGACATAATTTACATTGTAACTGTCATAAGCAGTGAAAAATGTTAACACAGAAAATTATTAACAGGCTGAAGTCGCTATTACGGATATAAGACTAGGATATGTATATGCACCATGCATGCAGGCTTCTTCCAATTTACTAAATTAGATCGATAGATGTGCTTAGTGAGTAAAAATTTGACAACGTTCTAAAAGGATTTATTTAATTGGATTTATGTCAGAAATGCCGCAATACTCCTATAAACCAATAGGAGTTTCACAACTCAATTAAATTGTGTTTACATAAACTAGTAGTTGGACGTTAATACAAAACGATGGAGTTTAATTGAACTCAGATTAGTGAAATTGCATTTTTGTACTCTATACTAATTTGGAGTCAGGACATTGTATGTGTTATTATGTAATTATAGTGTGTCTTTATAAAAATAATAATCATAAAAGATGGTTACTTTACAAATATATATATTGAAGTGTTTTGTAATAAAACTTTCTGAAACTGTAGGTGTTTGAATGGACGAGCTGGGGTCGCCGCAAACCACAAACCGCATTCGTTGTTGCGGCCTCAGAGATGTCTCCGCTTCTTACTAATGCCTTTCTCGAGGGAATGAACAGCTGATTCGTGGTATCTTCAATTCAATTAAATCTGGATTGAATATCTGCCGGTCGTTAAGGCGGAAAATAAATTAAATTATTTGTACTGGCTGCAGTTTCTCAATTTACAGACAGATTATAAGTTGTTTGATTGAGTTTGGCGGGAATTTGTAAGTTAGTTTTAGTAGGTAATGGGTTCTTGATCTTGAATTAAGTTTCTAAATTTGGGTTTCTCTTAATGTGTAATAAGTTAACTTATATCAGTAATAACATATCTTTTTATTTTGTTTATAGTTTATGGAGGTTTATTGTGTTTCTTTATTATTATTAATATGTAATAATTATATTGTGTAGCCATCATATGACTTAATTCGATATCTATTAAGTTTCCATGTCTACACATGACTAAGTGTAGGTAACTTAAATAATAAATGGAAGAAACAAATTCAAATTTTGTCTAAAACTCCGTTGGAAGTTCTAACAAAGATTTCATTGTTTTTTGAAAGCTATTTTTGACTTGACCGAGGTTAGGTTCAACTATTTTGTGTGATTAGAGAATTTTGCGTAATACACAATGTAAACTTGAGCCAATTTGACAAATAGTTGATAAATAATTATTGATTGTAATAATTTTAAAATGAAAATGACATAAATTATAAATTTAATTAGAATAAACTTATTATGATAATAAGGCGACTGCTGCCGTGTTATTGTTTGTGGTTAACTATCGTCTCCGATATGCCGGCTCGGTAGGACGAGGCAAGTATAACACATAAAATTACTAGTAAAGTAGTAAATAAAGGCTCGTAACTTCGTTCGTAGTTATTTTATGATAACATTTATTATCCAACTAGCAAAACTAGTTTGAAAAATAACACAAACGTATTTTTATTAAAATTTCTTTCCGTCGATTCTCGTTTCCGTTTCGCGATAATAGCTTTATTACTTTCCTGAAGACCGTTAAGCGTTATGAAACATGCATTAAATCCGAGGGATTATGAAGGGAACATTGATATAGCCTTTGTGTTTGAAGTAATTCTCTAAGGAACTAATATTACCTGAGTAGTCTGCTGCCGTTTATTAGAATCAAGTGAACAGAGTTTATGTTGTTAAGTTCAATGAATATGTTAGCATCGTGAATATTACCCACACGTAAAGCTGAAGGTTAGATCAGTGTTTAAGGTTAATTACTTTTTGCTATCAAAACATTACGATGTTGTTAGACTGCCTTCTTTTATCTATTTTTAGAGTACGTTTGCGTGTATGTGTGCACTTAAGGCTGTTATTCCATTATTGGTTTGAAAAATGTAGTCTTATATGAAAATAATTAAACATAATATGTTGAAGAACTAATTATTTTTAAAAATGCTGACGGGTTTGTTATAAATATGCTCGTCTCTATACTAATACAAATTATAATGGTGTAATAAAAAAAATTGTTAATTTTTTTCGCATACAACCTTAGGGCTTGTATTTGTTGTTGGATTGGCGGGAGGATTCTAAGAAAGAAGCGGAAAGAAATATGTCAGTTGCTAAATTGTGATACCAAAATAAATAAACGTACCTTGTATATCGGAAGTCCCTTCTTGTAATCGTCGCATAATACTGCATTGGATGTAGTTAGAATACATAGATATAAATGATTTCATTATTGCATAGTATTCATCAAAGTCGTTTGCCTCCCCTGGTTGTCTGTGTTGAATTTTAAATATAAGAAAGATTGAAAAAAGAACATGATTTAACTAATTCGTTGTTTAATAAGGTTTATAAGTAATAAACCATGTTTGGTGTATTGTATTGACCAAACTATGATAATGGTTTTCTGGGAAGATTTATAATGCTGTATCCAAAGTTGTCTGTGATCGTGAATACTTTAAAAAAAACTGGAATACATTGAAAAATATATGAACAAAATCCGAGAAATCGCCATGATAGCTTTAGAAATTTACTACAAATAGAATTCAAGTCACAAGTGTGCACTAAGTTCGTGTAAATTCGCAACAAGTTTAACGCTTCTCCGTATTATTCGATTTTTCAACTAACGCTTCTCTGAGAAGCTTTAAGGCTCTTTACTTTATTCTATATATTCTTTACAGATTCGATTGCTTATGGGATGATCGTGAAAGTGAAAATGGTGAACTGCACGCGTATAAGTTGCTGTATTTTTTGCAAGATGATACCATTGCTATTAAGGTTTGCGTTACCATATTTATGACTCTAAAATCAAATAAAT
This sequence comes from Tineola bisselliella, assembly GCA_028551675.1. NCBI lineage: Eukaryota > Metazoa > Arthropoda > Insecta > Lepidoptera > Tineidae > Tineola > Tineola bisselliella. The sequence continues at coordinate 350,964 of JAPWLS010001485.1, read as the reverse complement.
AAACTTTGCAAAGAATATTGATATTTATAAAATTCTTTAATTCCATTGAATACAGCAGAGCCGAGCAATATTTTAGTTTTGTTACTTCTATATTTTATTTCTAAGAATGTAGGTTTATAGAAAATTTATAGGTGTTTTTAGCACAGGTTATAGTTTTTGAAACCCAAACTAAATTCCGGCGAAATTGAATTTACCCATTCGTATCAAAGCCAACAAGTAGGCCACTCGAATAAAACTTGGATACGTTATAAATGTTGTTAATAATTTTATGTACAGTATACGATGCATGCTGATGGAATTTTAAAAGTTGTTTTTTTTTTGCATCTACAATAGTTAAATATATATATAGATTGTAAAAGACATTAGGAATAATGTTGTTACACTTAGATTATTAGCCCCGCGGGCTTATGCAATTTATTCAGTTTTTTACCGAAATCCTTTATATACCTATTTATTTTATTATAATATATTTGTTTTTCCTGTGTATTTTACGCATGATGCTCATGTATTAATATATAAAAAAGTTGGAATGTATTTTTGAAGTTCATTTAACTTTATTAAATTCAATAACTTCAATAAAAGTTCCGAAATGCTCTTATAATCATTAGCTTATATTTTTTCTGCATGATAAAGTTTATTCAATAAATTCAAATCTTTGTTAAATATTTAACTTCGATATATTACATGAATTTTATTAACATACATAAATAAAAATGTGAAAAGCCTCGGAATTGGAGAACATATACCTAAAGACCTTGGAAAATCAGACCAATGAATATTTATTGCCGTTTCGGGAACACGGCGCACTCCAATTACCAATAAACGTTGCTCTGCGTCAGAATCGATGCGTGCGATTAAAGAGTTACAAATGATATTTGAACTAAGTCCGAGCGTAAGGAAATTAAAATAAATATTAATGCAAAATTATTTTTAGGAACTCCATGACAACAGGGGAGGTCGCGATCCATTTCCACTTTTGTTAAAAAAAACGAAGCTTCCAAAAAAGTGGAAGGAAATCCCTGGTAATGACACAAAACCAACACTAATCTTATCGTAGTTAAGTTGTTAGAAACACTCTCAAAATCTTGTTATGGAGCAAACTTGATGTGTTGATAATGGTCTTTCAATCGCTTTTGTTAAGAACCGACTATAAAAAATATATAGAAGTAAGCTATATATGATATATACGCGTGTGTGGATCGTGTGCGAGAAATACCAAATGCCTCAATAATAGCTCAATTCAAATAAAAGGCTGGAATTATATGAAAAGAGGCGATCTAGATTGATTGAGCGTGTTCCGTTTTAAATGTAATACGCGGGTGCTGCGTATAAAATATGATTGTGTAATAATATTTTCATTAATTTTGCGGCAGCTGCGTGAGTTCGCAATCTGTTCAACTAGAAATACAATAATAATATCTAGAATGGTCGCTACACTTTCCTTTCAAGCTTTCTTTTGCAAAATATATTATTACACTCTTTTTTTCTGTTTATTTATTATTTAATACGATTATTAATAGTCTGTTAAAAATATTTCAGTTTCTTTCCCATCAATAGCTATGGAGGTAACAGAAGATGAAGTGACGGAATATTATTCCCCTAAAGACTTAATTGTCGGAAATACTGTCTTCGTTTTAGGAAGACGGTGTCTGCTTTACGATTGTGATCGCTTTACAAGAAAATATTACAAGTAAGATTAACTTTTCTATAAAATGATGTTGATGTAACAAATGACTGTGGAAATTTTAAAAATGAAACAATTTGCTTTATTGCAGAAAATTTCAGACATAAAAAGTTCAGTTACCTATCCCATACTAACAAACCTAATTTAAAGTGTATTATGATAGGCCCATATTATGATAGGAGTTAGCCTGTCATATACCATATGCACATTGCACACCTGTCACATCTAGGTAACTGACTCCCTCTTGCAGATATTTCTCTATGGCCTTCTCTATTGTCTTCGTTCACATAATAATAATATTATATATGCAGACAGACATTCGTAGTTCATTCGGCTTTATGGTTCAGCTATATGACGGCCATTAGCGAGCATTGTGCCAAAAGGCAAATTCCTTAATAGCACATTAGTTGCATATTATCGTCCTATCTCTAGATACGTTTTTTTTGTTCACGTTGACATTGAGTTATTCGCGTTATTATTCCACGACAGTGCAATGCAAAAGTTTTATGTGAAACCATTATCCGCGTTATGAAATCATATTTTCAGTACATTGGAATAAAACTTTTTGACTTCCTCATACTACCTTTTCATTGTTTATGGAATATAATTCCTTTTATTTATGTTTAATTGTGTTATTGTTTTATTATTAGGTGCTTAAAACCTAGTAAAAAGCTTCTCTTTCATTCTACAAATCGCAGCTCTTCGCGAGCTTTTTCTATTCATCGTAAGCGCGGAGTCTGTAGACAATTTGCCAGTACAGTAGGTATATTTAAATGTATAATTTTAATAGATTTTTGTATTAAAAAGTCTGGTTACCTTTTATTGTTTCCTTAGTTGGTAATTAATTTCTAATGTTTTCAATGGATTATCAATAATTATACCATCCTCAATTGTTTCCACGTTTCCCACACTATAAACACTACCTTATCTTCCATCGTCTAGTTATCTAACATAACTATAATTATATAATGAACAAATTGATTTATAGCGTGTATCAATCTGATTTAATGTTATGTAGAATAGACGGAGCATTTTAAATTATAATATCAAAATTAATAGATAATATTACATAATTGACATTTAATTGTTTATTTAATTAAGTGTCACTTTTAAAACTTGTTTGGCAATTTAAGTTTAAATATATTTAGACAATAATATTCTAGGGATTCTTAATTTAAAAAGAAGTTTTAATATTTTTAAATTTATTTTTGTGTTATGGCATAAAGCTGTTCTGCCTATTAATTTAGGTTATGGTTTAATCAAATTAGGAAAATGCATTGCAAGGCAATATTAATCTCCAGTAGTTTAGATTATTAGATGGGCATGTCTATTAGATTATTAACACTATGTGTACAGGACGATGCTGAATATAGATCAGCCTCCGCCGGTACAAGTGCCGAAGGAACCAGAGAGGAAGCACGTCACTGTAAGTGATTTTTTAAACAATTATTATTCTAACATTATTATCTCCTATTTTTTATGATGTATTATTTTTAGAAATTACCACCTCACATTGGAATTGGGACTCCAGAAGATTCTCTTCAATCGTGTTTCGGTTTGATGCCCAAACGTCCTTATAAGGATGTCATCAAATACAATTTAAATGCTAGTAAGGTAATTAGGTTTTTAACGAAATTTATGCGGAATTAAAAAGTATTTAAGATTGCTGATACTGCACCTACAAGTTTTTAATATTAAGAAAAAATAACAGAGATAAACTACGATCGCTCCGTGTCTTTTACTTTAAAAAAATCATTTATCAGTTTGTTTGACTGCAGATGTATATGTGTAATTAAAAACTTTATAAATTACCCGTTCAAATTTGCAAATAAACTCTCTTGGTCTCCAGATGGCCAGAGTTGCTTGTTAACTCAATTAAAGTTGCATCCCGAGAGCATAAAGACTTCCCTTGCACTCGAGCCATCTTTCACTAACAAGTTCAGTTGGAAAAATGAAATGCGCATTTCCAACTTCATTCAAGAATCATTAACTTTTCTTAGCTTCTTAAATTGCAAAAGCAAACATTATCACCTTCGCAGGAATGAAAAGTTAACAAATACTTTATTTACTTCGATATTATTCTAGATTTAAATTAGATTTCTGCTGATATTTATACTTATATTGTACAATTTCTAGAACTAAATTAAAATACTACAAGCGGCTGACTTGCATACTACATACGTTTATTAGGTTATAGGGTGATTTTTTTTAATGGGAAAGTGAACCATGATCTCAATTTTAAAATACACAACATTCAAAGATTTTTGATAATTGAGAATGAACCGCCTCAAATTTGGAAAAAAATCCTATTAATCCTAAAAAATTGTCAATTGATACCATATTAACCAGAATGTAAAACACGTAGGAAAAAAATTATACGTATAATTCAAATTTAAGAGGAATTACAGCGTGTGTTTTCATAACGGAATACCGATACAAATTCTCATAACACAACCATTTTGGGAGATGCTTATAAACAATTCATAATCTATCCCCTTTTATTCTCAACGTTAGTATGGTCCCTTGACATGTTCAGGTCTTGTATTCTGCTTTTACTGTATTCAAATCTGACCTAATTTATATCTCTGGATATCGATCTTGTAGCTACACTACCATTTATCAATTTTGTTTACTTCAATATGAATATAACATTAATTTAATATTGCACAGTATCTGAGATATCTTTGCGAATTGGACTGGATCCACCCAGAAGACGAGGGTCGGCAGTTCGTGTTATCATACAGTCTAGCAGATGGCTCTATCAAGGTTGGCGAGATCCCGAGAAGAAACTCCGGATTTCGGGAAGGCACATTTTTACGGAGCATGAAACTGCAAACGCCTGACTCCGATCCAAACTTTCCCACATATTTCACTCCAGAAAAGTTTTACATAGGTAGAACTTACATATGACATTTTTGTAGTTTCTTTTTTTTGTATTTCGCTTTAGTGTTTTTCATCTTCTTATTATTGTGAGCTCCTTTTTAAAATTTCTGTAATAACGTAGTAAAGTAAGAAGTTTTTTTCAGTCATTAGCACGATTCCTTTGGTTTCATTGCATGTACACATTCTAAATACACATAATATTTTTTTCATCTCCTCCTGACGGCTAATATTTTAGTTCTATCGTTACATGATTTATAACGTTTTTACCATTGTACCTGTTTTTACCTCTTTATGTTCAGGTGCCATAGTTCCTATATTCAAACATCGCTTCAGGATTATTGGATGCGATTTATTCGTATACCGTTATATGAGTGCTAACCCTGAGAAGTTCCCGCCCGAAGTGATTGATAACGTCCGCAACTACCACCTGCGGGAAGGAAATCTGAAGGACGAATTGGAAGTAAGATCAATAGTAGGAGAAGATACGCAGTAAATGGACAACCATATCAAACGTTTTACATAAATTATTATTCTCCTAAATTATTTATTTATTAAGTACAGGTTTTGGTAAAACTTGTTTGGTCGACCAGTCGCATATTTGTGTTGTCTTCCTGCCTACTAAAATATGATGTTCATTTACAATATACCGCAACAATTGTTGAACGTTAAATTTGATAAATACGTCGCAAACAAATTGGTAAAAAAAATAATTTATTTTTTTATAGTCCATTTGCGTGCGATTCTCCCCCTTTACATATCCATCTTTGACGCCATTTTACTTGATTTACAAGTATTACTTATCAAGTAAAGGTGTTTCATTAATTGTTTTCAACATTTTTTTACTCTTATTAATATAAGTTTCAACATTAAAAAATTCCAGGAAGCAATACAGGATCAACAACTCGCAGAAAAGCGTGCCGAATTAGCTAAGATAGGCGAGAAAGCGGTCAAAGAGCCTAGCCCTATGGAACGTTGTCTTGAAGCTCTAAATGTGTCGGAAGAGAGTGCGATACCAATTCGCCCTCCTTCGCCGCCACCTACCACAGATCGTATCTCATACGATGACAGTTTGCGAATCGTTAGAGAAAGGCGAGTTACTTTATTTTATTTTTCTATTAAGAGGAAATTATAGGTTCGAACTAATAATTATAATTAAAAAAATATTTGTTTCGAGTCTAGGTGTTAAAAACTTTTAGTATTGAGGATTATTAATTAAATTGTTAATTAATTCTATTTGTTTTACAGCAAACCAACCTGCGACAATGTGGTGCCATTGAAGGGAATATTAAAGTCTGGAACAGCTCGTGATGATCATCAAAAAGTAGTGTGCTTTAGTGGACCGGCGCCGGAGCAAAGGGAAAAGAAAGATTCACCGAAAACGAAGTATCCACAAGAAGGAAGACAATTTAATGAAGATGAAGATTTTTGTGAAAATTATAAAGAAATGGTGGATATTACACATTTTTAGTGTAATACAGTGTAGTGTAATACCACTCGTATGAATTTAGACTATTTGTATAGTTCAAAAAATTAGTTTTAGTTAGTTTTTTATAAGCGCCATGTGATGTTTAATTATTTTAGTTAACTATTATCATTAATCTTAAGTTAAATCACCTTTTTTAAATATTGTTATTTGTAAGATTCACTCTTATAATAATAAAAATAATTATTTTAGCAAGTTTTTTTAGTTAGTTCAGTGAGTAGTCTTTGTGTCATCAAGTACATGTGACCTCCAAGTATAAAACACCCACACACTCACTTTATATATTCGTCAATATGAAGATACAATAAAATTACTGATAGCAGCGGAAATTCATAACAACATGATATATACCGTATTATTGTAGAAATATTTTAATATGAAGATTGTTGTTTAGGGTACCGATGAACGCGCCGAGAGACGTGCCAAAGATATATGCGCATATGAAATTATTCCCAAACAAGATAGTAGTCATGCGAAATCATCTGAACAAGCAAATATAACCGGCCATCTTGGCAACTACGGTGTTGATTGTAAAAAGGTTAGAATATAATCAACTAGTCTGCTAAACTGTTGATTTATTGAAAATGTGGGATTAGCCAAATTTCGTATTTCGCAACGGGTTATGCAAAGTTCATTTGTTTCCGAGTTGCAATATTTCTTTTTACATTTCGGACCTAATTAGTAAAATGTCTTTATAAGTACTAATTGATATCTTTATAACAAACTTATACTCTAAGAGTGCATTAAAATCATTATTATAACATTAAATTGTAATAGGTACCAGACTACATGCGTTTACCACCAAACGCGTATGAAATAGCTAAGAAAATGCGTCAAGAAGTTGCGGAAATTTCACCAGCAGCTACAAGAGTGGCCGCATATCCTCGATTACCGTTTCCAGACGTTGATAAATGTACTGAGCAATTGCAGCCTGATCCTTGTAAGAGGACCAAGGAGAATGTTTTATTTGCATGTCCTCATGTAGAACCTGTATCTGGTTGTTGTGATCCTGCCAAGAGAAATAATGCTGAGGAATGATTTTTTAGGAAGGAATTTGAATGTTGTATTAGGGTAATTGTCAATTAAAACGTATTTCGATAGCCGTTTACTATTATATTTTATGTCTTATACGATTTTTTTGTTTCGGGATTAGTTTGAAAGTATAGCCAGGTATAACTCGGATATCGCGGAAGCTGCCTACACACGTTCGTCTGTGGTGGCAGTTGTCTCCACTCATGGCTCCACTCTAGCTTGATGCCAGACGGAGTGTGGTTACACTGCATTGACATAATATTTTTAGTTGATCATGCGTTTGTAATGTCTCAATAATTAGAAAGGTTACATAGATATTGCTTACGTGTGTTGATAATTTCTGTGTAACAATTATTTTATTTTAAATTTAATTTATTTAAAAATTATTAGTTGGGACAGGGAAGCAAAATTAAAAGTGTATTTTTTACTTAATAATTCTTTATTATATTTATTTTATTGGCAAAAGTTGTTTTATTTAGCTGTACACTATATTTACTTATAATCACACTAATATACAAAATATAAATTTGATAAACGTCCTATGAGTTAACAAATAAGGATTAACAGATTCCACTTCTTAAACGATTGGAGATAAATATAGTTTATAGCATGGCCCATTTCCATTGGTTGTTACCTTAATTTACCGATAATATATGGGGTAAGTCTGTTTAATAAGAGGCAAGTAGCAAGTGTGCTTGTAGTTCCTCACCTACCAATGTAAACGAATGACAAATATCCCACACCCCGCAACTATCAGCAATGTAATGCGCCATTAAATAAACCCACTAATTGTGGTTGTTATTGTATTGCAGTTCACATAACTAGCATTGTTGTCATACATAGATAATTATTAAGTTTTCGCAGAACTTCTTTGAAACTTATTACTAAAGTTATTTTTCATAAATATAGTTTAAACCAAATAAATAATAACAATAACAATTATAGCTAACGTAATAAACATGCCGCCGAATAACACATATTTGTCTTGAGAAACTCGCCTTTCAATTAATGAAATTGTAGCATTAGACAGCCCTAGGGTATTTGCAAGGTCTATGATTCTACGATGAGCACCCTTTAAGGTCTCCCTGTTATACTTCAGCGTGTCCAAGATGTTAGAACCTGAAAATAAATTAAAATAACCATAAAATTCATATAAACTTTCTATTATTAATTTAAAAGCATTTATTGTATTTGTTTTGATTAAGTTAATCCGACGTTTCGAAAGCTTTGCAGCCATTATAATATTTTTTATTTTCCATATTATTACTGATGAGGTGGATGTTTATTAATTGATACCAATCATTTGTTGGACTTTATGGTGGAGGTATACTCTCTGGATAGGGTCAAACCAATACCTGTGTGTGTTATTTATTAATATTAATTAAATATGATATTATTAAAAAAAAAATATATTAGGTACATGTTTGTTTTCCTTGGGGCATCCTAGTTTTGAGTCAGGGTAATGTGTGCATAATGTGCATCTGCATTTAGTTATTTATAATTTCCTGTCTAGGGGTAGGCAGGTCTTAGGATAAAAGTCATTTCTACAAAAATTGATTTTAACTAAATTTTTAATAAGAATAGAACTATGTGTTAATAAAACCTTTATTTTGTGCATTAATTATTAAAAATAATTCGTAGAGATTTAAAAAAACAATTACCTGATAAGTGGTTTTATCATGATCCACTATCTTTTTACTCACAATGTAGCTAAACAATTTTATAATTACGTATAGGTAACAAAAGATAATGTGACCTTGACTTATGTACCGCACGTGAAGGCGGAATATTATGTACAAACATTTTAATACCGATGACACGAGCACACGAGCATACATTGATTTATGAAGCGAACGCGGTAAAGTTGCGGTCGACTTTGATCAAGTGGCCAGCCACAGACGCACCGGGTTGTATCGTCACCACAAATAACCAATAGTCCAATACAAAGTACAAAATAAACCAAAAAATAGTGATGTCCAAGGTTATTCGTGTACATGTATCACATGTATTTTGGGACATTTCGGAATCTTTGCAGCCATTGTGACTCAATTGCATTTTTTTTTCTTTTAAATTAACAAAACTATAAATTAATTTTTATTCGATAAGTTAATCTGGCAATTTGTCGAACTTGTGTATGATTGGACTCCGTATTCGACAATCGGAGGTGTTTATTAAAATACTTCACAAGGTAAACAACAATACTAAAGCTCATTACGTTTGTAACATAATTAGGCACAATATTCCTTTTGTCCTCTGCTAAGATAATAACGATGCTAATATAGAATGAACATAAACTGCGACTTCAGAGTACAATTCTATTGAGCGATGTAATTGCGGCTGGCGCACAACACCTGACAAATGAGTACGCTACAACTATAATATAACTCGTGTTAATAAAAAAAAGTACCAAATCTATATCGAAATGTTTGTTACAGCGACTGGTATTTGATGTGTGGTTACCAAACGAACCTTGAATATGCGAGTGAACTTTAAAAAAGTGTATTTTGTGTGCAAGCCTACGAGACACGGTAATTATGTGGTGAGTTTTTTAAAACATATTAAGACACGTCCAAGTACGACTATACTTTAGTTCTAACTGAGGCATGCTTATAGTAAATTGTTAAATTATTGACCGATAAACCTGTCACTTGTGACGTCATATTCAACTAATGCATCAGAAAATGGGATAACGAACTGAACAGTCATTCTTTGACAATAATATACCTAAACTGTACTTAAATTCCCGCAAAAAGATTTAGCATATTTTTTTATTAATTGCACTTCGTAAGTAATTAAATTTAAAACAAAAACTACTAACAACTACTAAGAATTACTAATAATTAAAACACCTTTATTCTCAAAGCGATGTTAGTTTTCTCTATTGTTACTTAAACCGGGGAACCTTGCGTGTAAATTTTCTTTCAACTAAGTACGAAATCGAGCGACTGTCGACTGGATTGCAAGCGCGATAAGGACGTTAATTGCATGGTTAATGCATCGGATATTATGTGATTGTTGCAAAGGAAAATATGTCTGATTCTTGTAGGCGGAATTAACGTAAATCGATTTCAAATTTCATATTTCAAAACGTAGCTTAATAATACAACATTATATGGGATATAAATTAAATCTTTCACAAGAATAACGCCTCCGCTTAAGGCAATGCAAATATTATAAAGTAGTATAATATTTTATATTCATAAACAATGTACAATTCATTAATATAATAAATCTTAAAAAGTCGACAAATTAGTTCCTATTCAATAATTCTTATATTAATCTTTGTCTTATAAACTTGTTAAATATAGATTCTAACAGGTTTTTTAATGATTGTTAGCGTATATTATCGTGTACTTGATCCGGAGGTCGCAGGTTCAATTCACAGGTGGATCATTTGAAGGTTCAGATTTACATACCATTTTCCTGTATATTGATATATACTTCAACGATTTAGAAAATTTTATCGATACTTCCATTTTGTCAGTGATTTCAGCGTAAGTAATTTTTACTTCTCTAAATTACCATTATAAATTTTACTACTATCTTTAATTAATGTCTATTGGCCAAATACTTGAACGCTACTTAAAGTACATTTAAAGCCTAAATTGTAAACTTGTTTTATCTCTTTATTTTATTCTAATATGTAAGTAAAAGAGAAGAAACAATAAAAAGCAAATTGAATTGAGTAACATTTGAATATTCAACTGTAGTATAATCAAGAAGTTAAGTAGACGAAAATTATATTTATCATAATTAGTATTAATTGTAAAAAATAAATTAAATTAACACTAAATAATTAAAAATTAACATATTTAACTCTCCAATTTGCGAAGGCTTATTAAACTATAAAATAAATATTTTTAAAACTAATTATTGAACAGTATTTTTAAAAACTTATTTAAAAATACTATAATATTAGAATTGTTTAAAATTTTTATTATCTTTTTTTTTTGGTAATGACATTTAATTTTATTACTCTATTATTTTTTAGACATTTAGTTGTAATTCCAGAATTATATACAAAATATATGTGCAATCAGTTGATTTGATTATAAACATGCTTGTTATGTGGCAACAGACAAAATTATCTTGGTATCATCATACTAAAATAAAAATAACTTACTTAGTAAATGTTCAAAAACCTCAAAAAACCCAGATCATTACGCATAATCCATTGACTCTTTATATTAAAAACCAGGAATTTAAACTCACCAGTATGTAACATTTCATCAACATTTCTATGTGAATTCTGCAATGACATTGATTCTTGAGCAGCATAATCTACTGTTATCTCTGTATGGTCATGTCCGGGACGAAAACGCCTATTTAGGAGTTGTTCACGATCAGCAAGATCTTGCTCTCTCTTCCTTCTACGGGACTGATAGCTTTGCAAAGACGCCTGTGAAAATAAAAAAAACATGTTACCTAGACCTTTTCATTAGAACTACTCTGTACATGAATATTATAAAATGTAAGCTGCCATTTTTTTATAAAGTGAAGCTATTTAACAGGTTGGCCATTGGGGCCACTCAAATTTTTTTTGAACCTCCCAAGTAATGAAACAAACTGTAAAAACCAGACTCCTTGAGGCTCAGTAGAAACCTATATGCTATGAATAATATAATTTCAATATAATAATAATTTCAAAACATTAGATTGATATGAATAGAATTATTATTCTACAGAAAAATTCTAAACTAATTGAATAATATTCGCGAATAGATAAAGTCAACACTATTTATGTATAGTCCCAAAATGTAGTTGCTGATTGATGGATTATTAAAAATGTTTTATGCATTGTGTAAATACCTAAATACATATTTTTGTAATAAATGTGTTAAGTTGTTCAAATTGGACTTGGCTAACTCCAGCAACTTATCTGCTCATGATTGAAGACTAATTGCGTCTTTGAAACTATTAACATAATTTTGGGAATAGAAAGATAGTGACTTATGTAGCACTAATAATTATTGTGAAATTACAAACTTGTATATGTTTATTGTCATATTTTAATTGATCGCATCTCATCTTTGCCATCGGTCTTTGATTAATTGGTGTTTTATATACGTAAATTTCCAAACGTTCACAGTTCCTGAAACAAAGTTGGTATATTATATAGTATTCTGAATATAAGGAAGATATTGTATTTATTCTACATCTTTTTGTTTAAGGCAGATATATTATATCATAATGTATGAAATAGTGTTATTTGCCATGCTTTTAGTCCTAATAAATGTAACTTACGCACTAATAACGTTGCTTTTCAATTGAATCTCATTCTCTATTTTTTCAGCGCTTGCCGGATCTTTATCTATCTTCTGAAAGAGATCAGATACTTCTTGTATAAGTTGAGTTGTCTGATGATATAAAGACTCCATTTGTTCGGTGTTTATTAATACAGATCCAAAGGATAATAATTATCAACTTGATTATTTTTTTTTGCAAAAGTTATACTTTCGGCAGATATCGTTATAATATAGGCAAAATAAAATACTTAATGTCTAACTACAAACTATTGTAAAAGCAGGTAAATTGAAAATGGTAGGATTATGTTGACTAGTATACTTATCACACAGTGAAACAGCGTATCATTGTTGTTGTCATTTTTTGACGTGGCTTTTAGATGTTGCTATAGTTAAATAAGCACAAATAGAATTTTGTCACTTTATTAACAAATAATATTTAATAATGATTTGTTTATGTAAATGCTTATAATAATCATAACTAATGTTATAAATAAATGAATGAGTCATAATTGAGTCATGGATTTCTTCTCTAAATGTTGACACTTCATGACAGTTTTCTGGAATCCACTGTGCGTGACTAGTTTGGTTTGATATTTACAAAGTGGATACTCGATTTAAAATAGTGCAAAATTATTGTTAATAGTGTAGTTTTAAGTGAAATCATAATGGGCGACGGGTGCCGATCATGCCTCACAAGAATACCTCACGCCACCCTTATAGCCACTATAATGTGCTGCTTGGGCGTGGGGGTGTTTTGTGGCACCATGTACAGAGGTTCAACTTTATCGATATTAATGTTTGACGAAGTATTTCACTTTCGTCTCATATGGATCGAAGCCCTGCAGATGATATTTATTGTTGGAAGCGCGTGCATGGCTGCCCTGGGCTTCATGCTTTTGTGTTTGGGATGTCTGACAACAGGTGCAACAAGGCAAAAGGTATATAGAGCGTGGAGCGCACGCATTGGAGGTCGTATATCCTGCGCAATATTTATGGTCATTACATATATTCTGCTCCTGGCATGGATTATGATGTTAGGTGTTCTCGTCATCACAACATTTTTGTTCACAATATTTTGGTCAATGTGTTCAAAACCCACTATATTAAATTACTCCACATGCATAGATTTCACACAATTTGACTTTATGTTCCCATCAAATGTGAAGCAAGAAGATATGACAATATGTGGGGCTCACAAAATTAAATTGTTTTGTAAAGACTATGTAGAAAAAGCAGAGTTTATGTTCATCTTGGCTATGGTTGCTTGTATACTAGTAATGATGAGTTTGGTGCACTACTTGATGTGTCTGTCAGCTAACTATGCACACATCAGAGGCCACAAGAAGTTCCAAGAGCTGCAGGAGCTCCAATATCTGACCAACCCAGACATGCATGCCTCTAAAGACCGTTTCTAGTATATGGCCCGCGCACCACTACTGCGCTCCCTTGAAGCTACCACTAAAATGTGACTATAAATTTTTACAAAATAGACTTGTGTTCAGTAAATAATAAAGCTGTGTGTAAGAAGACTGATGTATCATTTTGTCTTGGCTTTATAAAAGAAAAACAAAATTGGAAGTCGAAAATTAAAAATATAGGCCAAGGCGTTATTATGGTGAACAGTATTAGTGTCTAACTGGGATTATGTAGCTAAAATGTTTGATATGCTTTTATAGTATAATTATAGCATTGTAGTTCGTCTAATACTTGACACATTGACTTTCACAGACTTTCTATTGGTTAGTAATGAAGTTAGGTTTTTGATAAATAGTACTACGGTAGTTATACTGACTAAGAACCTGACTAGATTATCATATAATAGAAAATTTTGAACAATAAAGTAACTGTTTTAAAAGAAATCTTACAATATTTTTAATACAAGATATAAAATAATATATTAGATCAAGATGCATTAATTTAAATTAGTGAATAATAAAATTACCTAGAATAATCTTGTAATCTTGTTAAACATTTTAAGCTTTAAAAATCTATGTAAGATTAGAACACAATGTTATATCTAATTATAATATTGACATTTTGATAATCACTTAGATTATATACAATTTTTAAGGCTTTTAAAAAATATTTTTAAGCACAACTTTGTTAATTAACTTTATACCTCCTGTATTTCGTCCACTTTACATTCCTCTGTACTCCCTTCTTTTTATTATACCTTAGATCTTAAGATTATATGAAATTATTCAATTAAGTTTAATTTTTATTTAGATAACTTAGACATAAATTTGACTGCAAATATGGGGTTCGTCCCTGATTTCCTGCATTTAATGTGAATTAAATTGACTTTTCTACCAAAATTATTATATGATTAACTATTGGCATTTATTAGTAAGATTATTCCTAATTGTTTAAGTAAACTGACTCAAAATTTTTGCTTAATTTTGACCAAACATACCATAGAAAAATTCTAAAACTTAGTAAAAAATATGCTATTAAGTTTGAAGAACAACACTCCCCAAATGGAGAAACAATTAGGTCATATTATTTAAAATAATGATTAATGATTTTTATTTATATTTTTATACCTACCATATTTCGGTAAGACGTTGTTGAATGTAAAAAATATGAAATTTAAAAATAAAGACCTAATAATGATTTACAATATTTTTGTATTGTATTATTAGCATAAATTTATTTTTAATTCCTGCAGTAATTGTGAAAAAGATGTTTATTCTTAGTGCAAGTTTTTGTAATATACCGTTTTCGTACAAACAATATTATTGTTTTATTTTTATTCTTTTTACTAAATGATATTTAAATATGCAAGAGTATGTTTTTGAAACGTCGAATTAGAATAAACAGGATACAAACAAGAAGCCCTCTAACCTCACGACCTGTGCACTTGGTAGGCTCTAATTGATTATAATTGCTTACTAACTGCTTAGTTTACGTTATAAGATCTAACACACAACGAGGGTTAGGTGGAACTTATTGAAAAGGTTTCTCATATTCCTTATGATATATTTATTAATCTAATAAATTGTAATCGATATCTTTTTAAAAAGGATTTCCTTGGCTATAGGGATAAGCAATTTTTTTTAATGTTTACCCTAAAATTATACCTAAATTAAGGTATTTTAACGAACTCTACGACTATTAAAATTTAGTTGAACAATAGCTACAATATTGTGCAAGTATCTGATGTAACCGCCATTTTATGTCGGTTCATTTACTTAGCAACTTGTACGTACCAAATCTTGATTGGTTCAATAAACTGAATCAAAATTTTATTATTGCCTAAATTGCTTTCTGTTTTGTAGGTCGAACGGTTTTGTATCTAATAAAAAGGTATTTGTTTTAACCCTAATATTCGTATTTTTTCGATTTAAAAAAATAAGAAAGAGTGATCGACAAGTGATATTGGAAATCGACCTTCAAGACTTAGCTTAAAATAAAAAAAAACCAGTTCTTGCCTGAGCAGTACAAAAATGCATTTTTTGTGGATATTGACGTCATATGCCTTTATTGTGATCGTATTTTAAGTATCGAGCTTTTGAAACGAAGTTCAAACAAGTAACCTTTAGAATAATGCTTTTTAAATAACTAATTAGGAATAATATAAATAACCATTACCTAGGGAAATTATCACAAAAGTTGAAATTATAGTTCGCTTATTATTAAATATAAAAGATCTTTAGAATATTATTTTGTTGAAAACGATCTATCGCGATTGACAATTGTTACACGATTGACTTAGCCACGACATCAATCGCAATGGGCCGTCTTCAGGAGTTGGCAAACATCAAACTGAATGTAATCACATGTCAGGCTATATAAAAAGCGCCCAAAGGCTAAAGAAATAGGGGAAAGCAATTTTAGGCTTAATCACCTTGGCCTTGCTCTAACACTGAACTTTACACAACCCACTCACGACTTATAAACCAATAACATTCGCTATACTACAAAGTTCACGTAATAATTTGGCTGCACGGAATACCGGTTCATCGAATCTGACATTGTGAGTTGAAACGGCGGGCATTACATACCGCGAATATGTGTAGTTATGTTTGTTTATAATTTTAGTGTTAATAAATTTAACAACTGTTATTTATTTTTGCACTAACATGGAAGACGTTTTGATGAGATGGTAAATACATTTTTTATTCATACTTCTTATAATAAAACAGCTATTTTTAACACTAAGCTAAAATGTGTAGGCGTTGATAACTTATTAAATAATTGCCAACATTGTAAAACGTATCTAACATTAAATTGAATATGATTTAATAATGTTAAATAATTGTCATATTCATAAATTACCTAACATTTAATTTGTAACAACTATCTTTTCACTATGTTTGTCAATAATTTTGTAATAACTTTTTTGTAATAGCATTACTATAATTTTTTTATTTTTAAATAATAGTATTTAGGCAGACTGTTGATGGTTATTATTTCACCTCAGAGTGAAACACCCTTTAATTGTCCTATCTATACATATAATAGATACGGTTACTGTCTACGCCTCGCAGATATTCTTTGTGACAGCATTCTGTGCCCGTGGGCCGCACAAGCAATTTGCGGTTTTATTCCAGGTTACTATTTAAAAGTAATAGTAAAGCGGACGCAAATAACTTTGATTAAAATTGGTTACCAATATATTAAATGTCTAGAATTCCATAAACGGCATCATAATAAGATCATAATTAAATTCAAAATGAACAAAATAACATTTGACAAAGCACGTCATAGATTTTCAAATCGAAACCGGTTTGTTATTTTTAATAACGTCTCAACCTTTTGGTAGTAGGTAATTGTTATTGTTAAAATCACATCCAAATGTTTTAATTTCAAAGTATTTTTCTTGTCAATAATATGGCAATACTTGTGTAATTAATTATAACAAAAGATAATATGTGAAGTTATTTTTTATGCAGCAATAAAGAGGATATTAACTCATTAGGAGTTTGATAACACTGCTTTTTGTTGCCTACCTGCGGGTGTTTAATATAATGGATTTGCACACGCTAACATTTGACGTCATAAAGTCAAGATGGGTTTTTAGTTGATTTGCAAACTGAGAAACGCAATTAGATGAATAAAAAGTTAATTACATATGACAGTATATTTATTGTTAAATAATAGGCGCACTAGTATTTACGTCATATATAATACACTAGATAATGTGTACATTAACACATTCGGGTCACTTTTCAACATGATTTTCCATGAGCGAAATTTTATTTCAAACAAAACATTATTTTCAATAACTAAGAAGCATTCAAAATTTTGTTACGGCTTTAATCTATTCTTCACCGCAAATATGCTTAATAATAATATATCTATAGATTTTCCTGGTACAGTTAGCATAAAAATATCGAGATGAACGTCACGAATACTGTCCAAAACAACTGCCATTCTGACCTATGATTCTGGCAGAGTTTAATTTAACTAATTAAAAGACGCCGTGACAACGATAGCTAAAGTTCGAAACGTGAGTCGGATTAAATATAACTAAAATAAACGCGACAATAAGCCGCATAAAGTCTTTCAAAATAGTTAAATCACGCCAATAGTTCAATTATTTAGTTGTTTAGGTAATCTACTTGATTCCCTTCTCTTCATGCTGACTTTACCTATAGCTTTTTAGTTAAAGTTAGAAATGTAGTCCACGATTACACTTTATTTTGAGCTAAAATCTTTGTTTCAAAAGTGCGGAGCTTTACATGATTCACGGGAATACTCAAACGGTATTTTCCTTTGCAAGTCGAAGAACCGGTTGATTGAAAATATACGTTTTTTCCACTAACTGATATATTGGCGCCGGATATTTGTTCCGTTGCTTGAGATTAATCTTTTACGAGCTTAATAAAGGCCAGTTGCACCAAAAATTAAATTAAGATTAACGGTTTTATGTTATAAACGACACCCAGTACTGAAAATGTACTTAAATGTGAATTTTAATAACATGGAGATGTAGCTTATAATTAATAAGGTTCAAATCTCTAAGTCTTTTGTAGAGGAGTATATTTTTAATATTGGGTTTCTAATAATAAATACCATGTATATATTTTTCAACAAATCAGTGTTGTTATGACGTCACTAATCAATGTGATTTTAAAGTCAAATTATGTTAATTGTATAAAATATATTTTTAAATAACACGCGTCTCACTTTTGCCGTAACGAGTTCAGCGGGGCGGATCCTTCCACCGAGCCCGAGCTCATCTGCGTATGACGTATGTAGCAAGTAATACAATGAACTGGCACCTGGAAAACCCTCACTTATTTCCTCCTCGACTCCACTTTCAACTGATCAGTGTTAATCGCACAATCACATACAACAGTCGCATCCCTCAATATTGAAACTGTTGTTGCAGGTTAGTGGTTGGCTCATCTATTTACATAATCACTTTATCGTAGCGTTCTTTAAGCAATAACTAATCTCAATATTGTCGTTCGAGCTGTCAATTGTCACGCCTGATAATGCCCCGATAGTAAGAGTAGAAGTCAAATGCCGTTTGTGCGCGACCGATATCACTTGTATTGTAATTTTATAAATCACTTTAAACTATTGTCACCGATTCAATTGATTTAATGAAGGACGCGGAATCGAATTATTCTTGCTATAAATGGATTTGTTTTGTTTTTAGTATTTTTTATTATTATTTACAAGATTTTTTTAAAATGTCGTTCCGAAAAAAATTTTATAATTCATTAAGATCGAAATCGGGCCGTGAAATGTCGCCAACACCGTCCGTCGAACGTCAAACTGTGAATAATACACATTCATCGTTGTTAATAGACGCGGAATGTTCAAGTGCACAATCAAAAACGGAAAATATTAGTATAGAAACAAACGAAAATATTAATTTGAAAAATACGTTAAATAATATTCAAAGTAATGAAGAAGTTGTGGAGGTTGACAAAAATACATGCGATACAGTTCTAAATAAAACAACGGGTGTCTCAAATGGAAATGAACAGTGAGTTAATTTATTTATAATAAATTAATTTAAATTTATTATACTAAACATATAATAAAACGGATCCTATTTGTTCATGACCAAGAAATTATTTTTATGCAGAGAACTAAACAACATTCGTTTTTCCGTAATCTATATTAATATTGGGAAATAATAAAAAATATTGTACCAAATATTTTTAAGGAACATTCATCCTTTAATAGTCTATTTTCTGTTTTATTATTTACCCACAACTATATACTGAAATAATTATCTCGATCGTATATATTCACGAACTGATTTCACTACCTCTGTGGTGGAGTGGTAAGTGCGTCGGTTTCGAATTATATTTATTTTTTATTTATTTATTATATAGCTAAAAGAAAATTATTTATTATTATTTATGAACATTATTTAAATAGTTTAGAATTTTTGCGGCTAGAATTCGACATTTCGATTGCATTACAGCTATCAGTTTCGCCGCAACTTCCATGGCTAGAGTGAATGCGATGGTAAGCCGCAAAAATCTAAATTACTCAATAAAAATAAATATAAAAAAAGTCAACTTGGGTTTTCCCCTGCGTAACAAAATGGTGATAGATAAAAAGCTGCTTTGAAAGCAATAATAACCAGTTATGTTTAACTATTATCCTAAAATGACCCCAGGATTAGTAGATAAAATGAAATCAATTTTTTAGAGTATGTGTAGTAGGTATCTCAGGTAACCCAAGGCGATGCCGTCACTCGACCCCGATTGTGCCCTCATCTTACTGCTCGCATCTGCACAGAATACCCAATAAGAGGAAAATGCACATCTACCTATTGTCAATTAATACACATAGCTTTTATGTCGCAGATAAATGCTAATTTAAAAACGCCATAGTGTAATAAGTTATAGATTGTCTGTTAAGTAAATAGATATGTTTTATTATAAAACAGATTTTTTTTTAAATGATAAAAACATGTACCTATAGTAAGTACATTATTAAAATTGTATGAATTACAGCAACTGTATTACTCTCGTTACAGGTACATAATATATTATTTAATAATTACAAATAAATTATTCAGTGTGATTGTAGTAGATACTATAACCAAAGACACTCAAATAATGTAATTCTTATTCTTCTATAATAATTCAGAATAATATGAAATTAATATGCGTTTTAATCATAAGGAAACCGTTTTTTATTGTTTTAAGAGTTAAACGTTTATTCGAGTTAAAGGCTTCTTTATTTATTTTATTGCGCTTATCTTGTTATTGCAGATGCAGTATGCAGTTATAGAACACTGTATTCATTATGAGTAATAACTATAAATATTCCTTGAGTCAGTTCAAATATAATAAATGAGGTATTCTTTTAATTTATAGGTCCGTGGGATTTCCAGACGGATTGGCGATGGATCCGTTGTCGCCCAGCGCTATGGCTGTGTCAACCGAATTTATGGATCGTTTAGGCAGCGGTCTGACGTTGCTAAAAGAACACGGGAAAAAAGTACAAAAGGTAAACTGATATACTTATACTTCTAAAGATTTAAAAACAAAAAACGTTAATCCAAAAATTGAAAAAAATAATAATCCAATTTATCCATTTAACGAAATTGTACGAACTATCTCCTTTATTTTGATTATTTTATTCCAATATTTCGAAATTGCCGACATTTCGCAGTAATATTTCAAATATTCAGTAAAAAGTGGGATAGGCAGAGTGACAGTTTAAAAATACATGACCTCGTAATACGGACTTATTCTCGTCTACCAATAAACTATGAGACACAAAGTAATACGAATGTAAACATATTGATGATAACAACAACATGAACACTTTATCTTTTATAAAACATTCGTGACTCCGCGACTCGTTCCAATTTATTATCAATCTCAAATATTATTTACGATATAGGTAGATTACCTAAATATTTTAAAGACATCATTAGGCTAATAAGTGAAATTATAAAGTTGAACGATTTACCAGTTTCATAATGTGGAAAAAGGTAACATAAATTAATTACTAAAATACTTAACAAATGTTTTTAAAAGATAACTAGCTGAGGTTACTTTTAGTACATTATAAGTTTATTCTTTATAGTGTTATATAAAATAAATATTTGCACTTAGCTATTAATTAGTATGAGAATGCGAATTTTTGTGAGAAGTATTGTTATGATGTGACCAAACATTCAAACGTATGACTGGATTATGTTAATATTTATTGTAAGCTTTAAATATAAACTTTGTCGTTTGAATTTTTTTGTGAGTAATATTTAAAAAAAAACGTCATTGTTTCATTGTATTTTCATCAAAAGGTTTCGTCTTTAGTTTATGTCAATCTAAGCTAGAATATAGACACAATTGCGATAATATTTCTTAGTTACTTAAAAATGACAAATTTGACATTGAATTATATTTTAAAAATCTTCTACTGCCGATGTGGGAATCGAAATATATTAACTCGTTCATTTCAGTATATGTGGAAGAATAGAAAATTCGACATATTAAAAAAATCATGGAACTCCATTGTGACCGTGGTACTAATAGAAGCCAAGGACCTCCCGGACAGTCCAGCAAGTGGGAACAATACAGTGCAGTGCAAATTTAGGTGAGGAATTACACAATAGACCCTTACGCAATTTTATCCCACACTTTTGTGACATTGAAGAAAATATGTTTAAGCACGGAATATTATAAAAGATGATTCTAAAATGGAATCGTCACGACAGAGTTGTAACACCGGCTTTAAGTTGCCTTTTTTACTTCACAACGATCCTTTCACAAAGAAGTACGTAGACGTCATTTAAGAAAAAACTGACTAACTCACGATTTTACGTTAATGAAGCGGACACAGTGGATAAACAAGGCCTTCGAGATTAGACGCACTGCCGCTTGTCAAAATTTGTCTTGTGATGATGTTTTTATCTTTTCATAACTACCTAGTTACTTAAATTCATAACTTAGCTCCATTGTTATGTTTTTTTTTAATGGAAGATTTAATTACTTATTACCTAATGAACTTTTATGTTATTAATTATTTTTGTTAATTATTAAATGTTTTTTACCTAAACGAAATAACAGTATCACCTCTAGGCAGTGACCTTTATAGGTGTTTTTTTTAATTAGAACTTTAAATTCATACATATATTCTCGGGCTCCCCCTTTTAATATTATTTAAATAAAATAATTAATAGTACCTATTCCAAACAATGCAATATTTAAAAAAAACTCGCCAGCGCCAATAATAACGTATAGTCTATTATTTTCGAATGGTTTTTAAAGTGATATCACAACACCAATTTAAGGGGGTATGGCATTAATTTATATCTTTGACTATTTTCCCCTGTCCGTCGCACTATTGATTGCTCATTTAGTTTAGGAACGCATTCTAAAATATTTTTTTTACTTTTCACTTAGGGTTTCTGAATGTGTGCGTAATGTGTGTGATGTCTCTGTCAGAAGAATTCCACTTAAAAACCCTTCTCACTTATTTGAGGGGAGGGCCACTAATAAGGTTTTACCCCGCTTTGGTAAAATCACAATTCATTAGTCATCTAATGATTAATACTTATCAAACAATCAATATGAGATTCTTGATTTATTATAAATTTTTTGATTAATTTTCAGATTAGGTGTAGAAAGTTTTAAAACTAAGATGATTACAAAATCACACCGACCGACATGGCGTGAGCGATTTAATTTACATTTATATGATGAAAATAATTTAGAATTAACTGTATGGCATAAGGGAAAACAGAAGAACTTCATGGGTAGGTAAGTTCTGGGCAAATAAATTTTAATCATTTTTCTTCTTCGGTGAAACATTGTGATCGAAAAAAACAAAATGCAAAGCAAATATTTTGATTTAAAAATGGAATAGTCTCGCATTTAGCAATATTTAAAATCCATGAATGTTGTTGTCTGATGCATCTTTGTTCTACACTTTATTTATAATTAATTTGTATTTAATTAATATTTTAGGCATTTAAATAAATATCCTCTCAATTTATTAACCGCCTATCTACGTAATAAAACTATTAAAATTAAATTACTTTATAAAACAATATAATTAAATTCATATTATTTTTCAATTAAAATAGGTATGATGTAAGTTAGAATAATTAGTAAATAGCGAATCGTATTCAAGGTAGAGACTAAAGTTCAAATCAAATTGTAAGTATTTCCTAAACTTCAAATTACAATAATAATAATACTGGCCTATTGTAATTTATTCATATGAATTTCCTTGGGGACAACACAATGATGTTAGTAGTTTTTGTCCAAAATTTGTTTTCAATATTATTTGCATAACTTGTATTTCAAAGTTTTACTAGTTTTTGCTCACGGACATAACCTCTATGTACATGTGTATTCAATACCTAATAAAGCAATGGATGTATTTTGACATTAATATATATTACAATATATACAATATAATATACAGTCGCATTTCTATATTAGCTTAGAAGTAACCGGGTATTTCTGGAGACATTTCATTGAATATCGGCCACATACTGAACTATTATAACATAACAAAAAAAAAAAATTAATTTTTCTATACGAATTACGTATAATTTTTCATTATTGACTGCAGAAATTATTTTATATTATATTACTATTACAAAATGGATGAGACTGACACCACAAACAGATTAATAATTAAAATAAATAAAACATTGTTTCAGATGTGTAATAGATCTTTCTAGGTTAGAAAAAGAGAGAACACACGACCTATGGCAACAATTAGAATGCGGTTACGGCGAAATTCACCTTCTAGTTACAGTGAGTGGTACATCCAGACCTGTCCATCACAACCAACCAGCAATCACCAACGGTATCTCTAACAATGTTAACAACTTGGAGCAATCTGTGTCTGATGAAAAATATGTAAGTAGACCATAGCTTTCCAAAGTACGTGCCATAAGGTCTACATTCGGGGAATCGGCCACAATGACAGATAGGATACGACTTGCAAAAATGTGATACTAAACTGGTAACACCACTGGTAGTACCAGTATTAGCTCAGCAGGACCTGTATTTCGGTTGTCTTTTTTTGTTCAACAATTAAACATTTTGAACAAATGTTTATTTGTTATATTGTAAATCAAATTATGTGTCGCTGCATCTATAAGTATAAATCAATCGTATTATATTATAGGTATATATGACTAACTTAAAGGAATGGAATTAATTAATTAAATATTAGCAAATTCACGTAGTTCGTCGTTTTAAAAACACCGTTACCTTTGAAAATAAGCAAACCAAATTGACTAATACCAGACTAAGTTTATTAAAATTCCGTTTTAATGCTGACATTTGACCTAATCCAACAAAAATAGTTGTCATTACAACATTGTTTACTGTTACAATTTCACAATTAAAATTACCTGGTTCATTTGCACGATATTGTAAAACAACGGTTGTTTTCTTAATTTTGATTCAATTCTGTGTTACTCATACACAGTTGCTAATTAATTATTGCCAATAACATGCCACTGACCTTAATATTCAGAAATAGGAAGTAACTTAAAAATCATAGTTTATATTTTAGCAATTTAAATTACGTTTCAATGCAAAATTAGTTTTAAACGCTTACAAAATCAGAAAAAATTAACATAATACATTTATAGTTACGGAAGTATTTTAAATATCATTGACAACTATATTAATTATAAATTAACGGCTAAAAATACAGTCATTTGTTTATGTAATCTTAGTAGCATGCCAATTATTATTGCTTTCATTAAATAACCAAATTTCCCGCGCAACAGAATGTAGATGTTCAGGCTAATTAATAGTTAAGATAATTCTGTGACTGGGAATATGTCATTAAATATATTATTATTAAATATTTATTTTCAGGCTTGGTATAAATTAAATGAATGGGGTGAAGTTGGTGAACTGAATGTGACGGTACATGGTGCGAAAGGCTTGTCCACGATGGGCTTAGGAACAAAAGCCGATGCATTCTGTGTATTAGAACTTGATAATTCTCGTGTGCAAACCCACACCATACATAGCAATTCCGAACCACAGTGGAATAAAACTTATACATTGTAAGTTTTTATAAAATTTCTGTCATCTTGGGATAGTGCCACCACTTTCAAGCGATTTGGTTTTGTTTTAGAACTACCTAGTCAATAGTCAGGTCCGACCTCAATAAGCCAGTATAGTAAATCGTTATTACTTTGTGATAGCAGAAAGCTCAATAAAAAGAAAATTAACATTTTGATAATATTTTTTAGCGAAATAAGTGATATTACATCAGCCATAGATCTCTCAATATATGACGAAGCAAAGTTCAATAATTCTATGAAAGGTGAAACATTGGGAAAACTAACAATACCACTATTAAGGATAAATAACGGTGAAAAAAGATGGTATGCTTTAAAAGATCGTACGAAAAAACGCAGCGCAAGAGGCAATTGCCCCCGGATCTTATTAGAAATGTCAATCAATTGGAATCCTGTAAGTATAATTTTGAATTGTAACAATTTGAGATACAAAAATCAATTAAAGATATACGTATAATATTTAATCTTATTTTTGCATATTTCAGATAAAGGCATCCTTTCGTGTGTTAAGTCCGAAAGAAACGAAGTATGTTCAGAAACCCACAAAGTTTGACATTCCACTTATCTATAGCAACTTGGTTTTTATTAAAGATATTTTTCATCTCATTAAAGAAGCAAACGAAGCATTAAAGTAAGCATTTAAAACAGAAAAATTACATTTCCTCAACTGGTAATTGTGGAATGTATTTAATATTTATTTTTATGTTTTATACTATTAATAACCCTTACTTATCTATAAACTTGAATATTTTGCGTAATATTATAGATATCTAAATAAAATGAAATTGATAAGAATAACGAATAATATTTCTATTTCTCAATTTCAAGATTAAAGTAAGTTGACGGAAATTTAAATACCCGTAAGATTGGATAAAACCCAACCGTGTAAATAAAATTCAATATTGCAAATGCCTTGTAGCAATTAGCTTAAATGTAATATCGTTTTTTTTAAATTACATTGTTATATTAAATAATCTTTAATCTTTACAGACGTTTATTTGAATGGGAAAATCGAGAAAAGTCTGCTGTCGCTCTAGTTATGTGGCTAGTGTTCTGGTTGGTGTTCAGACCCTGGATGACGCCATTATTGCTACTACCGCCTTTTCTTTATCATATGGTTACACAAAGAAGTTGCAGTGAGTTGAATTTCCTAATTCGAGTTTATTATTGGAACGATTTAAACTCAAATTTAAAATGTTACATTTTTACAGATAATAATCCGATATCTTCAATGGATCCTATAGAAGAAGACGTCGAAGAGGAAGATATCTCAGCACAAAGGGTAAATTTAAATAAATTTCTAACCTAAATAATTCTTAATAAAGAACAAATGTTTATATTTTTTTACTTTTAGGATGACAAAACAATAAAAACTCGACTATATAGTCTACAGGATCTGACCTTTACTATTAAAAATGGTATAGATTATATTGTTTCAACTATCGAAAGGCTCAAGAAGTAAGTAACATGACATTTTAGCTCGTAGCAAATAGAACTGGAAAAACATTAGAATAGCAAATTTATGTTTTTATTGAACCACAAATAGAAAGAAATAGAGAGATCTCAAAATAAAACTAATAATTTATTCATTGTTACAGTTTAAGCAACTTCACGGTGCCCTATCTAAGTTATTTGGCGATAACTGCATTGTTAGCATTGTCCGCGGCCTTGTACATAATACCTTTTAGATATTTTCTGATGGCTCTGGGTATGCATTTTTTTATATTTAAAAATTTAGTCGTTACATTTAAAAATTTTACCAGCTTTCACTTTTTATTTTAGGAATATACAAATTTACGAGAAAATTCTTGAAACCTGATCGAGTTCCTAACAATGATCTTTTGGATTTTCTCTCCAGAGTTCCTGATGATGAGATCTTGGTAATATTTTTAATAATAATTATAATAGCCGAAACAAATATCCTTCATTTCATAATATACCTAATATTTATAACGCTTATGTATACTAATATTTAAAAATATAAATTTTATTAATTTTCAATCACTGCGTCACGGAGATAGCTATAAAAAAGCATAGCTAGTGACAGATAATGCCCCAATTCTAAATTGTTTTATTTTGATATGTCCCACAAATAGATGGGTAAAATAGTAATTCTTCTTTACTATTCCAGAAAGAGTGGCGCGAACTAAAAGTTCCCGAACCAAATCTTCAAAGAATGGGATCTATACGCAAATGAACTATCAAATGAAATGCCATCTTTATTATAGGACTTTAAACATTCCATAGTGCCATAGTTAAGGGAGTAATAAAAAATGTGATGATAATTCTAATATATTTTAATTTATGACTTTTATTTTGTGTATTTTATTAAATTAACATCCCTGATTTGACTGAAATAGAAGCTTATTTTATCAGTCTTACATTATTATTGTTATTTAGCAGTTTATTAGTTAAATTATCAATCAGACTTCGGATGTGTAGATGCCTTAGTATCAAGGACTGTCTTAGGAACTATTTTATCACTGGTCTTAAATTCACTTGTTTCTTGCAATTTCTTAGACACCTAAAATTTTATTTAACATTAATTTATTTAATAACGGAGTCCTAGAGATATGCTTCTTACACCTACATTATTTAAACACGTAGGTAAGGTCATTCGCTCACACTAGATTATTATAAATATCAATAAAGGGGAAGGTAGGTATGATAGAATATTAGGGGAAAGTAAGTATAATAATATAGGCATAAATATAATATTGAATCTAATATTAAACCACGTTTTCATTTCATAATACCATACTAACTTGATTTTTACGTTCATTCTTTTCCGAGATCTCTCTCTGGATATCATCCAATGAAATTGTAAACGAGAAGCTGTCATTATTTAATTCTGCCAGTCCATATTCAGGTACATCGAGTTCGTTCCAATCACGCTGTAAAACGAGTAATTTATTTATCAACGTGTTTACATTCCCAATGGATAAGATAATGTCAAAGAGAATATATCATATACTGCAGAAGGTGATTGATTTAAATGTTTTACACTTTTATTAATATAGAGGTTGTGGTTCTCTCTGCCTAACTCTGTTTTATATTGAAAGCGCAATAGTGCATACCAAGGTTCCTTTATCAGGCATATGAGATATAAAATCTAAAACATCATTATTAGGCTTCCTATCAGGATTAAGTTGTTTTCTTGAAAATTTGTAGATTCCTGGAAATTCAAATATCTAACTTATTATTTCAAATTAAATTAATGATAAAATGTTAATAAACAATATAAATACTATATAAACTTACCTAAGGCCATAAAAATATAATTTAAAGGAATATAATATAATCCAATAGCAGCGCAAATTAACATAAAAATTGTTAGTTGTGGTAAAAACGGCATTGTAAACTTTGATAAACTGAAAAATATTATAAACAATAAAACGTTAAAGAGATATTGGAATAACGGTACAATTTTCTAAGTCGTTAACTCGGTCGTTATCTCGTCTAAGGAAATTCGCCGATCAATACAAAGTCCGTATTTCCCGCGATCATTCCTTACCGACAATAAATGCTCTAAAAATATTATTTATTTAAACAGAAATTTACTACCACAAATGCATATATAAATAAGCCCGTAGAAAGTAACCCTTACTTATGTAAACGATCACTGATGGACGCCATATAGTCGATACCATTTGTAATAGTTATTGTCATATCTTGAAGATTTTCCAATTTTCCAGTAAACGATTTGTTCTGCAACTTTAAGTTTATTATTATCGTAACTTATATGTGCAATCAGAATTAGTCATCAGGAAAAGACAATTAGGTAAATATACTAGAGAAAATGTCAAGATTAAAATTTTTACACTACGAGAATACCTATAAAATAATTGTACCTACTTAAAGCAAATTTATTATATTCCAATCCTTTTATTTATCTATTTATTTTCAAATATGCTATATTAATAGCTACA
Organism: Tineola bisselliella; assembly: GCA_028551675.1. Lineage (NCBI taxonomy): Eukaryota > Metazoa > Arthropoda > Insecta > Lepidoptera > Tineidae > Tineola > Tineola bisselliella. The sequence goes on along the minus strand of JAPWLS010001485.1, from coordinate 321,719 downwards.
ATTGTCTCCTATGAGCAAAATAGGTGACTAATAAGGCGAAAATAGCAGCGACTCCTGCTATATCGGCATGTTTTTAATATTTACGAGTATTTAACATAATAGGAAGAACAAATGCCTTCCTCCTTATAAACATTACTAAGTAACCGTATTTTGTTTCTTTTAAGCTTATCTTATTTATAATTTAACAAAAGGAGATAAAATATAATTTAATTAATTCGTTGCTTAGTAACGTTTTTAAGTAAGAGTGCTTTAACAAATACTTAGCTATAAGTGTTAATTGTTTTGTGAACCATAATCAGCTATACTGTGACAATCAAATAGGAGTTGATACTAAAGACATGATTATTTATAATTCAACTAACCTTATTATTAGGTTTTGTATATTCAACTTTAACATTGTTATTTCCTTCGAGTGTAATTTTATAATTTTTTGAATCTATAACAAAAAAATAAATAACATAAAAGCGTGATTTTACCTCTGTGTAATGCAAAATAAAAAAATGTAATATTATTATTTTTGAAATATTTATATATTTGTGATTTTCCGAGAATTGAATGAAATATATAATACGCCAGTTGATTCTAATAATGATTCTCAATATGTGATTATTCCACGCAAAATACACAAGTCAATACTATTTTAATAATTAGTATGAAATAATTAACATTAATTAACGTGCTGCAGCTTAAATAACTTTATAAACAATGATTGACGTGAAAAACCGCGCATATCTGATTATGATATTTAAAAAAGAATAATACAAACCACCAATATCCCTCGTAAATCTTGTATAGCATTCATAAATAAATGGTATCACTCCTAACAAAGGAATCATCCATAAACGAAAGAAAAAACAGACAAACAGATACGCAAAAAGAGTCCATTTACAAAGTAAACTGTCATCCCATTCTAGGAAGGCTCTGAAACATACATTTGTTAACTATGATTTATAACAAATAAAAAACTTATAACTTTCATCAAATTTGTTTAAAACGCATTGCATTTTTTATAGTATTATAGTATTTGTAAATAAATAAAAAACAACTGAAGAATAGTGGTTTGTCTCTCATTAGAATTTAAATAAATAAACTTTTTTTTTTTAAAGCAATGAAGATCTTATTGGTAAACTATTTTATATTTATTATCTTCCCTCGTACCATGCATAATCAGATGAACATACCTACCGTGTTGAGATGTCACCCCTTTTTTTAACACAAAACAGTAGAAGGAAGTTAAAGTACAATTGTGTATTCACTTACTTAATGGCTTCATTAATTTCATAAAGAACATAGAAAGTATCTCTAATAAATTCCAAATTTCTATAAAGTAACGACAAATCGAATTTCAACGGTTTTTTTGTTTGTGTGCTCCCTTTTGGTCTAAATAATCTCATCGAAGCTTTCACCTAAAATACATGTTTTTAAAAATACTTGTGGCTCCACCATATAACAATCGAAAAACGCGCTGTGAAAAGTTTTAATCAGTAGTAGATGATTACTAAACGCTACTCACATTAAAGATGAAATGGAGTGTCAATAACTTCTCTCTACACGTTTCTTTTACGATACAATGACCTTACTGCTAATATATGTTAACTTACAGCGTCCCACGTGATCGACATGTCCAATAATACTCTTGGGCATTGTCCTTTTGCGTGATTGCGTTGACTTTTATCCTTCAAAGCGTACCATCGAGGTTTGTCATTAATTCTCAACAAAGGAATAGATACTTTTCCTAATAGTTCGTCTTTAAAAGTATTCATTAATGTTTTTGTATACACTTTCACGTTTAATGTCGATGTCATATCCAAAATATTACTAAAAAAATATATTTATTATATGGTACCAACAAATTTATGTCAATACAATGGGCATTAACTAGAACAACATTGGCATCAGGCATACTCGACTCTAGCGTTTTCGGCAGAGCAAATAAATCTGTATAACACCGCGATTCTGCCGCGAGCACATTATAAAGTTTTTAAAGGTTCTCATAAAAATAACAAAAAATATACGAAATAGTAGGACGCAAAAGTTTTTCAAATTAATAATATAGACGAATAGAAAATTAAATTAAAAAACAATAATGAAACCACATTGTAATATAATATAATTTAGCTTGTAAAACAATTATTAAAGTTTCCAGAGTCCAGTATAGTATAGTCCATAGGTCTGCCATTTAGGTTTAGTCGAATAACACCAATTTCAAATGAACATCGGTAGTCTAAATAAATATAAATGTTTTATTCAATAGTAAGAACCATAGATTTCAACTACAAATAGAACGATTTCGGGCAATGAGTAGTCATTATAATATTTCTCTCATATCTATCGTATCACACTAGCTTAACATCAGTCAAGGTGCATTATACACCAGGCCACTATAAAATAAACTCACAAAGTATATTTAACGTTATTCCAATGCAATGTGTTATATGCAGTCGCTTTAGGCGTATGCACACGTTGATTATCCAATTGGAGAGCACAATATGCACTGATTTTGCCATTCAAATCAGTTATTGGCAAACCTCTAGCTTCCAGTACTGACACATTCAGTTCACCTATTGTACCCCAATTTGATATCCATTGTGTCTAAAATTCAAAAATGTTATTCTATAATTTAAATTATAATACAATTCTCTATTTAATTTAGAAATGTAAAAAGAAATTAGAAAAATAATTGTATATAGTTTTAGTAGAAAAAATCTTATTAATAGCGAACTCGCTTTCGATTATTACCATTTTTCATATTATAGTTCTGTAATAAATTAATTATCCCAACTCACGATTTCTTCCTGCATATCCTCATTGAAATTTGACTCTTTAAAGTTACATATTTTTATTGATAAATGTAATCGACCAGTCGTATCATGGAAACTATACCAAAGCTTATGCGTTCGCTCCTTTACTAGCATCGATAAATCCAATGTACACCTAATAACATAGAATTTATCAAATTAATAATAAATATATATTTGAAAATGAAAACTGAAGACTAAGCGATATCTCTTGAAAAGTGGGAAGATTACTGAATATAAAGCATTAGACACTGAACCCTTAGCCTTGGATTAAACAACAAAAATAAATAAATATTTGTACTTGGCTAAAGCTTGTGACTCCTTTCCTTTATCCCATAAAGAAACATATAGATTACAATCGTCGTATAAAATCATCTTAAATTTTTCATTCCATTCTAGATTAGTAGGTCTTGAAGCGCATTTTGATTTGTATTCTTCGGTGTCTAATCTGAAAATTGTTAATTACATTGATAAAACATAATCAATTATCACGTATATATCTACAAAATAATTATTATTTGTTTTGATAATTAATTGGTAGCTATACGTTTGGAAAAACATCTTACTTAAATTTACAATAAATTCCATGAATAGTTGTATCTTCATCTTCTATATTAAGATCTTTTACTTCTATTAAAGTTATTTTGACTTCCGCTTTAGGTTGTTTTTCTTTTAATAAATCTTCTTTCGTCGTTGTCAGTGGCTAGAAGAAAAACGATATCTAAAATTACACTGGCCTAGCGTATTACCGCGCTCCATCTAATATCTGCAAATTGGCAGAAGATTGTGCATCGTCTCCATTGGCAGAACATATTCCTTCCTATTCCTAATGTTCAACAAAATATTATTTTTTCACCTCTGGATGCGCTTTCAGTTTGAGAAATTCATCTTTTTTTGAAACCGACGATAATATAGGAGGATCAGCTTGGCGAGAAAAACTTAATAAACTGGACAACGAACTTGAACGTAAACTGAAAAAAAAAACTAAATTTTAGACGTTTACATTTATTTTTACTTAAATCATCATTGCTATTAACGATTAGACACTTAAAGTTTAAAAAACTAACTGTTTAAAATTCTTTTGTCTCTTCTCATTTTTTTCCTCGTGAATCGTATTTACCATTACTTCTTTCATTGTTATGATTATTTACGAAATAAAATAAAAAACACGATTAGTTCCTTTATTTATCAATATAAATACACTTCTAAAAGAAATTAACGTTGTGACACAACTGAACAAATGATAAATAAAACAAAAACTGATAATGATAACGTTAGATTACTCCATGCTTTATATCAAATAATAACAAAACTTCGAGTTTAGGCGCCTGGCTGCTTCTTATAATCTCATTTCAAATTTAATTATCTATCTATAACAATATTAATTCTACAATATAAGTAATACTATAATAATAATTAACTATTATAAATAATTTTGAAATGTTAATGAAATATACCTAACATTAAACTGAATATTAATAATAATTAGATCCATTAACAGGGTACATTTTGCTTCTTTTCATTGAATATTTATCTTTCATTAGAGCCGATAAGACTATTTGCCGAATGTTTAAAAAATTGTATCCACAATTTAAAATTCAAATTAATTCAACATACTTTCTATAAAATAGTGAGTAGTGCCATCTATCAACAAATATGGATTTACATTGCTGTATAATGTATAGTATAATTATATGCATTACTGTATGTTAGTTTCGCTACTCACCACTTTAAAAAGCTTGTCGCTTTTGCTTGACGCTGACATCATTTCGGTTTATCAACGCTGTCATTGTGTGGCGGCGCTAGTGGCCATATAACCGTATTATTGTAGGTTATGAAGTAGAAATATTAGTTTTGTGGTTTTAAAATATCATTCAACGACATAAAAATGGATAAAAGAAAAGCACAACTAAATAACAGAAAGATTTGTAGGTTTTGTTTATCCCAGGATGTTAGTATACTGACCAGCCTGTATGAGAAATCTCGTTCAAATAAAAAAGGTGTAAACTTGCAGTTACAAATATTAAAATGTACTGGAGTTGAGGTATGTAAATAGTTAAACTTCCTAACTATTAATTTTGTACTATATCTATAATTTGTATTAACATTTCATCTCGAATTCATCTGTTTTTGGCGTTTGAACAAAGATGGCGCCTCATCACTTAAAACCAACTTTAAATCAAATTACAATAGGAAAGCAACATGTTAAAAGTTCTATGACAATTGTAAATTTTTGATATTTCAGGTATTCCCTTCTGATGGACTTCCATCTTATATTTGTGAATATTGTCGTTTTTTTATGGAGATGAGTTTCGATTATAAACAAATGTGTCGATCTGCAGATGAGAATGTATTGCATTACTTGCAGAAAGGGGATGCATTAAAACCCATGACTTATCCTGGAAGTCTCATTAAGGTATATTTTTACATCATAAAATTTGTAACTCAGTTCTGCCTTAGATGGTAACCTGGTAACAGTGACTGGGTTAAAGTGGTACTGGGCATTGTGCAACAAAGTAATCTAATACGCTTATATTCCAAGAAAATTGTCATGAATTGCAGCCAAATACTTATAATTGAAAAAATACTGTATTAATATAGTGCTTCACTTAATTGAAAGATAATTTGCAGTCTGTCTTCCTGGAGTGCTTTCAGCATTTTCGAGTGTCTTCTACAAAGCACCTCACTCAAATTTCTGGATTAGGATTTTAATGAACACAGTGTATCAATCTTGTAACAGCTACTTTTATCTACAGTATACATGGACCTCACTTAAGCTTAACATCTGCCTATTAATTATCTTAGTGGATAGCAACCATCATTGATATGCCTTCTGTCAACACACAACATGTGGTATATGTAAACTTGCACAAAATTGTGTAAATTTGCTTACATTAATTAGGCAGATTTTACTATCTCTAAGTTTTGGGTTTAAATCCAAACCTATGTTAAGTCTAAGAAAACTTTTAATATAGTTAAAACATGTTCAGAATAATCTCAAGAGATACTTTATAGAAAATAATAAAATAAATTATTATGAAATATTTTAGATATTCCATGCAGTGCACCAAACAAAGGTTAAGGATACTCAAACTCTTGTGACAGAAGAAGGGGCCTTTGTTCAGGTGACATCGCAAGATCAAATGGAAAGTGACAATGATGAAGATAGAGAGGTGTACAATATTAAGGTACTAAAGGCACGGAGTCTTGCATTTTCCAATAATATGAGCCACATTTGGATTTGTGAATAATTTAAACTGAAGCATTAACTATTTCAATACACATACATTATAGAAATATAATTTAAAGTACTTAATTTTTATAGATTTCCAAAAATGCGGGAGACGGATTGACTAAAGGTACAGCGACTATTAAAGTCGTCACTGACAGAGATGACATGAAAACAGACATATCTCTACAGAAAGATGGTAAATAATATTTTAAATTTGTTTTATTTTTATTATTGAATAACTAAATTAAAATTAAAAAACAAATAGGTGAGAAAATGGATGACGCTGACAATGAATTGGGTAGTCCGGAAACACAACTTATATGTGAGCTCTGCAATCAGTGAGTTATATTTTATTATTATTCTTATACATGCTGACTTTTTTTTAACAAAATAAGGCTTGGTTTACTAAAGGAAAAACAAATATTTCTCGAGTCTAAGGCTAGATGTAGCAAATGACTACTTTATGTATATATTTAATTCAATTCAATGAGTTATAACAAACGTTACAGGTTATTCGCCACAGAGGAGGATATTGAAGATCATTTTGAATGTCACCATATGGACGAGGAGACTGTCACCCATAAATGTGAATTTTGCAATAAATGTTATAAAAGTGAGGCATTGCTTCATAGACATAATAAGGTAAGTCTGAGCTTAATTTATTCAAAAATATGGCAGGTGGAGGCTTTGTTTCAGATTGAAAAAGGGTGCTCTTATGTTATTAAATAAGGACAAACATACATACTACTTAAATTTGAAAATATTTGCTTTTTTAATCTTTATTTTTAGCACCATTGTTTTAATGTTAGTCATATGATATTTAATAACATTCTAACTGGAGATATAGCTACTGCTAAGCTACTTACTTTTTTTAATGATTTAATGTTACCACTATGTAATGTACTGACCTGTAAAGGCAGACCATAAGCATATGTAGTAATTTGGATGACAGATAATGCCTCTGTAAGAATAAGCTTTATAATAACGCTTTTGTTTCTTTTCTAGAGAATGCATGATGGTAATTCTGATGAGCAAATATCTAGTATGTCTCTTGAAGATGGTAAATTTGTTAAAGTGGATAGTATAATAATATGTCCCAATTGCAAGCTCACTTTTAAAACAGTACGGTCTCTTCGTCGCCATGAAAAGCAAGTGCATGGACTAGTAGAAGATCCATTTGCCTGCCTTTATTGTCCTGATCGTAAGTATTGTGCATATGCTACTGGTTTATTCTATTACAAATAAAAGTGCTAAGTGGATTGATAATGGTTATTCACCCAATCTGCCATCCCAGGGCAGTGGGAGGGTGCCGCTGCTTTCAAGTGCAACATCGACTGCTTTACATCAGGCAGAATGTGCCATATGCCAGGCTGCTATATAAAAAAATACAATTCTAATATAATTTTCCCAGGTTTTGATTCAATGCAACAATTGTTAAAACACTCTTACACACACATGGATGGAACTGATATTCAATGCAAGTATTGTGCGAAGATCTTTGCGAAAATATATAACTATAATAGGTAAATATTTTGACAACTCTAGTGTAAAGTCCTTCCTGGCCACTTGAGGGGATTACACCTTAGAGGTGATACTACATCAGGACGGCAGACTGCATATCCTGGAAAATAATTTGATAGTATGTAAATTTATCTTTCTAGACATATTCGTTTATGTCACCATTCAAAAATGGATCACTCCGATCAAATGGAAACGTTAGAAGAGGGTGACTCGCTACGTTGTGAGGAATGTGACGAAACTTTCGCTACACAAGTAATTATTTCTTTTACCTTATTCCTTTTCGTTGTTAGTACGTTATATTTACTTTCTAATTGTCTTATTTACAGGACGAATTAATCTATCACTCTGCTATTCATGCCACTCAGAATCTGACATGCCCGCTCTGTCAAGAAAAGTTTGATAATGTGGATGCTGTCACACTGCATATTAAAACTCATGTTGAAGGTGAGACCACACTATTAGATTTAGTAATAAACAAAATTATATGTTTTTAGTTCAAACAAACATAAATCTAAACACCAAAATTATTGCAGCGATATTTGTAGGATTAGAATTTTTATGTAATGTTTATTACACTAAAGTATTAGCTAAAAAGCTTATGTGATTTAAATTCATAATGAAACTATTTATAGACATGTATTTATTGATTTTATCTCAAATTTGCTTTCAGGTGACCAATTCATGTGTGATTTCTGCGAATTAGTATTCAATTGTAAAGATAAATTAGATAATCATATAAGCGAGAAGCATGCTGAGGAGCAGGTAATTATAAAATAAAAATGTGATGTACTATTATGAATAGAATTCACATAGAATGTCTTGACCACAAACTAGGACAACGTGTACTATGGGTGACAGGACAAGGACAACACAAACATGTCTGAACAAATGTTTACTCTTGTCATTTGATTAAATTTCATAATGATATAAATAAAACACGGGATGTAAAGATAGGAACTAAAGACACATGGTTATCCTGTGACAGTCAACCTGCTTTACTTCTGAGTCATTTCAATATCAATACATATCATTTTTCTAGGAATTACTATCAAATGAAGAGGAGAGCAGAATAGAAGAAGAGGACGACAATATAAGTGGTGAATATTTATGTTTGCATAATGTTATTAGGCAGTTTTCTCACTTGGGTGTATTTACTTTGTTAATGATTAAATTTCAGTAAGGGACGAAGGAGATCACATGGTGGTGAATCTAAAGAAAGCTGAAGATTTTATTGTGAGTATTCAAATTAATTTTAATTATATTGCATTGAGAATTGTTTAAAAATGCATTAACAAGTTTTTATTTTGTTTAGCTTCCACGTGTTGAAATTCCTCAACTCTCAGCAGTGTCAACACAGAGTAACTATTAAATAATTTCATTTTTGCTTCATTGTAAACTATATAACGATAGGAGTATGTACTGTCCATCTGACATTACAAACTTGTCTCTTTAAACCAGCATGTAGACATTTTTGTGTGGTTGCAGTTGTTCAAACCTCATATAAGTAATAAGATGTACTTTGATATTTCGTTCTCACTTGATAACTTACCTATTAATGAAAATGAAATGACTAAACACTGTTCTTACTTAAACTGTACCATCACGAATAGCACTCGTAAAATATTATCTTAAAAAGTGCATTAATTTTTTATATTTCCAGATATAACACACTTATCTGAGCCTATGCAAGTTGACAAAGAGAAAGTCGCAGTTAAACCTGCTGCAGCACCTGAACCAGTTGTTCCAGAGCAACCAAAACCTAAATCGCCAATAAAGGATGTCAAACTTAATAGCAAAGTAGAATTGCAATTGCCGCAGAGAGATATTATTGAAGTTAGTTTGAATTTATACTATCCCGCGCCTATTTGCCTCTCGCTATGAGATTAACATCAGTCTATTCATCTTTCCTATTTTAAGTGTTATAAATAGTTGATATTGTTTATAGTCTATATGAAGAGAACAGTTTTAGTCTATGAATGAGGGCCTGCAATGATTAAATCGAATAATATATCTTTATTTATTCTCTTCACTATTGCGCTGCTAACATTTGTATTCCATTTGTAGATTTAATTTGTCAAATTATTACAGACGCCTCCGACGGTAGTTAAAGAAGACAAACCCAAGACACCTATTCATAACATTGGTATGTATATTTCCACGTGCAATTTATTAGATTTAAAAAATAATATTTTATAATTCTAATTTGTAGAAAAACCCGTTGAAAGTGCACCCACTGTTGGGGCTAGCGACAAGTCATTGAAGTTATTGGAGAAAGAATTGCAAGATTTAAAAAGGGTGAGTTTAGTTAAGTTGTTAGTGGTTATCTGAGATAATTTTAAAGGAACCATTATTCTAAAACCCTACTCCAGTTTACTTTATGCCATATGTGTCCTAGGGTAGCCACATTCAAGCCTAAAACCGGTGTTAGGTTAGGTTAGTATAACGAAGGAAATGTGCTTGGTCAACCTGGACAATGCACATTAGTTTTCTCAAACTGTCATTATGGAGAAGACTTGCACGCAAACAGCGGCCTGTCATAACGATTGACTCCGCTCACGGACCACGCTTAATATCAGACATGTGTGTAAAATAGATTCACTTTATTCACGTCTTTTTAATTTATTTCAGACGAGTGGCCGCAGCAATGGCAATAATGATGCACAAAGGATTCCTACCCTACTCAGGGGAAAACGATCTCTAATAACATCAACACCTAAGTCCAAGTAAGTTTATCTAATGTTTAATTGAAATACTACAAAGGTAAAAGCAAATGACTTAATATTTTTACGCCCATTTTTATGGGTTCTAACAATGTCATACAAATATAAATCGATTTTTAAATTTCGAGATTATGATCAATAAATAAATTTATAAAGAATGAGATAGAAAAGTATTTAAAAACATTAACTTTTTATTTATATTAATTTGTACAGAAGTGCGGAATTGAAAAGAATAGGAAACAATACGAATGAGAAACGTCGCACCGCTATTACCAAAGAAAATACAGAACCAAAGGAAACAAAAGATTTGAAAAACAATAACAACTCTAATAATCCCAAGGAGGAGAAGACCACAGACAATAAGGAGAAAGAAAATAAGGTAGTCAGTTTCATTTCTTGTCAGCACAAATATTTTTTAGAAAGTCTGGTTTATTAGTGGCGCAATTGTTTGCAAGTCGTCAAAGTCAATGAAGAACTTTTTTGGCAGCTGATATAACTATTAGGTTATTTCCACAACTGTCACTTTGACATTTGAAAGCAGTGCTTTAGTTTTTTATGAATGTAATGGTAACATTTATAAACTACATCATTATTATTGCTCAAGTTGGTGATAGTTTATTCCAATAGCAACCGTTGGCTAAGAATTAATATATTATGTATCTCTATGTTAGACTATTTGTCTTTATGGTGTAACTTGAAACTTAATTTTGTTTTATAGAGTGCAATGACAGACAAACCTGCCGCTGAAGAAACCATACGTCGCTCACGGCGCTCTAGTAAAATTAAGGATTACGCAAAAATGGCCTTTTCCATGTACGTACACATATTATGATTTGATTTAATTACCACGTAATTTAATACTTTAGATTCAAAACTCTTCTTTGTTCAGGTCATCTGATGAAAATAGTGACGATGAGTTTATTAATACGGAGCTTAATGTAAGTGATAAAAATTATATAGATATAAATAGATAGAGGGTGTTAGATCAATCATTTATTTCATATTTATTTATAATTTGTAGTCTCGAGTCTGTCAACGTAAGTCACTGGGTAAGCCGACGCGAGCACCGACCCCTGAACCAGATCCCAACGCAGAGTCAGAGCCCCCTGCCAGGAAACGGGGTCGGCCACGCAGGGACGCCAGCTCTCTGTATGTAAAATATCCGATAATACAGAATACTTGAGTAAACATATATATCTGAATTAGTAATTTTCCATTTAGCCCAAGCAAAGTTGCAAAAACAAATACGGCCGAGCAAACTACCGCGCAAGAAACAGCGCCTTCGAAGTCAGATCTTAAAGATGTTGGGAGAAAGGATGCAAAAAGTAGTGAAATTAGTGAAGAGAATAATGAAAAGAAAAATAATCAACCTACTGCATCAGATACTGCGACAATTGTAATTGTTTTTATTTGTTTTTTAATATATATAGTCATACTATAAAACACTAATGAAACAGATTTATTGCCCTTACAATAAGCTAAGGGTATAACTTTAAAAACACACTCTTAACTTATTCAGATTTTGTTAGATTCAATTTAGTCTTAAAAATTGTAGTTCAACCCCAATAATAATGTTTTAATATGTAGATTGCGGACAAGTCAGTGACAGCTACACCGGACAAATCAGACAAATTACTGTCTGGTAAAAAGCCTGGTGAGTAACTTTATTATAAGAAATAATTATTTTAATAAAAGAAGCCGAATAATTTACTATTTCCTTTGATAATTTATACATTTAATATTACAGTATTGAACACAATGCAAGTTGGCTCAAAAACGCTTAAAGTGAAAAAGATATTGATGACTAAAGCAGAGGTAGCGAAAATGGTGCAGGATGGACTTGTGGAAATTATGGTTTGTACTTGTGTTGTGATTTTATTAATAAACAACAATAAATTATGTAAGTTGGAAAAGATGTATTAATAATATATTTAACATTTCAGAATGGGCATGTAGTAGTGAAACAGGGCGTCAAGCTGCCTGAGAAACGTGATGAGCCAGCCGAATTAGGTGAGTGAATGCATTAGACAACACATTACATGCAATAATGTTAATTGTCTTGAATTGTCTTCCTAAAGGAGAAGATTTGTTCTTATTTTCCCTCCAAAACACCTTTGCATAATATCGACTTGATACAAATATGTTCAGTTTTACATTTTAAAATTTTTAAAATACAAGAAATGGATTATTTTTTCTAGAAGAAAGGTCCACAGCTAAATTCTTTCATTTCCATCTTTACCTAATAATGTCCGTAAAGAATGTAATTATTTATTTCAGATTCCAGCAAGGTGCAACAAAGTGATAACAGCACGCCAACGACATAAATTATTTTGTAGTTTGTAAATTAATAGCAAAAATGTGCCGTCAATGGAAACAAAATATGCATGATTGCGCTGGCTACGCTTGGCGGTTACTTGGCGGTATTTCAAACAGGCGGAACAAGATACAGGATGGTAGAAGGAAGAAATTAGTTACTGACCCTTTCCGCATCATAACATCAAACGAGGTTGCAACATAATTAAATCATGTATTTTTTTAAAGTAATGTGAACCTATAAAGAATATTTTTGTATTGTATTTAGATTGTATGTTGTCTATTAAGTGGTTTTATTGTTTTAGATCTGTGGCAATTAGGGGCATTTTATTTGGATGCCAGTCGTATTGCGTTATAAATACAAATGTTTATTTAAAAACCTTGTAATTACGTTGCCTAATGTTTACATAAAGGTATTTCTTTTACTTTGTAACTTAGACTTAAGCTCTTCAGTTGAATTTTTAACAAGTTTTATGCATGATAAATGTACACTTAAATATAGATTTTAAAATAATGTTATTGTTTCATTTTAACCTACTTATATTTATAAGGCGGATTTATATCTTCATAAATTTACGGTCATCATGTAAGGTGGAACAAAAGTATCCGCATTGCCGATAGGCGCTAAATGACGTTATTAGGAGAAACGTTAGCTACACTACTCGATAACTGATGGTGTTAGTAAATTCTACCTGATTTTAAAAACAAAATAATCACCTATATCCGTTTCGTTGAAGATAAATCTCTAAATAAATATAATATTCAAATTATATAGACTTTACGTACACAATCATTATGTGAGAACTATAAAATGTGTGTATTACTCGTGAATTGATGTGAAATGAATTTAGCCACAAATGCTTTTACTTCTACTACTTAATAATAGATGGCGTAAGCACTGCAAAATCACTAAAATAAAGCACCACTGAATATCGAAGGGATACACTAATTCAAAAATGTGGATGAAATATATTTATTGTAGTAGTGCGTAATGTCAATTTTATGTAGAATACATTATGTTAAAACCAGAGATGTGCACAGCGGTTAGTTTAAGCGACTTTTGGACCGCTTAATAATAGACTACTCAGTTTTTAGCCTTGGTACCTTTATCCGCCACTAGATGTCGTATTAAAATAACAGCAACTAATTCATTAGTGGTATCTTGGCGGCTCGTTCAAATATTCAATTCAAACAACATCTAACAGCGAATCCATACGACCGGCACAGTTATCCGCTTATTTTAAAACTTTCGTAGAATTATTTTAATTTGAACTTTATGCGTGAAGTGACCTAGTGTTTATTGAAAAGACCATTTGTTTCGTTAAAATTAAGGTATGTTTTTAATTTTTTAATGAAACAGTTATTTTTAAGGTGTATATTTACTTTTTTTTACCTTTTGGTTTAAGAAGTGTTTAATTATTGTATTTAATGTTATATTTCTCGCAATATTTTTTACATAAAAAATCAAAGTAGTATTCCGTGATTTATTTGCAATTTGCTGCATCTTAAAAATTCTATTTATCATGAATTTTAAGATTTTTTTAAAATATTATTTCTTAATTAGAAAATACAGTCTCTTATTATAATTTATTTGTCTGTTCTACTGCTTTAATTTTATTTTCACGCGAGCGTAAAAATTTCATAACAATTAAATAATTTAAGTGACAGATGACAGTTTGGTTTTCTTCGCCGGTCATTCGAATAGGAAGAATATTTGACTCATTCGTTATTAAGAAAGTAAATTAATAAGATATTAGGCGAACATTTTTATTCAGAAAAATATCTCAACAAACCATGTGCCATATTACAACATCGGCTAGTTTTTACAGTTGACTAAAATTTATTATTAATATTGATTTACTGAATTGATTTGTAAAATATAAAATTATATTTGTATTTTATCGAACATTTGCCATTACAACGGGCACCGAATTATCTATACATATACCAAAATTTATGTTTAATAAAAATTAAATATAAACTCAATAGTCATCGTGCCAAAACGATCTATTGGTAGCGGCCTGCATTTTGATGGCCGTCCCGTGCTGCACAATAGTAAATCACAGACATTTATTGAAAACGCATCGTGTTCGTGATATATAAATTACATTAGTAGTTTACCGGTTAATTCAGTTGAATGGTTTACGTTAAGACGCGGGACACCTTCTAAGTTTAAAACGACTGAAGTTTGTTGTAATAATGTTATGCCAGTTGCCATTAATATCACTTAATAGCACATTTTTGTCCAAACATTCAACGTAGCAATATGTCAAAGTAAATATGTCACGTAAATTCTTTTGTTTCATTTGCCATTTGAAGAATATTGTAATATTTGTTAGATATTATCTAATTGGTAATAGAAATCCTGTCAACTTATAATGTTCTTTATCATTTATCGTCTCGTTGCTAATTGAATTTTTGAACCGCTAAATTGTTCTTCACGAATTCTACTCCTATGTCATATTTATTTGTATTTCACTTATCTTGAAATATGTTCCTTAAGGAATATCTATAAAATTTATACTGGTGTTAATAAATATGTATTCATTGGAAAATATCTATTACAGATGATTGTAATAGTTTTTTTTTATAAAGCGGTGTTCCGCGCTTTTCATTTCTTTTTCCCGCGAGTCTTACATCTTTTAAATAAGGAACTTCAAATTTTTAAAATTAGAAACAACAAAAGATTGTTAGGTTCTTTTCAAATTAGCTCAGGCAAAAGCACAATTGACAATTAAGCTATCAATCCACATCTGGTAGACATCGTAAATATTAAAAATATTAATCTATGTATGTGTCTTTGTTCAACTTAGAAACTCCTGGATTAAATTATCTACAGTTACGACGATCATTTTATTAGTGCAAAGATTTATTGAGCCATCTATCGCCGTTATCTGTAACACATGTCAAATTGTATTCATATTACATACTTAGATAATGAAAGTTTTCTTTCTTATCTTCATTGATTTAAAAACACTGGAAAAGGCGCCAGGAACAAATATTTTTTATTTTATTCGAATTCTTTTATCTACTAGGTACCATTGTGCTCCACCAGGTACTTCTCCCACCCGTGATAAGTATTAACCGCTCAATATATTTCTCTAGTATATTTAACTCGACGGATAATGCTTTATCTTTTAACCAATTTCACGCCAATAATTAAGTAAATAATGTGACAAATTTCATTCACATTTTCCTTGGCTTTATAATAATAATAATAGTTGGTTTCTTACCGCGGCAATTTTACCACATTACATTAGCACAGACAACTATAAAGCGTAAAACTCATAAATCAATTTTATTTCTCTGATTTAATGAACCAAAATTTAAGTACTAATTTTTATAGCTATATTAAATAATAATAATAAAATAAATAAATGTATCTTCATTATCATTCCAAATTGGAGAAGATAATAAATATATATAAATAATTATTCCGTTTAAGTTAAGGTGGAACATTAAAATAGTTTTTATTGAAGTCATACGGAACGACACGATATTTGTGGTAAAGTTACGTCATACTTTGTGATAATATTGTGTCTCCTAACAACAGTTTATTTCATTACAGTTCATACAAAATATTAGCTTCGTTACTCAGAATAAATTTTATAAAGAATATTCGAATGCATAAATAAATTTTTATTTGTATTAATTCTCATGCACCAAAAGATAAGATCTCTATAATAACTAGAACAATACTGTTGTGTTTTAGCTATGATTCAAAAGTAAAAGTAATTTTAAATATACCTATATATATTTCAGGAATTATTTTCGCAATTTACAATCGCGCAAGAAATATTATAAATTCCTATGATTAAAAGAAACATTGGTTCATATAATTTTAAAGAAAATAGAATTATGTTTTCTATATAGCTATATATTTTTTTAATAATAGCATTAAAAGTTAACAAACTTTGTGGCCTTGTTCTAGGAATTAAATAGTTGAACTGTTCGACTGAACATAGAACATCAAAGTCACGACTAGACACCGCGTCTAATAATCGTATTTGTCGACTGTTGGTAGTTTTTTATTATGACATATTTTCCGTCGTAACATAAAAGTGAATATGCATCAAAATACATTTATAGTGGTGTCTTAGATTATTTGCAAACATTATTTACTTCAGTATTCGCTCTATTATTTTAATCCGACATTTGGATAGCTTTATAGGCAACGTGGTCGCGTCGAAACAAACAGCAAAAGTCTAATAATAAAATACTTTTAATCTATAAAATAACGCGTAAAAGACCGCATAAAATCGTTTAATTTGGTTATATATAAAATAAAAGAGGATTGTTTAATGCGAACTCAAGCCTCTACAAATGCGATTATATAATTTATCACATTAAACTCAACACTGAAATATTTAAGTAAAACCATCATTGAAAAACATTACAATGAAAAGGCTAATAAATGTCGCATGACAGAAACCAATCGATTGAAAGTTGAATGTCCAACCGTTTAAATTGTAAAGATAACCTAACAAACAAACATTAGGGTCTGATTTATCAAGTTACATAATTCAAGCCCACATACATAAAAACCAAATTATTATTCATGTTAATTTTATAGTAACTGTCTCACTTACGAGTATGCATTAGTAATTAGGCCTTTTTATTTGAAATATTCACATGATTTTTTAGCATTACTTTTTGATATAACATCTATACTTAAACAAATAATCTTATTGTTTATAATAAATATTTCAGAATACAGGTACGTAGCTACTATTCTACAACAAAACAAATCAAATACAAAGTCAAGGTCAAATAAATCATATTATTGAAAAAAAAACTTCCGTTATAGCATAATAATAATGTAAAGTTGTATCCGCTTTTCCAGCACCCCAACTAGTTTATATACGGACAAATGCTGCCGGATATCCGACTCCAAAGCCGAGGTTCTAATAAGTTAAGGTTTTTATTCACCTTGAACTCTATAAATAAGCCAGTTTATGCAATTTGGGGTGGTAAAAGTTCCGGATAGGTGACATTTTATGTATTATCTATTTTTTAATCTTGACACCTAATCTACTTAAATAATATTAATATTGTTTTGCTTTCTTCGACAATTTTATAATTATTGATTAACCTAATCTATATATCTATTATTAAAATAATCTGGTAAACAAAAGAATCCGTATAAAATATTAAAAAAGATCGCTGTATCAAACCTCATAATGTAACATTCCAGTTATTTTTTCTAGTCCTTTTAACTCAATTTAATTGTTATTATTCCTATTCGATGTGAACTTATTAAATTTAATAGTAACCCGAAACATACAAAAAAACTGTATTTCTTGATAATAATCTCAGTCAAGGATGTCATTTAAAGCCTTCAGTGTTGCCATTGAAATAAATGTGGAGTACATGGAACACACAATAATTAGCTTGTCAATTTACGAACAAACAACTGTTTACATGCTCTTGGGAAAAATACTGTCAACAAAAATGTAGAAAATGTTATATAAAAATTTGTGCAAACAATCAAAAACAAACATGATCGAATTTTTTTACTACAGAAAGCTGAATTATCTTATCATTTAATTTAATATTGCAGTATATTGAACAATTACCTACTACCGAATTTCAATAAAATTAATCATTTATTACTAATAGATTAGTTCAATTATTTAACAATGAAAGAGATAATTTTATCGATATATTATGTAGGTCTCAACAACCTAGATTTATTTTGATTGTATAACTTTGAAATTAAGCATTGTTTTTATATTTATGTATAAACACTAATTATTAAAATAATATATAGCTTACAATAATATCATATGCATCGTTATTTACAGAAATGACTCTTTATGTTAGTACTTATTTAAATAACAAAGATATTTACATTTGAAAACGGAATGAATCACTTGACTAATGAAATTATGATAACAGATAAGCTAAAATAACACTACTTATATTGAAACAGTTAAAATTAAAGAGTCCAAAATAAAAGCATTTTTAGGAATATAATTTACTGGATTCGTTCTACATGATGCGATTTAGTCAAAACAAATGCAAAAATAAAAATTTTCTGTGAGTAAGTCTGACCGTGGTCGATATGGGTAACATCCTCGGCGTTAATAAATTGATACGTCTTTTAGATGCGTAAAATATATAGAAAACACATGACGAAATGCTTTTTGCGATCCGGCCAATAAAACACACTCTAGAATATACTCCGTTTTTTCATACGCTATATGTATAACATGTTTTGGTCGTCTGTGGGTAAAATCAAAATCATATCAAAAATAGCCCAAGTCACATCAATAACGCTTATGAATATCTAAATAGCTATGATCGCATATACGAGTAATTTTCAAATTGACCAAGAATGTATTTTCAAGTCCATTATACAGATACTTAACTTTATTTCGAACACAAAGTGATATCGTAACGATTGTGTATGGGTGGATACAGTCACGTTTTGTTCGTCTTTTTTCTATTGTTTTAGGTTACAATGACAGGCCACATTAATAACATGCCTACTAGATACCTATCTGATTTATCTATATTTAGGTATATGTGTGTATCTAACATATACCTAGCTTATGTTTTTTATTGTCTTTCTCACCAAGATCAAGATGTTTTCGTATTATTATATGTTTTTAAGTTAAAGTTATTTTATAAATTGATACTAAAATAAATATATAAATACAATAAAAAGAACATAAGCAATGTTTATATATTAAAATTTACTAATTATAATTTCTTCATATTAGTTTCTTCTCTTTTGGTAAAATACGATGTCAACGTTAATTGCATGTTTAGATAGGTAGATAAGCTACTTGCCAACCTCTTGCATCTATATCAGATTCTTTAACAAATATTAACGAAGTGATAACGTGAAAGGAAAATTATCTTTATGGAGCAAGAACATCACAAGGACCGACCGCATAAACATTATTTAACAATAATAAATCTAAGTTTTTTATTATTAATTTGTAACATATAGGGATCTAAGAGTTGAATAAAATCATTTAAATCATTATAATTGGTTAAGAAAAAACTACATACAAATGATTCCTTTACCGCTTTTGTTTTCTTTTTAAAGAACTATTTAATTTTTGTACACATTTTATATTGATTATTAGTGCTATAAAAATAAATACATAATATTTATATACTAGTATTTTTTATGGATAATAATAGAGGGCTCATTAAAATAAAATAAATGTGCGCCGGAGAAATCACATGAGCGTGGCACTTCCCAAGATTCACTCACATTACGTTATTATTTTAATAAAACGATTAAACTGCACCTACAAAACAACATTTACAAAACAAAAATAATAAAAACAGTAATTTTCAAATGTAGTTTTATAAACTAACAAGTACTCCATTTTTGACAATCGTTCATAGTTAGAAAGCGTGTCCGTGATATTCAGATACAATCGACAAAAAATAATGGATTTAATTTTTCAATCCCGTGCTCCTATAGCTTGAATGAAGGTCGGTGCTTATATTTTTTCTCATGACTTGGCTACACATATCAACTGAAGAGCTATGCCAGTTGTATAGTATATATCATTAATAACAAAGTTTAAAAAAATAACTAAAAATATATACATTACCCTGATAATGATTTGATATTTAGTAAATGTGGCAACAATTACGTTTTAAAAGTTTAATTTCAGTATTGTAGCCGAGTAATAAAAACCAACTGAGTCACGGGGTTCTATAGAGCGTAACCTCAGCTTTTTCCTCTACAATTCTCGGGATGTAATTATCTCAGCCCAAGCTCGAGGCGTACACGTGAACATTCGAACTGTTATTACAAAACATACAAAAAATGGATATTCCGAGTTCATTGAGTTGGACCGTCCATTTGTGAAGACGAAATAGCCCGAGAATAAAAAAAAAATTAAGTTAGCCAAAGTATTTTCTTTTTTGTTTTTTGTGCTTATTAAAGTTTACCATTATAAATAAACACAACTACAATAATAAGTTACGTGAAAGTTCCAAATTTGATTCCCGGTCGAAATATATACCATATTATTGCAACAAGTAGCTATTTGTTTCGGATTTGCATGTTATAAGTTGTCCTTACTAAAGATTTTCCCGATTTGGAGTCAGGGAATTATACATGCATATATAATGTAAAAACATTAATCATTATCAAAGTTGAGCCATGTTTCACGTGCTTGTAATGTAGCAATATTAATTCTAATCAAGATATAATATGTTTGATAAGAGTAGCATAATTGCTTTTTATCACTTCATCTGCCATTTTACTGGACAAGTTATAAAACCTACATAGATAAAAATACTGAATCAATACTACTACGGAATTTAATAATAATAGTTTTCCAGCAAACAATTCCAGCGGCTAAATAAGGGGTTTTATATTAAGAGTAGTTTTTGTTATAAATAGTTTAAAACTCATACCTTGGCTTAATTCACGCCCGACTTACTTTTGCTACTACTTAAGACTTGCAAGTTCCCAACCGGAACCACGAGGTTGTCGATGACGCGTAACATATCTAGTTTTAATATGAACCTATAACTTACCTGACTAGACTATATTCATATTTATTATTATTGCGTATAATCGTGCATTCTAGAGCTAATCGAGTAATATAGGTCTGAATTATTTGGTACCAATCTGTACCACATTTCGGAAGAACGGCCTTGGACGGAATTTTTATGTCCTTTTGTAGTCTTCCTGGTAGATTCTTCGCAGGAAAAACACGCTGGCTATCAATATTATTTCATACTAGTTATTATTGAACATACAATGTAAGATAAAATAATAATATAACTTATATTTAAAAAAAACTACAAAATGTTACGAATGTGTGAGCCTCCCAATGTACATATTATTGTAACGGTTTAAGTTTGTTTCCTAGATAAAAATATTATTTATGTATTTTTGGAGTACAATTCTGCACTTATCTCTTGTATTTTTAAAGTATGCAACCTCTGTATGTACAATATATATAACAAATAAATAAATTTAACTTAATAAAATGAGGTCTGAATAAATAATAGCATGTCTTCGTGTTAGTTACTTTTGTCACGCCGGAGTCTGTCTAGAGGGAAGTAAATCATTACCTCATTGAGCGTGGAATATCATAGTTGACATCATGATACTCTTTTTAT
Organism: Tineola bisselliella; assembly: GCA_028551675.1. NCBI lineage: Eukaryota > Metazoa > Arthropoda > Insecta > Lepidoptera > Tineidae > Tineola > Tineola bisselliella. The sequence goes on along the minus strand of JAPWLS010001485.1, from coordinate 300,030 downwards.
ATGGTGATCGGTTGAAAATAAGTTTTTATAACTAGTTTTTAAACGAGCATAAAGTTATGAAATAATATTTTATTATTATGAATTAATATACGTTGTACTTGGGCTTATTCTTTATTCACGCATACAAATCCGTTAAAAGAGTACGGACCTGAATTTACCAATATTCAATTTATTATACACCTTTTTTTTACGTAAGGAAATTGATTACGGACATATCGGTATAAAGTTAATAACAGTCCCGGGTTTATGTCAGACTTCGTTCTAAAGACGTTTTACATGATTTAATTATTTTAAAAAAATTAAAAAGAGACTTTCTATATCGTTTTAATGCGGATAAAAAAAAACAAAATAAAGACGACAATAAGCCGTATAATGATTGGGTAACTTAATACAGTTATATACTTGTAACAATTACTTTAAAAATAAGTCTTCATTAGGTATAACTATTTACATATATATACGAGTACCTATTTGTAGAAGGATTTTAAAATTTTCCAATGACAACAATCATTCAAGAAATCAGGTGCACTTCCTTTTAAATAATTATGAGGCATTACGCATAGCATGTTTTATCCATAGTTCTAAGTAAAATAAATATGTAATTAACTAACTATACAATTATTATATGCGTAATAATAAATGCAGGCAAAGGTCGCTATTGACTATTGATTATGTTCTGAAGGAGGCTAAAGAGCTGCCTTTTAAATATTAAGTCCTCTAAGGTATTGGCAAAGCTCTTGGGCTTCAGCTTATTTACATTCAATTGAGCATCGCAAATGACATCGCCCGTTTCTTCGTATCAAAAACACTTTCTAATAAAAAGGATGAAACCTGTCATATGACTAAAAGTAATTCTAAAGTTTAATAATTTGAAAGTATTTAAATTATGCTTTATTTTTTTATAACTTTTGTTCTTACTTTTGTATAAAAATCCTTAAAAAGTCATTTGACCCCTCGCCCTTATGTGGGTAGAAGAGTTTCCCAGTCTTTCTAGTGCTATGTTTCCACGTTTACATTGGTCGTAAGTCTACGCGGGTGCCATTTGACGAACATCACCGACGACTACGGATACTTGCCAATTCCTAAAACATGATACTAAATCACACTTTATTTGCAAAGAGTCTCTGTTGGGGTCTTTAACGCCCGAGTCCGAATAAAAGTAAGCCGTTACGAATTTAGATAATCAATTGGTTTATGGTTTGTTATGTAATTTTTCATCGTTCAAATCACTTTACAGCGCTGTTATTTATGTAAACTTTATCGATGACGTTATATTATCTTTTGGGTCGTTTATTAAGCAAAATTTATTTTATTACTCTTTCTAACTATGATTTAAAACACTGCTTGAGTAATATATATTTTTTAAATTTTATTAAATTGAGTTATTTTTTGATAGTATTTTATACAAATAACCCTTGCGTAAACAATTCAATAAACGATTAATTTAAGTAATGAAATTTTGAAAGAGTAACAAAGTATATTACTTTTTTGTTATAATTTTGAATGTTTACGAGAACATGACGGGGCTTTTTACTCGTATTCATTGCTACAATTAGTGTTTTTGTTTGTTTTCTGATTAAAATAACATTTAATTACATCTTTTCTCTTTTATTTTTCACTTTCCAATAACTTCTCATCCCCCAAATCCAAGATCGTAATACAGCTTATGTCACTTTGTTTCTATAGATATATTAATTTTGACTTAAATGAGGTAGTAAACACACAACACAACAGAGAGATAATATTATTGGTCACTTAAAACTACTTCTAGTTAATGACAATATGTATCCAAGGTTCTACATGCAATGAAATCAAATAATTTGTATACAAATCATAAAATCTATATGTTATGAGGAAATAAAGCAGTGTCAGTATAAAATTATTTGCTACTTTTAGAAAGTACTAATGTTTGAATGTTTGTCTCTTAATTACATTACTTAATTAAAGTTATTGACATGTACGATAGGTATAGCCTGCCTATAACTGTAACAGTCAAACGAATTGATTTAAACATTTCGTATGACACTGGTATTTTGTGGCACTAAGATGCGCCATGAATCAATTATTTGACTGTACATATATAATTTTTAAAAAAACTATGTACTTTTTTTGACGATAGAGTATATGCACAAAATTTAAATAAGCGATAACTATATATTTTTATAAACTACCTATATAGTAACAGAATTATATGTACATGAATATTTAATATTATATTTAATTAGTTTTGAACGAGAAAAAAGGTGATAAAATAGCGGAAAACAAAATTCCCGCATATATTTTGTAAAACGGATGTGACGAAATAATAATAATAGTAACTTTAGACCAATAGCAGCCAAGAACAAGGAATACGTTCACTTTGGTAACTCGATTCAATCAATTGTCTTCTACTGTTTGAGTCATCTTCTGCAATCCAGAATAACTCAGGAGAACTAACTTCTGGTTGTAAAGATGATGACAATAACATTGAAGGTTGAACAGGAGAGACCGATCCAATATCAGCATAGTTCTCTTGGAATAAACTTCTTTTGGTGCCAGTCTGAACCATTTTGAAAGATGTTGATATTGTTTTAATTGAAATAAATAATGTAGATACCACTGCATCTTTCGTCTTTGCACACAAATTAACTTAATTAATTATTTTTAAAGTTGACTTGAATAGACTTATCATGCATGTTTTTATAACATATGTCATATAAAGAAGTACTAGCTCCAGTTTTTATTTTCAATTCAATATCTTCTATGTAAGGTGAATTGGTGTTTGCTTCTAAATTTTGAGAGGATTCAGTTGTTTGAGAGCTAATGCTTTGTTTGGCAAAAAATCCAGACTCTCTCCAGAGATCTTTAATTAGTTCCGGATGTTTTCTCTTGACAGATTATATCTCTTGTGATGATTGTAAACCCTTTCCCACAGAAATTCATGAGGGATGACACCTTTCTTTAAATGTAATGTAACATGTTTTCCTTCTAGAGCCATGATTTTTATTCCATATAATCAGTAATGCATTTTTCTAACTGAAAATAAATATAAAAGTATAGAAAATTGTAGATCTTCAAAACGGAGTAGCGTTTAAATGCACTACCAACGTTTAATAATTTCGATCTTCATTATTTTACTAAATATTCGTTTCAAGGATGCCGGACTTTTTTAACTAGGTATTTAACAATAAAAGCTATCGTATAGGATCATAAAAAAATCATGCATATACTCTATTCACGGGTATATGTATAAGGTGATTTATGATGATAATATTTGAAATAATGTTTGGTAAATCTTTCTACGACCTACGTACACGAACATGTTATGTGTTGCGTTTAAACCATTTATCAAAAACTAGGTATTAGGGCAAAAGCTTATGTATTGGAAAAGCGTCAGAATTTTAAAAATACTATATACCAACCATACCTGCTCATAGCAAAACTAATTCTTGTTAAACAAAATATTATTTTAAATTTGAGAAAAAAGAAATGAAACCCTGTGAAATTTAAACGAAAAAAAGACAAACACAGCAAAAACATTTAAAATTAAAACGCGAGAATTTTCATTTAAAAAGTTTTAAGCACAAGATATAACAAGCACCTTTGCAAAATTATGTATATAAACTTAAACAATTTTTTGATGACATGTTTTTTTAATAATACAAAATTTAATATTGAAGTTCAGAATTCCTAGATAGTTATTAAATACCTATGTTATAAAACTATAATAACTAATCATTATTTTAACCATAATCGGTTTTATTTGCTTCTTGTATTCCGTGATCGTGACGAATTAAATTATTTCTCATTATATCTATTGACGTTTTCGTATCTATTTGTTGTAAGTACATCATACCTAGTAACTTACCCTGTTTCTTTGTTGTCGGAGTAACAAAACCTGCTGCATTTTTTGTTACCTCAAGTGATACTACTACTCCATCAACAGGTCAATGCTCTTGCTTAAAAAGTATTTTAAACTTTTAAAAGAACGAGAGATCAACGAAGTGTTGACAGGCATCAGAAAATAGTACTCTTCAATTATTTTCATAATAAAACTTAAAAATAGTAGGTATTAGAACATATTCTGCATTAATTAAATACTTTCGTAAGCGATGGATTTTCATTCCCGGAGCGAAATGTACCACTGGGAATTGTTAATATGCAATGAGGAATAATAAAGATGCAATTGATACGTGTGGCACATTCTGATGTCAGTCAGCAAATTTTATTCGTAACTTGTCATGAATAATAATAAAAATCACGATTTTTAGAAAGCTACCTGTTGACTGTTGAAGTTAAATATTGCATTCCAAATAATCAAAATAAAACAAAATATAAATAAATAAATGCTTTATTATTGTTCTATAGGTATAGATCGTAGATTTGAAGAAAATAATTTTATAGTCGCGCGTTTAGAAAATTAAAATATAAATAAATGTATCAATAGATAATTCTTAGTAAAATTAAATATGCGTATTAACTACTACTTCTTATAAGTAATTAAACCTATTAACGAATAAATAATTGATTTAATCTATGACGAACACCTTAAGTTATTTTTATGTTTATTCCTAGCTATGTAACTATCTGTAATACCTGCAATTATTGATTAAATCCAGAACGAAACGTCACGTATTCACGCATTTTATACACTTCGATAAAATAGTTTATTATACAATAGTATTGTTATAACTTAAACTAAAAAGCCAAATTCGAAACATCAAGATTATTCTACTCTATATATTCGACTTTTTGCCATACACGATCATCAGACGTAGGAATGTTCATTCATAAAAAATGCACAACTATTATGACATCATGCTTTTTGCCTTGTATTAAACACCTACTGCCTACCACGCTATTCCTTCAAAGGTGTGTCTTTATTTTTTATTATTGAATATATTGTATAATAGAATACGTTTTATAATTAAGTTAAGAAATGTTATGACATGAGGCCAAAACAACATCAGTGTTCCAAATTCAAAATATAAGGCGAAGTATCATAATGAAATTTAAAACAAAAAAAAATGTTTCCAAAAAAAAACCACACAATACACGTCAAACGATACTTAATTTACTCTATTCTACTTTATCTTTATATTTATCCAATAATATTGCTAGCTGCCGACAATTATTTATTTTTGCTATTTATTTCTTCATTTACAATTTCTGTAACATCTTACATAATATTGTCCTTTTTTATTTACGTGCTCACAACTATAGGTAAATGTATTAGTAAACAGTCAAAGTGTATTTATGTTCTTTTTCGCATTAATATAGAAAAAAAATATATATTTTTGCCATTTTAAAATTAAAAACAAGACAATAATTTGATGAAATCAACAATGTACTAATCTATTTGGCTATGATTATGGATTACAATACGAAGTATAAGCGTGAAAGTAAATAAATATTACTTATTATATATTAAAGATTGACAAATTAATTCACGTTAATAACCTTGCCTGTAAGATATCTATCAACGTACATTATACTTACGTAAACTTTTAGAGATATTTTAGTAAAAATATTACGAAATATATTTATACATACATTATTATTAATTGTAAGGGTAAAACAATTTTTAAGGCAAACAAATGATTTCATTGTATTTGTTTTGTAAATATTTAAATATAAAAATAAAAAAGGAATGGTGCCAATTTTGTCATCAGCGTCGAAGTAATATTTTGAAAGGTTCGTAATTGCAGGAATATGGGTGAACTGAGTGCTAGGTTGGGCTTGGACGAGCTTTCTGGGGGTGCCGCAGGGTTGTGGCGCGCCCTACTGGCTGAGTTCATCGGTTAGTAGAAAATTCATTATCTAATTTCGTTTTGAACTATTTCTCCAACTCACATTCGATTATGTCAAAAAAATACATAATTGTGCGTAACTTAATTTTGGTTGATTATGATATTTGGCTTGACTTTAGTTGAGGACCCCAAGACTGTACGAATAACGAGAAGGTTAGATTAGAGTTGGTTCTGTATTAAGTACGACGATCGTTATAGCTTGTCATTTTTTTAATCGGCACAATTTAGAAAAAAGACTACATTTAATAATTCCTGGGGTCCTCAACTAAAGCGTTACCTGATATATATATATGCTTTTATCTTTATTTGCATTTATGAATAAACGCGAAAGTTAATAAATTACTTGTTAATATTACAGGAAATATGTTATTGAATCTCTTCGGTTGTGGATCAACGGTGAACATCGGCTACTCAGGAAACGCGCCCCCTGACTTAGTTCTTATTTCTTTAGCTTTCGGATTCGTAATATACGCTGTAGTATCTGTAAGTAATTTTATGATTTTATTCATTTCCATTCTCGAGGTTAATCAATTGTATTCGAGAACAATCTACACTCGTAACACTTGGTTTAATTGTATTGCACATTTTATTCAAACAGAGTATCGGGCATGTATCTGGTGGTCATATAAATCCAGCTGTGACAGTCGGTTTAGCTGCAGCAGGGACAGTGAAGCCAATCCGTGGCCTCTTGTATATAATTGCTCAATGTGCGGGTTCGTCAGCTGGCTCCGCTATCCTAAAAGCATTGACTCCAGTCAACTACGCCGGCCAGTTGGGCATCACAGGACTAGGGAAAGATGTTACTCCTTTACAAGGATTCGGCATTGAATTTTTCCTTGGATTCGTTCTTGTTTTTGTCGTTAGTGGGGTAAGTTTATACTAGTTTCAATTCTATTGAAATTTTATTTAATAAACATTCCCTGTCATGCTAAAACGATGTCGTGATTTCGTAACTTTTTTTAATTTCGAAAAGTACAAATTTGATATTTAATGATACCAATACAATATGATTACCTACTATGAAAATAAACGTCCTCGCGTGACAGAGCAATGTTATGCTGATACTAATTTATCTGATAACAATTAATTTTAAAGCATTTAGCATATCCTCGGGCTATTTGTCCTTTAATGACGTGTTAAATAATTTACTTAAGTAATATACTTTTAAATAACTAAGTTAAGTGTATAAAATAAATTAATTGATAAAATAAATTGAAAAATAATAATAACTTGTACTTTTACTTACAAATTAATCAGACAAACAAACAAAGACAAAATATTCTTGTATTATATTTATAGGCATAAAGCACTAACAAATAAGTGTAATGATGACCTTGTTCGTACGACAATTTAAAAACCATTTGTAGATCTATCTAGGTAGACGTCATCACTAAAAACTACTAAAACCTAGGTTGATTAATGTATCTAGAGTACTTATGAAAACACCAAATTCAAATAGAGCATATCGTGATAACGAGTCAATACTACATAATTATGACAATGGTTATTTTTCCGTCCATTAAACTCCATCGAATGAAAGAAAGAAAATTATTTTTAAATAAACATTAACTGGATTTAAACACATATTAAATAAACAAAATAGAAAGTTATATTGAATAATAACATTCTTAGCCGTTTACAAAACAAATAAATCCGAGATATAGATAGTTTGGTATAATTACTATGCGAAAAAAAAACTTAAAAAACTCATAAAATAGCAAATAGTAATGAAGAAAAGTCGTTGCTAATGTTCAGCCACTGATTGTTAAATGGATTAACAATTAATATAGTTAGGGAAAATGAAATGAGCATCAATGATTTATTATTTCAGTTTAATGATAGTATAGGACGGGACGATTCGCACGATTGCGTGGGCAAATTCAGTATTTTATTCAGGAGTAGCTTTACATAATAAATATTAACATAATCGATACCCAGTATTCTGTTGTTTTGGCGATATGAATAAATTAGTATTGGCATAAATATACATTTAATTTGTAACATATAGGTATGCGTCAATAGAATGCTTATTCAGTTCGAAGATAGTATTTTGTTCGGAGCTGATAAAGTACAGAGAGATCTAGTTGTTAAAATAATTTCATTATTCGTGCCAAGAGTTTCAACATTATGTTTTCACTAACGAAAATACGTTTGTTTATATTATTAAAACGCTAATTGCTTATTATACGTTACGTTATTCGGGAGATGTTTCTTATAATAGAATGTATTAGGTTTTGAGAAAGATTACAGTTTATGTCGTAACTCTTCACATAATATTTTTGAGAAAATGAGTGTGGGCAGTCTGAGCAGTGTGGGATTAGACCAAACGGAAATTGAAAATTGTAAAAAATAACATTAGCACAATATTCCAATTAATCAATACAAAAATTGCAATTGCAAATTATCTATATATATAAAACTCAAAGGTGACTGACTGACTGACTGACTTAGTGATCTATCAACGCACAGCCCAAACCACTGGACGGATCGGGCTGAAATTTGGCATGCAGGTAGATGTTATGACGTAGGCATCCGCTAAGAAAGGATTTTGATTAATTCCACCCCTAAGGGGATAAAATAGGGGATGAAAGTTTGTATAAATCTTATTAGATTTTCGATTGATTGAACTGAAATTAAAGATTGGAGCTACTATGATGAAGACGTTTTTAAGCACGCTAAACAAAAATAAAGCCGCTAAAACTATACCTAATTAATAATAATACTTTTTAACGGGAGCGAAGCCGCGGGCAACAGCTAGTTATATAATAAAGTATTATGTACTTTTCATATAGGTAATGTCGAATTATAATAATAGAGTGTTCACGCACTAAGTCGCTTTAAATCTATACTAATTAAATAATGTTCGTGAACAATCGCAAACACGACATCAATGAAAATATAAGATTAATTGATCCTTGAACTAATTGAGTAAAAATACAACATTCAAAATAAAAAGGGGACTTCATAGTTTATATTTTTAATATTTCTATAACATTTTATTTGTCATTATAAAAGTAATATTTTGAATGCAGGTATGTGATCCAAACAAACATGATAGCAAGCCTGCAGCCGCACTCGCGATTGGTCTGGCTGTCGCGTTGGGTCACCTTCTGGCTATCGACTACACCGGCTCATCGATGAACCCTGCGCGATCCTTTGGTTCCGCTCTCGTCGCTAATGAATGGGCTGACCATTGGGTATGTATAAAAAAATAAAATTTATAGCGAAAAAATTTCACACTAAGATAATTTTATTCAATATCTTATCATCGAATTTGAAGAGATTTTAGGATGACTACAAAAGAAATAGTTTTTAAATAGATAAAATTTTGAATTATTTTTTTGCTCGTTGTTCCTTTTCCTGGTTAAAAATATTATATTGTATTAGTTTTTAAGTATGTACATTAGATATAAGATATTAGTTTGACTATAAAATATATTGGTCGAAGTAAACTAAAAATAATGAACAGTAAAATAAAATAATGAGAAATCATAAATGCACAAAATATTCTTTTGTTCAATATAATAGTTATGGCAAGAGCTAAATAATTTACATAAGAGTTATTTTTAGCGAAATATAGACTGGGTCAGTTTGTTGCCGACCGATTATTTCATTGAATATTATTTTATTAGATTAAAAAGTGTCAATAAAAATAACACGCTATAAATCAGTAATAATTATTTAAAATTCGAATGTGTAATACTGTCCCAAAAATGTTGCTAGCTAACATTTTACAATATGTAGTTTTAAATGTATTTTAATAACATTTGCAGGTATATTGGGCTGGTCCCATAGCAGGAGGTGTGGCCGCGTCTTTACTCTACACTCACGGCTTTGCTGCGCCACCTTCAGTTACGCCACCCAGATACAGACCAGTCGCCGGTGATGAAAAAGAGGTATCTATGATTTAAAATAATAATGATATATATACAGATGTAACTAAAATATGAACCGGTTTATAATTTGTATAAAATAATGATCTCTCGAAAATTGTTAATAAAAAGATCTTATTAAATATTTTTTTAAACTTGCAAGCGCACTGGACGCCCAGCTCCTGTGGCATGGACAGTGGACCAGGGAGTAAGACACTAAGAATAAAAACTACATGTACGCTTTTCAAATGAAACAAAAAACTATTTTTTAGCAATTCTCAATTAATTCCAGTTGAAGCGTCTCGATGGCAAAAATGAAGAGCTCGCATGAACAATGCACATATTTGAGGTGGACAAACAACGCCGTACATTGGCAGCAGACATGTTTTAAATTTGATTTAATTTTTTATAGTTATAATAATAGTTACTTCAAAATCTATCTTTTGTAATTTCTAAATATAATTTAAACATATACTTTTTTTTATAAATTACACGAGGTTTTTAAATCAATATTTATTCAAAAAATAATATGCACATCTATTAACATTAAAATATTAATTTCATTTTCACAAAAATGTCACCATTATAACCACAACTTCGTAAATAATGTATTTTATGATTACTTTACTTTTTAAGAGATTTATTGAGCTTTTATTTTTAAATATTAATATTTTTTCATAAATATAACTTTAAGAACAGTATATTAGTTAAAATGACAATTAATTTCATGTGTTTGTTTGTATGTTATAAAATTTATTAAAATGTGTTCAAAATAAAAAATAGTAGGTGATTAAAATAGATTTGTATCAATTTGTTGTATGTTATGTTAGGGTGCGAAAATGACTTTCCTTCCATTTTATTAAGTTAGATATATATCAATCTACTTACTAAATATTCTATAAAGTATATTTTTGTTTAGCACAAATTGAATTTTTATTTCTCTACTTCACATGTACTCAAACAAATACGTCTTACACTTATCTCCTTAAAATTATTAAGTGACTTGTATTCTTTATTTTGATTGCAATGTGTGCAACTTACACTAAGTTTCTATTCTCACAAATGCTAATTTTAGTAGCAACTTTAATTGCACTTTTGTTCATAAGAATAAGTTTTACTTACCTATCAAGAACCAAACATTTTAACTACATATAGAATGACTCGTCGCTCTTCTTCTTTATTTAAATGGGACTTGTCTCTCATTATTACATAAAGAACAAACAGCTGCGCGCCAAAAATCGTTCTATTGTAGTTAAGATGTATGATTCTTGCTATCAAGAAAAAGTCATATTTGGCTCATTGTCACCTCAATATTTCGGGTCATAACTTAATCTTATCGCGTACTCCTAGAAGCCCTGGTTTTTTTTTTCAAAATTCATGGAAAATGAAACTACAAGAATAAAAGTATAAAATTTATTATTATATAAAATATAATTACTGTTTATTTACACTTTTATTCTCTTTATTCATATACTTTATTATATTTTCGTTATAATTTTCTATAATAATCTCGGTATGAAATTATTTCTACGTACACAACAAAAACGAACATTAAACATATATTATCCCAGTCAGTTTAGCACAAGTCGTAGGTTCGCTTCCTTGCCGAAACGAATATTTATTCGTAACATTTATTGTTACTCTAAAAAGAAATAGGTATTTGTTTTGGTGTGCTTGTATAGCCCTTGTCCCTACTTATACCAGAACACATAAACTAAACAGTTGAGTCGGGGCTTTGTATATATATTTATTATTACTACTATTAAGCAATAAATTGATTTAAAAAAACTTTAAAATGAATTAAGTCAGAGGCAGTAAAAATTATTGATAATTATTAAATAATTACATATTGCTCTGCAGGAGTAAGCAGGAGCACTGACTATTGACAACAATACCTTATTTGCCTAATGCAATAGTTATAACACACACATAACTGTAATATAATAAATTATTATTAAACTTTGGTATTTTATTTAGCGCACACCATAAAGCTCGTTCGCTAAACACAGTTAGTTACAAGAATGGTAGAAAAAATATGTTCAATATAGAGAAAATGTACAATTCAGAGTTTAAATAAATTTAAAGCATTTTTGTTTATCGTGTGGAATTCTCGTCTTAAACAATACCGAATCCGCTCTGAACTGTGTTGATAATAACGGCGTGTAACCCATAACCTGAAAGAAATATATTTTATTAATAACAGAAATTTTTTATTATATGAGCTCCAAAGAGTTACATTCTAAATAATTAAAACTTACTTGTGAGAAAAACTGTATACATTTATGCCGTTCATGGAAATGTGTTTCATCAGATGACAATGTTACGGGGCATCCCGGGCATCGGAAAGTCCATCGCGACGTCACCTAAAAACATCTCTTTTTTAATAAAAGCTCATATAAGCAACTTTTATTGTATTGAAAAAAAAAAGTACTAAATTGTACCAAATAGTTCATTGATGTTGAAATCTATAGTAGGACTGACAGCGTACAATCTTTTTCTATAATTCAATTAAAAACCAACCTTAACAGGAGGTTTTCTTGTAATATGAGAAACAAGAAAATTCATTGCAATATCTTCACAATTCATATACTCGTCAACATAATCACGTATTGCTGCTGGTAAATTACGCCAATATGCCCATAAATAGTAACGATGTATAAATGCAGCTCCGGTTAATACCATACTTAGTTCACAACTGAAATGATAAAAACATATTATTTTGTAAGATGTTTTAAAAGAGATTAAAGGTTAATAATTACAAAAAAAAACCACCTGTAGTTAGAATTATATAAAAATCCATTATTGAAATTAACATCCCAAGCATGATATCTTCCAGGGAAGCCCACTATTCGATCTCGTTGCTCCCGCCAAACTCTAAAAGCCAGAATTCACAAAAAGTTAATATCCAATCCACAACGAGACTAACTTTTAAAGCATACCAGGCATTTACCTGAACGCAAAGATTATTTCATCATGTCGCAGATGTGCGTCGTCATCGATACAAAGAACAGCTTCCGTATCAATGATGTCATAAGGTAAAAATCGATTGTTGAGTGAGTTGCGGGATGAACGCACGATAGCAATAGGTGCACCTGCATCGGGCCAAGAGTTACCCGGCGCAGTATGACCATTCCAAACGACTATTACCTGCCAAAATTAGAAAAACAAGTTTTACCAACCATTACATTAAAACTGAATTAATACACATACCTTATTCAAATATGGCAATCCATGTAATCTAGCCAATGCAGCTGACAAAACCTCTTCTCTTTCATACGTCAATATAACAATAGTAAATTGCTCCCTTGGGCGATCTCCACCAAGTGACTCGCTAAATTCTTTTCCAGAACCACCAGCACCATGGTTGATAGGTCGAAATCCCGCTGCAGACCCCATAAATCTTGCATCTGACGTCAATGGCACATCCCAGGGCAATTGCGGATATAACACAAAGGGTTCCCCCCATTCGTTCCACAGCTCATAGCCATGCAATAGTGACAATGAGAAGTTTCGTCGATATGAAGGACTAGGGTATGGCGCTTCTAATGGTCCCAATGTCTCCTCTGGTTCACTTTCTATTGGCGGGGGAATCAACTTAGGTGGGTTGAAAGAATCATTAAATGCAGGTGCTCCATATGTTGGCATTACTGCTCTGGGTGGTATATTCAACCGTGTTCGAATACACGCGATCAATGTATCCACACTAGCTTGAACAGAACTTAAATACTTTTCCCAAAAAAGTCTGCCATGTCGTCTAAATTCTAACAAATCCGAGTCAGATATAGAACGCAAAAGAAAATGTAATTCAGTTGATCGTGCTTTAGGTAGCGATATAACAGCTCGCCGCCAATCTATTACTTCATCATAAGGAAGGCGCATCCTATCGCCACCGAGTATCACAGGTATAGCTCCAGAACGTAGACTCTCATAAACTCGCGCTTGTAACAATGCTGTGGATACATAATTTGGATCACTTGGTGCCAACAATAGGACAAATGTAGAATCGCGTAATACGGCACGCCGGGAGCGATCTGTCCCACAGAGTGACCAATCTCCAATAGATACTGATGCCTGTTTCTCAGTTGGCAGATCACATTCAAACTGTAAATGGAATACATCTGTAGTTGGATTCCTTACAGAAATTTTTCTCAAAAATTCAATAAGTAATTTATCTTCTTTATCCCCATTATAATATACAAATGGTGGCCGAGACCCCTGAAAACTGATATTAGTTGATGCAAATGTAGGAAATAAAATCATTTTCTAAAATATTGTGGGGAATTTATATACCTGAGTAAGTATTTCCGTCGTGCTGGGGCCATAGGAGCGCAATCGCTCCACACATCTCCACCAGGAGGACCAAGCGCAGGTGGCAGCACTATATCAAATCCATCCCGAAATTGTTGTAATGTAAAGGTGGATTGAACAATCATAGCACGACCTGTAGATGATCCTCCAAATGCATCACCTGACCCCACAGACAATTCCCGTCTAGCCAAATTTATTAGAACATGATTTCTCCCATCACCTCCCCAATATGGCAGATTTTTAACAGCTGTTTCATTTAATACTGACTTGTTTATCTCTGTAGTAGAAAATCTGCAATGAAATGAAAAATAAATGACTATATGAATAATAAATACTTGGTCACAATGTATGGTTAAGTGTGGGGCCATTGACAAGCATACTATTATTTTACTTTAATAATAAATAAATAAAAAATAAAATAAATGAAAAAAAGAACATTCATATAGTATATATATTTACATATACTTAGGAAGCCTTTTTCCCAATGTTTTTAGAAGTCACATGTATATTGTGTGCATATTTGTTTTTCTATATAAAGGTGCATGTATGTGTATTAATATTTGATATTTACTACTGATTGAAAACAAATAAAATGAGTTTAATGTCTTTACTTACACAGACATCTTATCAATTTTGTTAGGTGGAAATGCTTCACCAATAAGTACCAAGAAAATGCAAGCCTCTTTTGGATTATTAGTCAGATGTGGATTGTATCCTAAAGATTGACGTAAAGTAGTTTTTAAGAAACCGTCAACTTCTGCCTTTACAAGTGGTGTATATGTATCAGGGTCATATAAATAGACAGGAAAACCTGATGTTAGAGAACAACGAGAATGATCAAAGCAGGAATGCATTCTACAGTTTGATTCTATAGAGGGACTTATAGGTGGAAGATATGAGGGAAGACTGGATGGTAATATTTGAAGGGGAGGAGCTAACTCTGGTGAATCCCTTGCTATAGCTTCAATTTGAGCAATACGAGCTTGTTCTGCAGACACACGAAGTTTCTGTAACTCAGCTGCAGCACGAACATGTTCTACTTTTAAAGCATCAGCTCGAGCACTGGCTGATACAGCATCATGTTGTAACTTTGCACGACGGGCTTCTAATTCCCGTAACTCTGTCGATACAGAGGCCTACAATCATAACAATTTACATTAAATAATTAAAAGATAGTAGAACAAATTATATATATAGGATAGAAAACCTAACCTTAATTCGTAGCATTTCTTCGATTCTAAGTTTAAGATCTGCAGCATTTAAAGTTGAAAAATCGCCATAGGCTTCAAGGGTATGTCGCATTGCATTCAAACCCAATGTTGTGGATGTTGTTTCATACTAAATACAAAAATTATACATGCTCTTGTAGTTCTACAAGTTCTTTAAAACTTTAAATTAATTTAACTATTGAAATGTTAATTAAAGAAAAAGTACCTTGGATATATAGAAATGAGTAACTATTGTCACAATAAATAATATAACTGGAACTAATATTAACACCCTGGACAATTTTATACGACCAAGCCACAGACATAATTTTTCGTGTATATACATTTTTTCATAAAACTGCTTCACATCATAATAAACTAATTATTTCTTTTTATCAAATAAATAACAAAAATTAATGCTTAAATTTATAATTATCATTATTTATTGAAAATTATTCAAAGCAATCCCCACTAATCGAACAAAAACATTGCACTTTCTATTCATAACCTGGTAAATTTAAAAATACTAATCAAGAACTATAATCTATAATGATGAAGCACCGATAATATCCTGTCACATTATACCGATTTGCTTTCTTTGCCAAATTAGACTATGTTTCATTAGAACTGTCAATATCACTTGCTAGTTGCCATTTTAAAATCTAAAGACCCAGAATGAGAACATACGGCCTGATCTTCATTTTAAAAGCATTTAGTTATCTTTTTAAGAGGCATTTGTCTGTATAATGTTTAATACTTATGGATATTCCACGGAAGTGGTTTACAATAAAGTACATCACGGAAAGACAAATAATACAAAGCTTTTATTAATAAATTATGATATCAAGGATTATTACTTGCTTAAAAATTTAGTTAATTCGAAGCGCATAATAATAAATAAACATGTACGGACATATTCGTTTGTTAAGTAAACCCATCCTGTTTCTATTATATTTAGGCGTGGAAAAAACTTCGTGTAAATACAGTTTATAAGTATAGTTTACAATAGCGTAATTATAACGTGAGTTGAATTGAAATAAAGGGTCTAGAAATCCTAAAAAAATCTCACTATAATCAATCGTAGTTAATTACTAATGTATCCTACTTATCTATTTTACGGATTTGAAATAATATCTTAACCTCACGTTTAATTTTCGATATCCTTAATTACACATATGTACTCAAATAATTATATTAAATCATGTAAAGTTAAATTATCTTAACCAATTATTTTGTTTTCTTAGGTTTAATTCAATTTTCATCGCCGCCCCTACTACATTTAAAACTAAAGAAGTTCTCCTTCCCCCGCCTCACCGTACAGCTGATCAAATGTCACGAAAATGGAGTTTTGTTACGCATTTATCAATTCTGATAAGAAAAACTTATAACATGAAATCAATTAATATTAATTTTGTGACGTAAAGGGCTAGAATGGATAGTGCAACTCCATTTCAACCCTGGACCCCAAAAGATGGCTCCAAAGTAGTTAAAAGTGAGGAAGAACTGGCGGATGACGCGAAACTTCAGCGAGAGAATGTCAATCATCCAAAACATACGCAAACTGCGTCTCACGATAAGGAATCTGTCGTCGCTTCAATCGAATCACCAGGGACGTCGGCTGGTGCAGAGCATGAAGCTACTGCACCAGCCACAGAAACGAAAATGGATAGTGAAAAAATAAGTTCAATGCAGCACATAGTTGAGAATACGCTCAGGTAACGTCAGTTATAATCTAATCGTTTACATCTAACCATTCACTTCCTAGTTTTATTATTATGTAGTTTGACATAATGATACTTGAATACATTAATATCTATTATTATTATAGTCACTTACTAAAACATACTGATAATCTAACACTATTATCCTCAAGAATAATGATTAAATACTTTCAACTAAATTTTCAAAGCGATATATATTTAAGCATGTGTATAATTATTATGTAGCTTCAAACTGACATATTTTTATAATGAGCCAAATGATAAGATAACAAAGCATTTTCAAAATTAATAAAGAGAGGTAACTATTAAAAATAAATTGATTTAGCTGAACATTTATTTAAATGAAATTGAGAAGTACATCTCTATTTTTATGGAAAGCTTGATCACTAGCAGTAACGTTATTAACAAATTACAGCTCAACTGAAAGGCAGCGTGTGGGACAATTACTTGTGGCTATAGAAGGACTTAGTGGTCCTGAGAGACTCCTGCTATACCTTCGTTTACCTACAGGAGTACCACCACATGATCCGTTGAAGCAACCAATAAATCCACTAGGATCTAGGTATGTATTTTATTTCTTAATATGAGGCTTTGGTTTTAGCTGAATGAACATTTTTTATAGTTATTTGACATTTGACCATGCTTCCTAAACCATAAAGTAACTGATGTTTATATTATTTTTCATATCATCAATTTTTACCTCAAGTTTTACTTCAGAAATAAAAAAAAACGGTGAAATGATTCAATTTTAACTTTCAGGGCTGAACTTCAACAGACCATAACATGGATACAAACACACCTAGAAGTAGATCCTGATGTGTCTTTACCTAAACAGGATGTTTATGATGAATATATGTGAGTTGTTTTAATCATTTTAAAGACATTACCTACACAAATTGACAAAATATATATTCAGGAGCTATCATGGTCTACATTCTCACATAATCCTGACTGATAATAATTTAATTTTATTAAATAAGCTTCAATAATTTGGTTCCCCTGCTACAATAATAATAATAAATTCTTTATTGCACAAAACACAAAAGGCAAACTTAATGCCTTTAGACAAGAATTAAGGAAACGGTTTCAGTAAAAACTCTTTGACGAAAATCTCTGAGGGCAGTATCCAGAAACTACACTCGAGCGTATATTCACTGAATAGAATTCAAAACTTCAAATGTCACTCAGCCATACAAAACAAAATAGACTAATCACATGCTTAAATTGGTTAGAGTGAATTTTGACCAATGATAATAATCCACTACTACAACAATATGTACAAAATATTACTATTTTATTTTTATTACTGTCTAATAGTTGCTGTGTTAAAGATTTATTACCGATTGTTCCTCTTTGCAAATTGCATAAAATTGATTAAAACGCAATTTAAGCACAGGTCCTACTGCCTACACTAAAGTAATGGGCAATGCTGGAGCATTGTTTCTGAGTACAGGCCTAAGTTGCAGATGAGCTTTAATTCTGAGATCTTGAGTATATTTAATTCATACGTAATGCAATTCGAACAAGATGAAGGATGTACACAATTGCTGAGTTTACAAATTCATGTAATTGATTATTAGGCATACTTGACAAGCACAACTATTATATGCTCCTTGTAATTTAAATTATAATACACCCATATCAAATACAGTTTGTAATCACATTTCGTTTGTGAAATATTATGGGATTCTTTATTTTCTTCTAAAAATCTTAGAGGTTAGCTCCCTAATAAAAAGTACACAGTTTATACTCAAAAGCAATATTAAATAAGTTTTTAAATACAATAAATTGAACCATGAGTGATTTTCAATTTTAACCATTTAAATGAAATCAACGTACTGAATCCATAGCATAAAACTCAAACTAAAAAAGCTTGCTACTAACAATGATTTGATATCTAATGTGTTTTTAAACAAATCTCAAAAACATTTAAATTTTCAACAGATTAAAACTTTGTTTGATGTGTGTACTACAAATTTATTGCAGAGCTTTTTGCATGAGCAGTAATATGAAGCCCTTATCAACTGCAGATTTTGGCAAAGTAATGAAGCAAGTTTATCCCAGTGTACGACCACGACGTTTGGGTACTAGAGGCAATTCTAGGTAACTCACATTGTTTTATTAGCTTTATTTTACATTGCTCAACATATTATATTTGAATTATCTATTTCAGATATTGTTATGCGGGCCTTAGAAAGAAGATTAAACTTGAAGTGCCTCAATTACCTGATTTAGGAGAATCTTCAAGAACTACTACTATTCATGTGATTATTTTTATCTTAGTTATTATTATGTTGAATGCAGCAAAAGTAATGGGAGATAATTAATTCCAGGATCCTGATGTAGCTTCTCAAGGTTCAGAGAGAATAGTGTGTGATTGGGCAGAAACTAAATTAGGTACATACCTACTTTATTATTATTTTATGAATAATTATTACTTACAAATTTGTTCAATATTTCATTTAAATTAATGCAGGTGTTAAATTCAATACAATTGCGGAGTTGTCTCTGTATCTACAGTCTGGTGCCTCAATAGTGGGACCAGCTCCAGTTTCACCAACACCGACACCTGCATTGCCACAACCATACGGTGAGAATTGACATAAAAATATTTATATATTATTATATTATCAAACATAATTCGGTAATTATTATAGAAAGAAACAATTATCAAACATTTTCAGTTGGAGGGCCAGGAGAGGAACAAAGTAGCAGACAATTGATGAAACAACTTAAACGTAAAATTCAAGTAAGTACAATTGTATGGTGACCTTATATGCATGATGTGGTTATTGTAGTTAAATATAAAGTTAATCATTATCACTTTATAGACGCAAACGCATCCTGGACGACCTAAGAAAAACAAAGGAGGAGAGATACCTGGACCCGCGGCGCCCTCAGCATCTTTCGTTCCAGGTCCAAGTATCAAACATGAGACAGAAGCCAATTATGGTTATGGTTACATGCCTGTTTATGAAGCACCTTTCTCGCAATACACTGCGCCGCGGTATTACGAACCCACGTTTGATAACCTGCCAATGAACCTCAGCAGCGACTCTTCCCTCGACTTGTCCTCGGAGCGCGCTGAGTGGCCACGTCGCCGCCCTCCCGAGCCACCGCCGCAACGCCTGCCTCTGCCCGGCAAGAAGCTTATCCTCGAAACGTACCGTGCAGACTCCGAGCGCACGCCCGCACACTACTTGCCCAAGAAGATGCGCGCCGCAGAGATCCTGGGTGGCAAGCGGCCACCTGAGACCAGAGCGCCGCCCGACGCTCGCCCCGAGCCAGAACACCGCGCGGAGGTTGCTTTTTTAGAGGATCCAAAAAACGCAACGAGCCGGTCCAAAAGCATAGCCGCGGCGCTGGTCCGGGAGGAACGGGAGGCGACTCCCACACGCGCGGCTCCGATCCCTGAACCCGACAAGGGTGGCCCGTGCTGCGGCCTCGACGGCATTAATATCAAGACCGGAGTCATCTGCGAAGAGAAGCATTCCGAAATACTCAACAGGGAGAGGGTCATCAGTATATGCAATATGGACAAACACGCGCTGGACGACTATCTCAACGAGGGGAGCGGTCAAGAACATGAGGAGGAACTGCTGCAATACTTTCAACGGGACGCCGATTCCGAAACGCGAACGACTAGAGATGGTTTTTCGGAGACCCGCCTGAACCCCCGCGACGATCACGGTCGAGGTAAAAATGAAAAGTTGTCCCAACTGCGGGAACTCCTGGCGAAAAATCTAAAAAATCAAAATGGTTCAAACTCTCCGTCTATTTCGATCGATCACGGTGACCAATTTACTGCGGCGAATAACGAGCGATTAGAGAATGGAGGATTCAAACCCGTCAACGGAACCTCAGCTACTATCACCGATAATGAAGTTCTGCAAACGAACGTGAAGAACGATACGATTGATAAACAGGTGACCAATGATGTAAAAAGTGCGGCGTTGTCACAGACTAGATACAATACCTTAATGAAGTTTAGCGGACAATATGCGGGCGACGGTACTGCACAGAGTGTACCCCAAAGCCCGACAACTCGCGCTCAACAATATGATTTTGTACCCATATCTGCAGATCGTGGGTCTCCTGGCAAATCACCGGCTCGTCTGCCATCCCCCGCCGCCAGCCCCTTCGTGTCCCCCCGCGCAACACCTGTGCCGCGTTCGCGACTTTGCCCACGAGTCTGTCCTCGCCCTGCCCGCCGCCGCCACCGCGCACTGCTATCGGCCGACGCCGCTAAACGTTTCGTTGTACCCACAGACATTCCCAAGTATGGACCTAGTTCCAAATACTATCAGCCAATGTCCGCTCCACCTTCGCCAAATATTCTGTGTCATCAATTTAAAAGTCAAATGGTTAATTGCGTCAGTGGTGTCACTAACGGTGGACCGAACTTGACTTTAAATTTCTTACCTGCAAATCAATTTCGAGAAACCGCGAACGGCGATCATTCGCAACCGCTCTCGGCCGACCCGTTGTCGAGAGAAGTCAGTCAATTCTTTCAAGATGCCATGGTGCCGTTCAGCCCAGACACAACATTCAGATCCCAATCTGTGCCTCTCAAACAAGGACTCTCCAGCATGAGTATTCTAAGCTACAACAATACACCCGTGGGATCGGTGACCCCTACGCCAATACCGCATGAATTCTCTGACTTTGGTTCACTAGCTGAAACATGCGACATTTCTAAGGCATGCCTAAACCCGGAGTCATTAGATAAAATATACGATGCAATAGACAGTAGCAATGATGTTTTGAACACGAGCGCCGCCACCGATTTAATAGATGCCGGAGACAATTTAACAAATGGTTGTGATACATTATCGGACCAACAAATTTTGACTGACGTACATCTAAATGCACTAATTCCTAATAATGATTCGTTACTAGATAGAGATACCCAATACAATGATACATTTGCTGAAGACGGCGGCGTTAGTGATAACGTTGAAGAATTATTAAAAAGAACTAACAGTATAGAGTTTGATCTATCGGATCTTGATTTGGATAAAAGTAAATACTACACGTCTCGGTCAGTGCCCAGCACACCTTTACCTTATAAGCGTGTATTGCCAAGTTTGGAACTGGGAGCTCGACTGTCGCGGGAGTCCTTCGCTACCAGCAGCTATATGACGAATGGTATATCATCAAAGTCCGTGCCATCGACGCCACAACTGGCGCCCGAGCGCGGTGCGTTCAGTTATACTCAGCGCGACTTCCTTATCAACGGTAACAATGTAGAGCCTTCAATCGGACTGGATGGGATGTTAGAACCCTTAAATCCAACTGCGGATCTACTCGCTGACCTTGATAAAATTGATAGCGTTTATATGTAATATTTTATTAAGAGTAATTATCATGACGGGTATGTGATTTAAGACAAAATTTAGAGTTTTTTAAATATTTTGATAAATATTCGTGTCAACCTTTACAAAGGTAAATGGTTATTTCAAAATTTACAATACTTACTACACGGGTATATAATGTAGCTTTATTGATCGATTTATGCGTCACGCTCGCGCAAGTATTAATGCTATACATAGAATGCAATACTATATTGGCAACGACCTTTGATGGAATGTTAAGTATCTTGGTAACGTACTGTAGATTTTTTTACTATATACACTTTAAGATAGCACAAAGATTAATATATTTTATTATCACTTAGGAATTTTATAATAAATCATTGACGCATAAAATGCTAATTAAATTTAACTAGAGCTTACTTAGACTCACTGTGAGAATATTATAAGAGCTTTGTCCAACTTGGATGACAGTAGCAAACTCGAACACACTAATGTGTTGCAAGTATAAAGTGCTGTAGGATGTGGCAAGTCTCTGACCAGTAAATGAATAGTCGTACCATAGTACCAAATTATTGTACGAGATGTAATAAATGAACGACAGGGATGAAGTAAATAAAGACTGGTGAACGTAGATAATTTGGATACAAAAATTGTTCAGTTATATATTCTCGGGAATCAATAAGATTTGCTAATAAATTGCTATGTATTTGACCAAATTCAGTACATTAAGTACAAATATCTGTCGTGAATGTTATTGAAATATCATCGAATAAGATATTTCTTTTTTGGGCGCACCACAAACTGTAATGTAATACATTAGTAAAATATTGCATTTTGCAGTTTTTAGGACATTTACTAATATTTCTCATTATTCCGTTTTGACATGTTAAACTTAAAATTACCAATTTCATTATTATTTGTGGTGGGCTCATTCCCCATACAAGAAATACCTGTTTTGTATAAAAGTTGTTGAAACCCACAATGCAAATGGGTTCGAAATAGTTACCATAGTGAATTTATTTTTCACTATATAAATATGTAACTAACTGGATCTTGTTTTTGGAATTTTTTTAAAAAAGGTGATGCTAACGTAATAGGTATATTCAATTAGTGTACACTAGTGGTACAGAATCATTTTCTATGCAAAATTACTTGTATCGATTTTGGTTATAAATCTATTTAACATATTATGTAATAACATGTTAGTTGTTAATTCATATTATTTAAGAGTGAGTCTGTATTTTCAAAGAAGGACGCTGACGGACATTTCATTTGTAGATAATACATTTATAAATGTAAATCGAATGTATTGTAAATTTTTATGGTGTAAATTGGTGCAGTTAGATCTCTAAGAATCTGAGTGCAGATTTTAACATCGAAAAAACTATTTCGTAAATATCAGTTTTGTTCTATAAAACGCGCATTGATTTGATTTACTTGTAAAACTTGTTACGTGCCGAGTCTCCTGCTCCTGTTTGTTCGAAACATTAGACAAAAACATCGAAACATTGAGAAACATTCCGTGGTCGATTTGTGTGTTTCAATGTTTTTGTGTAATCGCTAAAAATGTTGCAAATAGTATGTTTATTGCATACATGTATGTACAGCGCCTGAACTATACTCGCAATTTATCTAGTGTATACTAAATGTAATTCATATACATGTCAGTTTTAAAAATTAGAACTATATTATTATTGATACATCTGTTTATTTTTAAGCATATGATTTTTGTAAATAGATAGAATTTTGTACATTTTAGTTTAAAATTAATGTAGGTAAGTTTTTTTGGGAGCATTATACAGGGTTGAAAGTTTTAAAATCCACTTAACTCTCCAGTTTGTCACCAGAAGGTTCACCTTCGTCGTCTCACCCCTCGGGGACACTATGCTGACCCTTCGTGCCTAACACTGTGTACAGCATAATTAAGCTTCTTATACATTTTCTGTTCAATCTAGCATATAGATTGTAACTGTTTCAAACCTGTTTCGTGCACACATAGGTTGAAACACTCACTTCAAATCCCATACTTTAATTGCACCCACACTTGAGATCTGGGGTAACGGGACTTTCTACCGTCTCAGCAGGTATACTCTGGTCAAAATACAGTATAAAAAGATAAGATATCGTGACAATGATTTTATTATATTCGATGGTATATAGGCGTTCTTCGGCGCGAGCCAATAGAAGTGGTCCGGAGGCTGGGTTTCCGTTATTTGAGTGTAATGGTGTAGTGTAACTCCTGATGACGTGGGTCGCGCCTCGATAGACACAGGACAAAGTGTCAGTGTAAGTTACGGACGATTGCCGCCCTATACCCATGTCGGGTGTGTGCTAGTGAAGAAGGGAATCGGACTCAACTTGTACCAGCCTTCCATAGGTAACCGTAATGGATTTTCCAGGTGTACAGGGTTTGTTGACACACACGTCTACCTAAGTCAGGCGATGTTATGTAAATACACAACCATATTTAAAGCAAAGCACCGTTTACTGTGAAAATTATTGTTTTGTTACTTTTGTTTTTATTATAGAATATATTTTTATAAATGTATAATTTTAATATTAAATCATTATTAGAGCTAATGCTGTAACAATGATATATGTGTTGTTGATTAGTATTTTATGGATGTTGATTTGACGTACCGTTTACTATAAAATAATAAATGGTAACAATGTCACGTTTATTTTTATTTTTGAGCGTGATTTGTATCGCTCAATACTCTACCACTATTCTACTTAAAAATTGTCCAAAGGTCACAGTATCACACTTTATTTAACCCTAGATTCATAAACATACGTCTCCCATACACCCCAAGTAGTAAAACTTTCGCAGCGCGAAGGAGATAGAAATACATGCGTCTCAGTACCTTCCTAAAGCGACCGAGCTCATCACTGCGCCAGTAGTTTTGGCGCGCAAAAAAAAAATAAAAATGTTCTGCTCTTATCCAAGACTCATGGAAATGGCACTTTGGCACCGTCTGCCAAGCCGGATATTGTAGAATTTTATAACTCAACCAAAGGTGTGGTTGACACGTTTAATCAAATGTGCCATAACATGTCGTGCAGGCGCAAAACTCAAAGATGGCCGCTCTACTACTTTTACGGTATGCTGAATATGTCCATGGTTAATTCTTTTGTCATCCACGTTCATGATAATGTCAATAATCAACAAAAACCATTGTCAAGACGAGCTTTTATCAAAGAGGTGTCAAATAAGATGATAGAACCTTGGTTACGACGTCGACGCGAAACACCAACTTTGAGGCGATGCCTAAAACGGAACATCGATGCCATTTTAGGTGATACTTTGCCTGATGTACCAGCCAACCCTGAAAATCAAGCTAGGAAATTATGCAACTTTTGCTGCTATAAAAAAACGTATGACCCGATTTATCTGCACCTCCTGCAAACGCCACATTTGTATGGAACATCGTGGTAGTTTGTGCTTGGAATGCTCAGAATGATTTTTTTACGTTATTTTTTATGTTTGATCTCTTAATAAATATTCATTCTAATTAATCTATATGTTTTTTATAATATCTCACATATTCATTGAATTAGGTGATCTTTAAAGGTAAGGTGTATCAGAGACGTATGTTTATGAACAATGTAACACTAAATATAGTTTATGAATCTAGGATTAAAATATATTTAACAAATTGAATAAACAATGGCATAAGATATACATAAATCCAATCAAATAACTTTTCTCTTACACATGTGAGAAAACCTAAGTAAATCTCCGTCCAGAGCCACGTTTACCTCTATTAAACGATCTACCATATCTGTAGTTAGGTCTATGACCTCGTCTGCTCTGTCTATTCCTGTAATATGTGCTCTGTCTGTGCCCATATCTATAGTTATCAACTATGTCCCACCTATTTTGCCTGTACCTATTATCTACATCTCGTATACTTCCTCTTTCCTGTTCATCTTGCCTATGACTGTAACTTTCATCTCTAGTAACATATCTGTCTGACCCGTACATATCATCTGCATTTCGTGTGTCATTTCTTTCCTGTCTATCTTGTGTGACCTCACTGTGCTCATAACTATGGCCATGTATGTCCTGCCTGTCTGAAATGGGATGATTACTTTTCATGTCCACACTATGTTGTGCACATTGAGCATATTTCCCATAGTCATTTGTAAACCATTCTGGTAAGATATCTTCATTACAAGCAGTGATCTGAACAGGGTGATGCGATTTCCATTCAAACGTTAAAGACATTATAGGAAGTCTTTGTACATCATGTACATACATAGCACCATGTTTCTTGATTATTTCTTTTTCAAATGACAGTTTCACAAAATCCAGGAATCTGTCCAAGAAATTTAGACAAACTTTTGGAGACCAAAACTCCTAAAAAAAATTGATTTTGCTGTATTATTACTACATAACGATATGAATGCATAACATTTTAATCCCAGAATAAACTCAAGCATCAATAATATTAAATATTACTTTCAAGTATATGCCATTTATTTACCTCCATTACTAAGTCTGCCAGAGAATATGACTTCAATTCTTTTACAATCCCATTGTCATCACGATAGCCACAAACGACTTTATCAACACCAACTAAATGAGACTGAACCCACCATCTTAACGATTTGTATTTTCTGAAATTTAAACAACTTTATTTAGGATATACCTAAATAAACCATTATTATAAAAGGTAAATGTTTAATCTTTATTGTTCATTTAATTAGGAAACCCAAATGTCAAAACTTAAAATTAGCAGATATAGTGCTAATTATTTATCACTGTGAAGACATATCACTTACATATTTATGCAATAAATAACTTATATGGAAATAATAACATGAAAACCCATACTAGTATCTGCCCATCCCCATTTTAATATATGAATAGAAAGCCTAATAAACACCTGAAATTAAATTTTTGTTTTCCTGTTTTGGTAATTGCACTTGTCTTCAACTCTACAAAAGCTACTGAGTTTAAATACTCTATGACTTGTTCAGTTTCCATATCAGCAGCTAGCTTTTCAGTATCAGTCTCGCATGAAACTCCATCACTTTCTGCACCAAACACCAACTCATGCTCATTTAAAAATGTTTGATATATTATATTAAACTCTTCAGTTTCAACACACGGCTTACTTAAGTCGGGCTCTGAACTTGATGAATCTATAATATTAATGATGAATATTATATTGTGATTGCTATATTTGCACAATCCTCTATGTATGTTTTGTCAATTACACATACCACTCTGCATAAATTGCTCGAACTTATGCCCCCAGGAACTCATTAGCTTTTCTCTCTCTGTTTCATTCTGATTTTTCTTTGGTAGTTGGCATAAATATATTGCACCCTTATACAGCTTTGCTACAATTACCCATTCTCCCATATTCTCATAAGGAGTTTTACACACACTTGACAAGGTTCCTCGGAAAGTGAAAAACCTCACATTCTTCAAGGTATGCACAACAGAAAAATTTAATCTGGTCTCATTAGAGAGCAGAAAATTTAATAATTTTGAAAGCCTTTCATTATATTCTCCTTTACCTATTTTTTCTTCCATCATTAAATTTAAATCATAATTTACTTCTTTATCTCTTACATTTTTCACGTATTTTATGCCCCTAAAGTCATTACAATAATTTCTTTTACAATCAAGACTAAAGTAACCAATTATTCTTCGAGGACCAAAACTGGGATCAGAATATCCTTGATACGTTTTTGGCGAAACTAATAAAATGTCCGACATTTTAACAACACACACAGAATGCCGTAGATAACTAATCAGACTAATAATAACCTACCACCCAGGTTAAACGGCTTCAAATGACCAATGAAGACGATCCCGCCGGTGTTGACTATTTGGGAAATAACCGGTAACAGTGGGCTTATCACGAATTGAGTCTGGCTTTCGAATCGAGCTGTCACAAGTAAAACGGATCCGTTAGCAATCGGGATCATGAATTTTTACTAACGACTAACGAGCACTAGCAATCTATCAAATGAACGAAAGATCGAGACGTTCGAAAATTAACAAAAAGTATCTAAAATATTGTAGTTCCAAATCCGCACGCGGTGGCGCTGCTCAAATTTCCATACAAATCGCTTGAAGCGAACTCGGTTCGAAAGCCAGACTAAAATTCGTGATAAGCCCACAGGAGATATACCGACTTTTTTTAGAAATTGTATGTTATGTAAACAAACTGACCTACTGCTATTATTTATGGTATAATGACAGATCTAGGGATGGGCATATATAAAAGTGACCGATTGATCAAAAGTAAAATAAAATAAAACGTATTTTGATATTAATTCTCTTTATTCGATTCGTCACAATTAGAGTAACTCTAAGATTCACTAGTATCAAAATTCGTAATGTGTAAAAATAAGTCGTCGTAAAATAGTAACCAATAAGCAGAACAAAGATGAAGAAAGTACGCGCACACGCCATGAAAGACAATGAACGAGTGAGATTTGCGTGGTTGCGATGGTCAGTGTTGTCTATTATGCCTTTTTGTCAGATCCACATTTACGATTTTTGTGATTTCTTTTATTAAATGTTTAAAAAAATGCACTGGTAATAACACAAAAATAATTATAATTTATAATAATTTACATTTAAACTATTTCTTATCATTGTAACAATTTCTAATATTTGCCACGATCATTCATTATTCTACATTAGTACACATCACTATTGTTTCCATAGACTAACCCAGTTAGAGAAAAAAAAAAGTTTGACAGATTTGTAATTTTTCGGATGGTTATTTTTGTAGTTAATTATTTATAGTGAATTATATCGTTTTATTTGTAATATTTATAGAATATCGAAAGAAAAAACTTTGAAATATTGTCTTAGTTTATCAGATTTTTTAAAGTGTTCGTTATAATGCCTGTTTTTTGTCCACAAAGGTTTGTTTACACAACATGGAAGTTCTAAAAAAAAGTTCTATAGACGATTTTATATATCTTTCGTGGAATGAGAGGCGCGCGAGGCGAGTACCGAGCGTCACAATGGTTGATCATCTTCTCTCTTTCTGACCCGTGGAATACTCGATCTTGTGTCTCGCTCACGGTCACGTTCCGTTTACACTTCGTTCATTGTTATTGGTTTTAGATTTTTTAAACGAATATTAATCAATTTTCTCGAGGTTTTTTTAAATTAATATTATTGCTACGTCACTGTTTTCTTTTTATTTATCAATCCAGGGTGTCACACTGACACAATATTGTGTTGACATCTTGTTTATGTCTATAGTCTATACTAAAGCCGCGTTTCGAAGAAACAGGAGCAGGAGACGCGGCTTTAAATGAACATATATAAGGAAAACTAAAATCTAAAAAATACCACATTTAGAGTTACAAAAAACTAATGTGATATATTTATTTATTACGATAAATTCATTTTTAAATAAGTTACGAGCTTTCAAAAAATCTAAAATAATAGTAAAAAAAAATGACGGAAGCCACATTTAGAAAATACAAAAATAGTAAATTAAATTTTAAATTTCATAAATATGCTGTGATTTAAACCTTTGTGGTCGCGATCTAAAATCTCTAAATTTCAATAAATTGTCGTTTTATTATTTTTTACCTATCCTATTCTCTTCATTTCACTCAGAAAAAAAGTACGTAGATCTACGAATTTTCCATATGGAAATTTTACTCTTTCTACGTAATTTTCTAACTGCTCTACATCTTATTCAAAATTCGAGTTGGCAACACAGTAGCACGCCCATGTAGGTATAGTCTGCCAGATACGAACATATTTTATGTTTTGTTATTATGATTGTAGAACAATTACTAAAATGTGCTGACTAGAGAAACATACTTTTTTTTACATTTAGTAATTCCTGGGGTCCTCAACTAAAGCCAAGCCGTGACAACATTGAATTATAAAAAATTGTTGGTCTTGGTTATTGACTTATTGTTAATTGTCTCTGTCGCCGACTAAGTAGGGTCATAATCACAGGTTATAAAGTAATTCGGACCATAATGTGTTCTGGGGGAAGTGTAACTGCAGTTTAACGTATTGTTTAAATGCGGCACAATATTATAACACGATAATGTATTCTAAATTTTGATGAGTATTTATTTGCGGATTAGGGTTTTATAGTTTCTTGGGCTGTTACCGACTGTTAGCTGGGTACTCGGCACTGGCCATAAGTACATGACACAATTGATATATGCAGTGATGTATGGGGCTATTCATCAGGAAAGGATTGTAATAAAATTGTTTAATTAATTGTGTGGTGTGCAGTTTGATCGATATCTGCAAAAATGAACACCAGTTTTACAAAGTGTAGGCTTTGCTTAAAACTAGGAAGTTTTTCTTCAGTTTTTGAAAAAGATGATTCCATGAAATTGTCAGAGATGGTTATGGCATTCTCAAAAGTCCAGGTAAAATGATATGATTCTTATTTAACAAATTATACATTATATTTTTATTTATCATCATATGAAGTGGATGCATATTATTATACTTCTTATCTCTTAATGGACTTGTTGACCGGAGAACCAAAATAATTTTAGTGTAATAATTATTACAGATTTTTGAAGGAGACGGTTTAACAGACAGAGTATGTGGGACTTGTATAGAAAAACTAAGTACAACATACTTATTTAAATTACAGTGTGAAAAGACGGATAAAATACTCAGATCAAATATAGGTATGTATAAATATACCTATATAAGTATTATGATTAAAGTGTAACTTAATTTAGGATTTATATTACAGATTTACCATTAAATGGAGATAATATAACCAGAAGTGTTATTAGCCATGTTGATACTAGTGACGAGACAGACAGTGATATGGATTCAATCAAATGTGTCTATTGTTCTAATTCATATAAATCTGTAGGAGGGCACAGGTGTCAAGTAAATTGTACTATTGAAAACAAAGTTGGTAGCACCGGGAGTGATGAAACTCTTGTTGCAACTGATTTGGATGTAGACTTTTTTTCAGCTGATTCGACGTTAGAAATGAGCTCACAAGAAGTTTCTTGTGTCTTGTGTGAAGATAAATATGACAAATTTGATTCATATGTGAAACATTTGGATGAATGCACAGCTAATGTAAAACTTCGTTATTTTGTGTGCTCTTTATGTCATGAAATACATTCACAAAAAGATAATTATTTGTTGCATTTGAACACGGCTCACTTTAAAGAAAATTTAAATGTCAAAACAGAAGTAGTGGATAGAGATGTAGTGGATTGTGTTACATCTGAAGTACAACTAAAATCAGTATGTCGTAAAATTGGTTGGTCAACTGAAGATATATATCAAGAAATTGATCCATTCGAAGATAAAATAACAACCCAAACACCAACTTCAAGCCCAATAAAATCGTTCTTTTCAAAATTAAGCAATGAGTGAGTTTTCTTGGGATATAGGCATGTATGGAATGTGATCCACATTGTGCTTAACCTCTAATCTATTGGGTAAATCGCTTTTTAACTAACATTTCTTCTTATTATTTTTTAGCTTTAAAATTTGGGTGCAAATACTAGGAATGCTATAGTAAAAGAGTATATTAAATTGTGATTTAAATTTCAGGAGTTTCAGCACGCCAAGAAAAGTCAGTTTTCGGAAACTTATAGAGGATGGAAAAGCAAAAACCTCAAACTATATACCATTTAAGAGGTATATAAAAAATTATAAACTTAAGAAGAAGGAGGCTCTTTATAGCCCTGTTACACCTAAATCACAACGCCTGGCTCAAATACAAATAACTGAACCTATTACAGGTATTATATTTTTCAATCTCTCTGATGTTCAGCTAGAGTGTGGATGTGCCTGTTATTCCGATTGTTTGTAGGCAGTGATAGCCTACAATATAATCAGCTTAATGAGACTGAACTAAGCTAATTTCGAAATTTGATTATCTCACGTCACGGTTACAATTCAGAGTAGTACATTTGACAGAACACTGCACGGTTGATGCAATAGCTCATCTAAGTATTAACACATTCTTTATTCATGCAGATAGTGACTATGGGACACCAAGCAGTACTTCAGATGATTCTTGGAAAATGAAGCAAAATCTCATTTGTGCATGTGACAAGAAAATATTTATGCTTTCAGAAAACTTGGAGGTATATTGTGTATAATATGTAATAGTAATAATTCATTGACATTATTGTAACAGCATATCAGATTATCACACAGCGGAAGTGGCTACTGTCTGCACATGTTTTTTGCTCATGGACTGCACTCTTGCTTGACAAACTACAACAGTGAACGTAAATTGCACTTCTGAGAGCACCGATTGGTTGCTCAGCCCTGCTCGACATTCAATTACTGTTATAGTTGTTGGCAGCTATAATACTTTCATTATTTTTCGAACAATAGTTAAAGTATAATGTTATTCGATTTCAACAGAATCGGCAAAGAGTGATATCTATGATAACAGAACTTGGTGGTGTAGTGGCTGAAAATACTAAAATGGAGATGTTGGCAACTCACTACATAGCTGTGTTACCAGCTGATGCGTACACTGGTATGATGGTGTGTGCTTTAGGGACAGGAAAGTGGATGCTCCATTGTAATTATGTCTATGACAGTCACAGAGGAAGAGCTTTCTTAAGTGTAAGTGTTATAGTTGCAGTTATCCAAGACACAAAAATGCTTCAAGCTTGGGGTTTGAACTGTTCTATAAATCTATTCATTTACCAATATCCGACTTAATTTCTGTGTATGAATTTATTACAATGGAATTTATATGTATTATAGGAAACTTTGTATGAATGGATGAAACAACCTAAACTACTTGATTTGGATAACACAAGTGTTGAGTTAGCAAAGTCATCTGCCTTCTGGCATCATCGTCTTTCGTTGCATAACTCTAAGATGCCATTTGAAGGAAATCAAGTGGTGCTTATAATGAAGAAAAAATATAGACAATATTATCAGATGGTATTTAAGACATTGAAGGCCAAAGCTATTGCTTATGACCCAAGGTAAGTCTCGTTTGATGAAAATTTTCCTCCAAATGAGTCCTTAATTTTGAAAAAATATGTTTATTTCAGAACACCTGGGAGCTGCTGTTCAGCAAACTATTGTTTTGTTGATATGAGGGTGATAGACAGGGTAAAACTACAATTCTTCACAGATCATAACATTCCAGTGTTCCCCTATCAATATATATTAATATATCTTATGAACAGGGGGCACGTACAAGATGAACATAAATATTTGATACAAGATTGTAATAGGGATATAGACACTGTCGATTTTTTAAATAATACATTTTAAATCTTTTATGTTCTGTTACCAAGTGACTGCTACACTGAGAATTTTGAAAATATTTTATAGTAGTTTTAGGAACGGGTATCTTAAAGAAAATATGCCCTTAGTGTTGAGCAATACACCAGCAGAATACTAAGAAATATTTTATAATAGTGGGAGCTCCCAGGCTAGTCTATTGTATAAGAAAGACGTGTGCCATTCCAATAGTGGTAAATAAGATATGAATTATGCATATATTTTTATAATAAAAAACTTTTATTTTTTATTAACAATATTTTTATTTTAACATCCTAAAAATTACAATATGTCAGCACTGAGTCATTTGTTTTTATTAAATAGTTTGTGAATTGTTTCAGCAAAACTAGGATGTTTTAATTTATTTGCCATATATGACAGATCTATTTTATAATCTTGTTTTCTCTCAATTATATAAGAGATAAGTGGTAGAAATATCCTGGAGATTTCTTCTATATCCATTGCACTGTGAGAGTTTGTTATGAATATAATAATATCAACAACAGCTTGAATGTTAGCATCCAATAAAGCTTCAGTAGAGAAATAATTCTGCAATCAAATGAATAATTATTATTTCAAGATTTGTGTTAATTAAATGTAATAAAATTTACCTTTATAATAACTGCATAGTTAGTATAACAATACAGTAGACAAGGTTTAGCGTTTCCCTCTGCAGATGAGCATAACAATTGCAATGCAGAATGTAGGGCTTGAAGTGCAGTCGGAGAATCCTTACTCTGACTGAGAATGCAGCACCAGGCGTTCTGCCATTCTCGGCTGGTCAATGAAGGTAATATCTAAACAAAAGATTTTCATCATTATTAGGTTTATAGTCAGACAAAAACAAACTGAAGGGGTTGAAAATGCATATTCAGTAATTTAGAATTACCATAGGAATAGTATTTTAAATTACTTAAATGTTATATTCGTAAATAATCTCAGATACCGCTATAATTTAAGAATAATTTTGCAGCAAACCTTAGCTAATATTACAGCTGACTGATCAAAACTAAGATTTTCTTGACCTGTAATAATTTCTAAATAGTCATTTCCTTGGGGATTCCAAAGTTCCTTAAAGTAATAAATATTTAGAGGTTGCAGAGTCTGTAGTTTGTTCTTCAACCAGTTTGCTTCTTTTACTGGAAATTAAAATATATGAATGAATACCAAATTAACAGTACTCTAAAACTACTTTAAGTGGTTATCATTAAAATTATTATTACCAGGTATTTGGGAGTTATACGTTTTGAATACATTCATTTGCAAATGGAGCGCTTCTTCTAACGTGGTAGGGGCTTCAGATATGAATGTTTGGTTCGTCCAACGTACTACTTCCATGATTTGTCCAATCATAGCCAGCAATGGTGCCCTATATTTTAATAGTTCATTCACCTCATATCCATGTTTTAGGAATTGTAGATTTAATTTTATCAAACGAATATCTTTATCCACCAACGCCTCATGTAAGCCGGGCATTATGATAAGTAGCAAAAACTTCGCTTCGCACACTATATTTTCAGTTTTTAATTGGATTATGAATTGTACGAGGTTATTGAGCTGAACGTCTGTTAATGATTTGTTTTTGCAAGCATTCAGAATAACCTTAAACAAGGCGGGGTCAGTATCAGTGTTGTAGAAATGATTTAAAAATTGTTTGAGCATGATCATTATTTTCAACATGAGGTCAATTTGTTTTGAATTATCAACAGCCACTGACACTATTTTTATGTAAATCTCCAATGGATTTTGTATAAAAGTGTTGTAAACATCATGTATATTAGTATCAGGTGATGATACCAGTTTATTGAATAGTTTTATGTTCATATTTTGGAACTCTTCACATTGTAAGTCATTGTTGAATAGTCTATCTGGAAACTGTTCTAATGTCAGTTTAACCTTCACCTCATCTTCAACCAATGTAAATGCTTTAATTGCCAATAACTTATGCATCTCTCTATGTTCGTGGTTCACATTTTTTATAGCATTTAACATGATTGTGATTATTTTCTCATGATCATGCGGTTCAATTAAATTAATATTTGACAACAGAGTTTCAAGTAGTTCGTTATTGTTACTCAGATGTGGTGAATTAATTATAGCTCTTACCCAATGTATTTTATCTTCAGAATCTTCTGTAGCATTCTGTATAATAGTATCAATATCTGAGCCACTTATTATATCATGAATATCAGTAGGCTTACATGACATTTGGGGTAACATTGATAGTAAACTGTGCTCTAATAAACTTGGCACTTTGCTCAATTGCTCATGAAATTTATAACAAGTTTCCCGGATAGTTTGTTGCATACTTTTACCATTCTCTTCATACTCCGTCCAAGCACAGAAGACTTGTACACTGACATCCATTATAAGTGCTTGTAACTTATCAAGTAACATTACATTAAACTTTTCAATAAGTTCTCGCAATTCAGTATTAGTGCTGTTACACATTTTAAAGGAAAGTGACCTAGTTTGTATACGTTCTGTCTCTACAGTATATAAATACATCTCATTGAAACCATCTGATTCAAATTCTGGTATAGACAAATAGCAATTTAGGCACTCCATTGTTAATGTAAGTAAACTATAAAGATAGTGTCCTTTATATACATCTCTTTCTTCCTCTGTGAGGTGGTTTAATTTATCTTTATTTGGTGGCTCCACATAATAATTGAGACACAATATAAACTGATTATATGCATCATCAGGTATTGTTGGTAAATAGTGTGTATAAAAATGTAGTCTACAGATGAATTTATAAATACCAGACATCAGTACATTTAACTGTTTTAGGCATTTCGTTGGTTGCATAAACTTTAAACTGTATGTAAGGTGTTTGGCAAGTTGCACAACTAAGCATGGATGACAGAATACTAATATTTCTTTTACAAAATCGTGCATGTGTAGTCTCCAAATAAAAGCACTGATTAAATGTTTGTTAATAAGGGGAGCTGTGAACATAATACTTTCAATATCAGGAAGATCAGCAATGCTTTCAAGAGCATGTACATCTGTATTTAGAACTAAATAAAGACAATATATTCTCATTTGAGATTTGCCATGCTCTGTTACACCGTTTTCAGTCAAATAATTATTCTCTTGCAAAAAATTAAACACTCTGGAAATAATGTTATCAATAATTTCCTCATTGCCTGAAATAAACAAAATAATATTCATGTAAACATTCATCTCTTTGTGGTTAGCTTGTATATTCGAATTCAATCCTCAGCCGAAACAAACATTTAAACATAATATTTGACATTAAAGCAATTGCTCCGGTTGTAAATATCCCTCCCGGCTTGGAGTATAAATGTGCATATAATTACTATTATACGATTAGTTATGCCTATGATTAAATATGATATTGTAGTCCGCTTTTACCAATAGCGTAAGAGATAATAACTTTCTATGAAATCGTTTTGATTTGACAAAGATAATTTGCCATAATTTCCAGCATTAACTCTTTATCAAACAATATACAATATTTACCTCCCGTTCCACTTATCTTTACGAAATTATGCACGCTGTCTGCAGATAGTAAAACTCCTTGGAACATTAAAAGTTCCGGTGTGAAATTCATTTCGACAATATCATAAGCCTCATCAATTCAAACAAATTCAACAAATGTAAATGCCACAGATTATACAATTTACTACAGATTGGACTTAGCGGGGAATGTAATGGCCTAGCGACTGCGCATGAAAACGATTGCTACATTTGAATCATAATCATTCGATGATATTATTTCTTTTAACAATGTGAATCACTGTTATAAATAATATAGGTTATTTAGGCAAGCTAAAAATATTTACACTTTTAGATACACACTTGAAAATAATATAAATATAAGGTAATAATTGGCACAGTACTAAATAGCACATGTATATGTGAGCGACTGATTTGATTTTATTACGGTCTCGAAGATTCGTGAATTATTTAGGGTAAGCTTTATAACATATTGTGTGAATCGGCGTAGCAGATTTGACGTATGAATGACAAAGTATTTATGTTATTTTTCACACAATATCAATGAGATGTTCTAACGGTTAGACTAACCACACATTCATGCGCGTGTTTCTCCGAAACATTACACAAAAACATTGAAACATTGGGGCTCACCAATGACTACTAGAAAGATAGTGTTCTACGATAGAAACTAGTTTTGACATACAATGTGTGGTGATTAATGGCCTCAGATATCT
This sequence comes from Tineola bisselliella, assembly GCA_028551675.1. Classification (NCBI taxonomy): domain Eukaryota; kingdom Metazoa; phylum Arthropoda; class Insecta; order Lepidoptera; family Tineidae; genus Tineola; species Tineola bisselliella. The sequence goes on along the minus strand of JAPWLS010001485.1, from coordinate 262,364 downwards.
ATTAAAGACAATTTTACCAATGTCGAATATTCAATAAGATCAATTCAATAAAAACATTTACGCATACGGCAAGTACATCTCTACGTAAAGAAGTCGCATCAATGACAAGTTATCAATTACTTATCGACTGACTCGTACATTATACATTTATTAAAATATAAAATGTGTTTCGACAACACAAAGCTTGGGTTAAAAAAACCATTAAACTTTGAAGGATTTTGTCATAGGGTCATAAAGTAACGTGAGATAAGTGAATCAATAGTAAAATTCAACATATTAAACTAATATTTTTATTTTATTAAAAAGGAACGTTTTCAGGGAGAAACTCCGTTGAAAAAATTATGGAAAGTTTCAATGATATTTATTGGCTATACCGAAATTGGCACTATTAAATGATTCGACACGAACGATAGGAACTTGTAACTCTAGGATTTTTAGATGCAATCATGTTCTGCCGTCGACTTATTATGCTTACAAATAAACTAAAGCTCAAAGTATATATATGAGTAACATATGTATTCACACTCTAGGTCTAAGTCGTAGTTCGAAGTAGGTGGCCTTTGGGATTCGCAATCAAAAAAAATTTTAGTAGAAAACATTTTATTATTAAGATATTTAATTAAAACTTATAAATGCCGTTGAATAGATTTTAAGTTTTTTAAAGCATTTTTAAAATTTGGGTCGATACTTAAAGCTAATTTATACTGCGTCTCCGCTAGCTTATATTTTTTCCATTGGTGATATAAAACACCTGGAAAAAAAAAGAAATCGTTATATTTTATCAAGGAAGATATTAAGAGTATATAATCCTTTTTTTTTTTTACCAAAATTAGCATGATGAATCGCCTCAACATTATCCCCTAATAAATGTATACACTTATGAAAATGTGTTTCAGCTAATTCACGTAACTTTAGTCTTCCATATAAGTTAGCAACAACAAAATGCAAACTTCCCCGATCAGGTATAGCTTCAAGTGCCAATGGCACTTTTTCTAATGCTTCACGCATTAATCCTATAAATAAATTTCAAAATATATAAGTTTTTAAAAACAAATATTTGTATTCTTTAATTTATATTGAATAATATTTTATCGCAATTGTAGTCTCTGTCTTGATTTTTATTAGAAAAGTCTTATGATTTTTTTTGTGTCGTCATTGCAAACCCAGCACAATTGTTCAATCATCAATGATGTTTGAATAACGCGTACGTACCTTGGTTGACAAGAATTGCGAGATAATTGACCCAAGCAGGCCCATGGTGCGGGTTTAATTCTAAGGCTTTCTTCCACGTTTCAATCGCCTTATTTGAGTTATTGAGTACTAAATACTGCAAAACAACAAAAAAAGGATATATTATTTATTCATTCTCAAAGAAGGAAATTAATAAGAAATAGAATCCTTTTATATCTTGTTTGGTGAAGTAAAAAATAAGTCGTTTACATATATTTTTTCTAAAATTAAATTTTATATGTCTTATTAAATATTACAATAGATTTTGAATCGTATTAAACAATTATTTGTAAAGAGTAAAAATCAAATTCATATAGCTGATTGTAATCAATTATTTACTTACAAGATGACCCAAATTATAATAACAATCTGGATAATTTTTACGGTATTGTAATGCAGTCAAATATGCCTTCTCAGATTCTTCATTGCGTTTCATATTCACATAAACTATACCCAGATTCATCCATGCACCAGCAAAATCATCTCTTGAAAATTGACACGTATTTGAATTAATTAATAATTAACAGATATTACTTAATTTGTTTTAGATAAGTTAATTCAAGATAATCATAATAAACTTATATATAATAGAGTATTAGGCGTAGTCTCTTAAACCCTAACACGTTACTATACAGATGCCGAAGAGGTCAACACCAGGCCCAGTCCATAACAGAACATCAGTTTATATTACAGCCATGTAGCTATGTTCACCGCTTGTAAAACCATGCGTATATCTTGAAATGAAATAGGCATATTTTTTATCAGCTGTTAAGAAATCGTTGTATACATTTCACGTGTTCACGCGACTTTATTTATTTACTTCTGAGACATCTGTATATAATAATTTAAATATTATTTCATGCTTAAATTATTACTATTTTAATTAAATATGAATTCATAATAAAAGCGATATATATAAATAGAAAGAATGTATTATTCTAGTATTCATGGAGACAGATCTTTTTTCTTCTTAAAATACAATATTTAAGTTATGAAAGAAAAATTAGCTTGAAATAATAGTTCTTACTTCAGTTCTAATGCTCTTTTCAAAAGTAGTTCTGCTTCTTCGAGTTCATTTTCCGTTCTCAGCATATTCGCCAAATTGTTCATCGCTTGATAATAATCTGGGAATAATCTTACAAAGTAAAATTGTTTATTAAATATAATGATTGAAATATATAATATATTTTCTAACAAAATATTTTCAATATTTACCTCAAAGCTTCTCTATATTCGGCTAGAGCCCATTGTGTTAAATTCTTTGAATCTGCAACTTTTGCAACATTATAATGCACTTTTGCGTTCAAAGGACATACTTTAAGTCCAGATGTAAATAAATTATACTCGTTTTGCCAATCAAAAGATCTCTGCACTGACCTTAAAGTATAAATTATGACGAGATATAAATAGAAACACATCGCAATCTGAAATTAATAATCTGAGGTGAGTGTAATTTTCTAGATATCATTTTTTATACACTAAATACAAAAAATCACAATTCTATCAAACATAAAAACTTTGTAACTCTAAACGTTGATATGTTTTTATGATCTTTTTACTTAATGATGTTGCTTATACTTCTAATATATTAAAACACTGCACCTTTTTAGATATCCTTTCAATATTTTTAATGCCAATCACAATAAGTAAGCAATATCCAGCCGATGAAATGTATAAAATGCGTTCAGCCAAAACAAACCCCACAGTAAAGAATATATTTGAAGCTGGAAGAAATGGTATAACAAGGGTAGCAGCAGCAAATAACAATAACCTGAAATGTATAACATGTCACTAATTAAATATGTTAGGGGCCTTAATGATATGAAAATAAAGTCTACTGAGAATAAGTTCAATTGGAATTATATCATTTTATTGCTTAATTACAAAGACTTTTAAAAAGCAATCGAAACGTAATATATTTTTAGCTAACTTTCAATTGTTTCTTGTGCATCGTTACGATCTCAGAGCAAAATATTTGACTATATGTTTGCTAAGACTAATATAATGCATTAGTGACTACTTCTCATATTATGTATGAATTAAAATGAATATACCTCCTTTTTGTCCTCTCAATTTTAGTATTAAATACATGTAGAAGAAATACACTTAGATACAAATAAAATAGAGCTACAAATATAAGGCGCGGATCACTCAGACTTTTAATTACGGGAACACAGCCCATTGACCAATCAAAACATAACCATTCTGGCCAAATTTGAATTAGAATGTTTAAAAAATATATATAACTGTAGGTTGCAATCTGGAATTTCAAAGAAAAATATATAATTAATCAGAATAGACCAATTCGATATTATTATAAGACAATATTGTTCAAAACAATGTTCAATAAACTATAATTGTGTTTTTCTTTTCAAATGTGTTTAATTTTAAACCTATTGAATATTTTTTATTTTGCAGCAGTTTGATATGCGACAAGTCTGCTACATATTTGGTATATGAGATACAGTGGATGAATTTGTAAGCTTTGCAGATATCTTCAGGTCTAGATAGAGAAGGCAGTTCTCATTTTAAGTTGTAGGGCTTACAAAGTTGAGAGTTATATGTTGTCCTTTGTTCAAGCTAGACAGGCATTTGTCACTTGAGCCGTTTTAAAATAAATATTACAAAAAATTATCTCGGCTAGGAATATGTGGCACAGAGGCAATAACAGTAGCATTCCTAAATAATAAAATTTTTCCACATAAATACCTTAGTAAAATAATCTTCACTAAATGCGGCAGGATTATCTATCGATTTAAATTGAGGCACAGAATTTCCCATAATAAGCCATCTTATAGATAAAGATACAACAATAGTTATTAAAATTATTGTTATTCTTACAACACATCTCAAATATTCAGGTTTATAAAATGTTGAGTTGTTTTTTAAACCAAACTGTTTTTTTAATCCAACTAAAATTACAAATAATTTCCAATGTAATATGATATCATATATAAAAGTGAATCCCTGAAAAGAAAATAAAGAAATGAGTTAAATATACTAGAGAAGCCTCATCTAGGGAAATGTAAGCCTAAGTCATGGGCTCACATGAACTTATTATGCTCTCGGATTTAACAGGGATTATGTTAGGTCTCAGGGATGATGATGCTTCTCTAAGTATACTTTAACATGGGCGTAGCCAGCCATGGGGTCAGGGTGCTAGCAAACTTATAATTTTTTTTTTTTTTGTGTCAACTGACAACTGTAGAGTGTAAACTTTCTTGCGGATAATTAAGTTTTTATGATGATGCTTCTCTATGTATACTTTATATCTTTATTTAAATATATTTTGATTTTTTAAAGTATTTGCTGAAATGTCATTAAGAAAATATGTTATATTACAGGAACCTATAACTCAATTACAACTTATCATAAAATGATATTGTTTTTAAATACAGTGTATTAATTTCACACGACAAAGTACAATGTAATGTCTGGTTAGTACATGTCACTGGGCTCTCTTAACAAAGTTGGAACTAACATTTTGGCAAAAATATAATTCCCCATTACATGAAAAAACAGATCGAGATGAGATTTTGTAGACTCTATGATATCAATATAAGCCATCCATATGTATGCTATAAAGCAAGTATATAAAAGAATTGATATTAAATCAGTTTAAACAAAAGCATGTTCTACAAAGAGGACTTTTAAATGAAGCAGTAAATAACACTTGATAATTAGTACAAATGTATGTAAATATGACAGTGAAAGAAATAACATAAACCTAATAACATTGTTTCCCATGTGTATTTAATTAAATATAATAATAATCTAAGAAAATAAACAATTTACAAATATTTGTTTATACTCACAAGAACTGTAATTCCATTTTCTTTAAACAACATTGAAATAAAAGCAAATGCCATTGATGCTAATAAATAAATCCAAGCCCTTTTTCCTTCAAACTTTCCTTTAACAATTGAATAGTGGTAATATAAAAATGATGCAAAATATGTTATAGCTGCGAGGATGTCCGCTCTGCCAACTACGCCACTTACAGCCTCTGTATGTATTGGATGAACAGCAAACAGAAGCGAACCACAAAAGTCCACATCTTTATATTTTATGATTTTTTTCCTAAACAAATGTGAACTAACTAGCATGTCTCTATATGTATAAAAAATTAAGATTGTACATAATGTGTGAAATATTAAGTTAGTAATTTTAAAATGGTACGGAACGAATTTGTTTCCCGACAGCTTATAGTTTAATCTGAAATAAAAAAAATATGTCACTATTTGAAAAACATTCACGGGTCGAATTGTGATTTAATTGACTTTACCTAAATGTATTAACAGTTAGGGGTCGGTATGATTTGTGACTCAAATTATTTCCTATATCCACTCCCCAGAAGTCACTGTAGAAAGAGTCTCGGAAGGAGTTTGATGTAACATCTTTATTTTTGTAAATAGCTTCAGAATCATCAAACACAAAGTCAGAATTAAGGCTAAAAACAAAAGGAATAATTGATGCGACAATAAGAACACCTAATTTGAACTTGTCTTTACTGTATAGATTTGTTAAACACATAGTGTTCATTTTAAAAACTAAAAAGAACAATTCGGAACCAAGAAACGTAAACACATTATTTACAAATTAACAAATGTCAATGTCAAGATTCGAAATCCTTAATTTAAGCTGAATTCTCACGAGACTAATATTAACGCTCGTCGTATGAAAATAATTTCATTGTGAAATAAAATCAAAAAATGAATACATCGCCAAGTGAATTTCTTCTATTTGTTAAAATTTGTCACAAGTTAATCTCTGTAAGTAAAGACCTTGTTGTTTTTCGAATGTTAAGCCTACTAGATAGTTGCCAAGTTTTAGTACATGCAAGTCAGGGTTGAAAATTAATGTCCATTGGAGAAAATAACAAATTATATACAGATGAGGAGGAGGATAAAGAAGAAACGTTTGAATTTGATTTTATCGATATTCCATGGGATAATCGCACCAAGCGCAGCAAAATTGGGATCGTAGTCTTATTAGTATCAATCGCTGTTGTAACATTTTCATGTGTTTGTATTAATTTAAATGTACAACGGAAGGGATATTTAAATTATGCTTTACACGATCATAGAAAATTAAATTGTCATATGGTAAGAGTTGATAATTACAAATATGTAGCAAGAATACATACCATAAAAGATCAAAAAGCTATTTGCGTAGGGCTTGTGATAGACGAAACGTTGATTGTTACAAGTGAGGAGTGTGTGCAGTCGGGGCCCATTATCTTACGTGTAGGAAGTTGGTCCGAGTAAGTAAACTTAAATATAAACTAAAATTAATAACAGTATCAAGCGTTAATAAAATAAGGGAAGGTGGCTTTTATTTGTAATTCATTCTCGGAACGCTTATTAAATGGCATTAATTACTAATTCAAATGTACAATCCATATTGTTTAAATGTTTTATAATAAGTATTATATATTTTCACAGACCAAGATGCCGCAAAAATTTTGCCGTTGACGTAATGCGAGTTGGGAAGTACACAAATATGAGTATCCCCAAAATAATAATGTTACGCACTTTGGAAAAACTCGGCGATTGTATCATTACTATTCCATTTGGTGAAAAAGTAAACTGGAACACGACAGCTTATGTTATCGGAAGAATTATGCATGGCGGGAAGTTACTATCACGACAAGCGGTAACTTTAGAAGGATCAGAGTGTCCTATGGAGGGTGATGCTATTTTAAATAAGACTTCTGAAAGATTTATTTGTGTAAGGGCTACTGCCAGATGTCCCATTACAGCGGGAGACTTGTTGGTGCAACACGGAAAGATTTTTGGTTTATCTCCCACTACTACGAAATTGAATTACAGAAAGAAGTTTGTACAATTCAGCGACATCACACAGTTTAAAAACTTACTTCAATAAACGCATATCAGTTTGAAAATTTTTATCTCCTATTATAATCTATGTAAAAATCATAATAGACAACATTAACATGTTATTCAGTGTTAGTAATGTGTAGGTAATAGGCAATTACGTAACATCATCAACAACAAAGAGCTCAATAGCTTCAGTAGGTAATTCTTCAATAGGTGACATAATAACACAATTTGCATTAATTCAAATGAGTTTGACTGGCGTCAATATGTACGTAAGTTATAATAACCCATTAAGTTCTCGTCACCCAGTCGATTGCTTGTCAAGCTTACCATAGTGATTTTCCAGTGGATTGCCTTGCTGTCAACATGCCAAAAACCCCGTGCCTTTCCACAATTTAAATGTTAATTTGTCGCTAGGCTTGGTTGGATTAATTATTGTGCAGAGACTGTCCATTCGATTTGAGTCTACTTACGTCAGAGGAGATAGACGTTTAATAATAAAAATGTATGGCTCCTATGCTTAACTTTATTTTTACTTGATGTGTGGGTGTAACAACATAGATCTTAAAAATACATTTTCATGTTAATGGTTATTCAAATTGCTACATCGAATACTTAATAGCTACGTGTCTATATTATGATAACAGTAAAGAACTGCGATCTCTGCTTTTGAAAAATTAAAACAAAGTCGCATATTTGAATGTGTAAATTAGGTGTCATAAGCTTGTGAAATGGAAGACAAAACTTTATCCTCTTTAAGAATTTTGCCAGTAAGATAAATCGCGGCCTTAACATAATCCAGAAAAAGGACTGAATGTTAATAACGCCCATTTCGTGACAATATTTAAAAGTTTTAAGAATTATTAAACGTTTTAACTCAAATGCTTACTTACATTTATCTATATTATTTATCATCTTTATTAAGATTTAAATCTAGTTTAAAATTGGATAATATTCCAACAGCCAACTCATAGTTAGTGCGAATAGAGTTTAGAAGTTGGTAAGAATAGACGTATAGGGACTAACTATGTAAAAAATGTTTCTTTTAAGTCAGAAAGGAAATTTCCCCAAAGTATTATTGAGTTCATTGGATAATCGAGACGATCAAATCGAAGGTTAGAGTTTAATATTCAAGAGTATGGCGACGAGATATAAAAATATTAATTGCTACTACGTTTTGCCTCATAAAATTTTTAGAGAACGTCCTCTTATTCAAATTATTATTAAAAGTATAATACATTTACATAATTTGAGGAAGACTGATATTTCCAATATGCATACGAAGAAATATTGCTTAATTTACATTAAATTAAATTAAATTCTTTAAAACATCCTAAATATGAATAATGAGATGATGTAATTTATATTGTCGCGTAGGGGTTGAAATAACTCATTAAATAGTAGAGATTGTATAAAGCGCTATTCGCTGAATGTATAAAGCGATGTAGTCAAAGACAATAACAGTTGTACAGATTGTGATGTGCGCTGTATTTGCATATATATGGCAACTTAGTTGTGGCGTCGGCAAGTGCACCGCTTAAGCTCGAAGTTCACATATTATTTCGACAGAATATAGTTTACTATATTATTTTTATCGTCGATACACATATATGGATTGGATGAAAACCTTTACCGACTTAAAAAATATTTTTTTAAATTCTCAACTTTATTGTAAGTAAATAAATATCTAACGGCTTGGCAAAATGTAGGTTAACAAGAAAATGTCTTATTACATATTTAAATGCACATATCATGCGTTTTAATAAGCCAGAATTGTTACGCAAGTTAAATATTTTAAAAAATTACCATGACAATTGACGTTATAGGTACTCTTGACTTTTAAATGTTTTTTCAAAAGAGGTTCACTTGGTGAGGTTTACTTTGTTTTTAGATTGAACTTTTTGTTGTGGTTTAGATGTGGTTGTTCGCGTCTATTTTTTTAAACACCAGTAAAGTAGAGTAAACTAGGAATAATTTAAGAGATGTCCGATAACATGAACCTTCAAAGGTCAATGCCAATGTTATCTATTGCAATACGAATAAATCGATTCCTACACAATTTAAAAAAAACTAAACAATTGCAATAAATGAAGCATAAGGATAGAGTATTTTTAATATTAAAGATAATCATGTTGTTAATAAAGGTTCGACATGAAAAATTCCTTCACCTTTGTGAAAATCATCATTATTCCGTGGGTAGGCCATAATCGAGTCCTGAGCAAACAGAGCAAAGCATAAGCATGATTTCCTAAGCAAATAAACATTGTAAATAAACTGAGATAATGAAACAAATCATAGTCTTATTTCCTTCTATAGGACTTAACGTTTATGGAGGTTGTTTATGTGAACGACTCTTAAGATGAGCTTAAATAATAAAAAGCATCTCACCATAAATGTGTAGTAAAGATCCTACACATATTTTTAACTTTATCTGCTCTGAAAGTATTTTACAGAAATCTTTCATTCTTTATGCAATGAGGATTGTTTTATAACAATTTATATAATAAGTGACCAGAGAGGAAATTATTTGATTAAATTATTATCCGACGTGTACGCATGAGAAGGATAATGGATGTGGTAAAAGCGAAAGGGGCATGTGAAAAGTTGTGACTTTATAATAGTAATATAATGAATTTAGTTTATTACAATTCTAAAAATAACTGAAATTAATCTTATCACAATGAGTTAATGTACTTCAATATATGCTATAAGAACAATTACAAGTATTTATCTTTTTAGTGTTATCTTTAATAATATTTCCAATAGTTGCTATCATAAGAGTGATTACGATGATTGTTGCAAGGGGGCGGTCATTGAGGAGGTTGATGAATGGCGTGGACGCATGCGCGCAGGTAGTATCATCTGCGAAATATAAGCTCGCTGCCCGATCCTCGCGCCCCACAACTTTGGCGCGCCCAAACGTTTCCACCGAGACTTGGCAAGAGCGCAAAGGGAACTTTCAAACAACTTCCAATTTCAAAAAATCTCGATTTTTAATTTTATTTATTGTTCATTTGTGAAAAAGTTTTGGTTATAATTTTTTTCCGCGACTTTTTCAAAACTTTCAAGTAACTTGACCTGTGTGTGAAGTTTTTCAGCGATTTGCGAAGGTAAGTTTTATTAACTTTTAAAAACTTATTGCAAGTTAACGCTATTACTTTATCTTTAAATAAAAGGTGAGTAAATATTTTCCAATACATGTTATATGTTATTTTAAAAAAGGATCTATGATCATTCATTTCTGGGTCATAAAAATTAGTTTGTTTGAATTGCAAATGACGGTTAAAATATTAACTACAGTGAAATTTAATTAAATGATTTATATTTAGAAATTAATAATAGTTTTAAAAACATTAGAAATTTAATATCTATCTACATGCTATTATAATATTCAATTTATAATAAAATTAAATAAATTATAATACTAATAAAGAAGATAACACTTACTTTTTAAACATAAAATAAATGAGTATTTTAGAACCTACATTTCATCATACGAGCACATACGCCTCGTAATGACGTTTTTTCAGAATTCGATTTTATTATTTGGTTTGTATACGTGATTTTGTTTACTCAAAATTAATAAAAGTCTTTGATGAGCTCGAAAACTCTTTATTCAAATAATTACTCGTTGGCTGTTATGATAATAGGTTTTTTGCAAATATATTCTAGTTATTTTTTTACATTTAAGTGGATATTAAATATATGATTTTAATCGTTCGCTGTTTAAATGAATATCGTGGAGTGTCACTTACGTGCGGTATCCGAGACATCAAATAATCAAATTATATCATCTATCCACGTCACTTTATGACACATAAAATTGCTTATTGATCAAACGTCTTTTACTTCGAAACCGTTAAGATTATCATTTTAATATAAATTTATTTCCTATGGATATTATTAGCTCAGAAGTTAAATAAATAAAAATGTATCTCATTTAGGATGTCAAGATAAAAATAAAATGGAAAACACGAATATTAAACCAAATACTGGCATGCAAAAATATCGGATCACCTAAATAATTTCACATTATATAAAGTATTATAAAGCTTAAATTATGAAAATAACTCAGAATAAACACTATTGATGTAAAGATATAATTTTGTCGTGTTTGGAATTAAATTGAAATACCAACGACAATTTATTTATTATATTTATTATTTCAATAATAGGCAAGTTGGCCGACTTTTTTGCGCGCACTTGCATTGTATTTTAAACTTAATTAAATGCCATTAAACAATGTAGAATTAATATAATAGGCATGGTTTTTCAATATAAAATAATTTAATAGTATCAAAGTTATGTTAACTTTGCATTGTCATAAATTAACTATCTTCAAAGCGGTTAGATATAGATAGAACAATGGACCGTTACTTCAATAGTTTTGACGACGTATTACTTTATAAACCGACTGAATTCTTATTAAAATTATTATGAAGTAGCTCGGTCTTAAGGTGCGTTTTTAATAAAGCGAAGTAGAACGGTACTTCAAACAGTTATTATTGATGAAGTGGTGCAAGCAATAAAGTATTATATATATTTGTTACATCGTTTCGATCGTTTCTGATTCTGGGTACATAAATAAATAATAAATTATATTATAATACATTTTTTTAATGGTTTTTTTATTGGCGTCACACAATTAAAATAAAAACAATTGAATCAAACGAAATAGTTACGTATCTTAAATATTGAAATACGGTAACCATGAATATCTATTGACTACATCATAGAATCTGCATTGTATAATTTTGTATAGGAATTAGTATTTGTGCCTTCAACTCCATACAAATTTGGTCAATGTGATCTTGATAGATATTTATGGACATGAACTATGAATAGAAATGTAGACTTCCACAGAGGAATCTTTATCGACAATTTATAATATGAACCTAGCCTTGTCAACGATGAAGTTTGTATTATAATATGAACACCTATACAAGTTGTAGAACGTACAATACTGCAATTAATAGTTGAACGGAGTTGTCTCATGTATTTGTTAGAGAACTGTTGAGGTTGAATTGGAAATGTATGGTTTAATATTGTGTGCTGTAAATTACTAATTCATAAATTAATAAAGGTTATGAAGAAATCGTAGCAAATATAAATCGGTTTTTTGCGTTATATTATAATTAATGATGGATCAAAAATAAGAAGCAAAAAGTTGTTTTTAAATTAATTAAGTTTTGTGTTGATCTAATTATTACTTTTTATATATGAAAAATTTCTATAATATATACAACATAATATTTATATACAGTGTAAACTTTATATATAGCATAGTAACATTTAAGGGGCTGCACATTTTACGGCGTTATTAAGTTTATTTTAGATATTTTAATACGATACGGCGTTTTGAAAGCTTTGCAGTTAAGATTAAAACTATAATTTTATTTGTAAAATATTTATGTTTTTTAAATTTAAGTTTATTACATATGTTACTAGTAGACTGATCAAGATCACTGTTTTTTCGTGAGATATAATTCTTTTACGTGAAAATCTTTTTCACATAAGTCTTTAAGAAGTGCTTTTAAGATATTTGGATTTTTGTTTCGAAGGTAGACGTCGAGATAAACGGATATCGTTGGATTATGAACGTAAAATATGTTCTCTATGTTTCAAACATGTGTTGCGGATAAAATTATTTAATGTTTTCTAAGGTTTCGTATGAAGATGTTAAAACTGAAAATGTTTTACAAATGTTAAGATCCCCGTTAAGTTAAAGGTATGGAACGTATTTTTTTTAAATTACAAGTTTTCGAATATATTCATTAAATTAATTACATCAATTTATTAGGTATATAGAAAAAATCAATATATAAATGATATGTTGTCATCACAAATATTCCATTCTATTTAGTTATATAGAAGTTAGCAATTGTAATATTAGATCTATGTTAACTTCTGAACATTCCGTAGTAGAAATGTAATTTAATTATTGAGTGTCGTATAGTGGTACAAGAGTCAAGATTTTATTGAGAAAGCTCTTAGCTAAGGATTTTAATTTAATTAACCGTAGAACAGGGTCCACCACTTCTAAGACAAACTGTGGGACAGATAGACATTTTTTATAAAAGGTTTAAATTTGATTTATTAAAAGAAATTATTTGCGTTATAATTTTAAAAGGGGGTAGGCACAATTTAATGAACCAATTAAGGTAATAATTTAGTAAAGCATCCTCTAGATAATATGAGAATTAAGTTTATCTCATCGAGTCAGCATAGTAGAGACGACTAGTAGTCTCTCCACAGTACGAGCTATCATCGCTCATTGTCCACAATCATAAGCCATAAGTCATAAAGTTCTTACAAGTGGCCAAATTAACTTTAAATATATGGTTACATGTACCTATACTTATATTATAAATACAGTCCTGTCATCAGATGCTGCCCGAGGCTGGTTTATGATATTATCTAAATGAAGTTATCACTTGCACTGAGATTACAGCCGCCCTCACCGTCATTTCTACAAGACTCCCCGTAGACCAAGATATTAGAATTTAAACTTTTATAGAGAAAATATCTTTCTTATGAATTAATTATTTTATTATTCGATTTGCTGACGTCCAACATCGGTAGCTGATATTTTGAATATTATTAATCCGACGTTCCGAAAGCTTGCTGCCAACGTACTGTAGTAGCGGCGCGGCATAAACGCAATAACAAGCGGTATAATGTATTTAAACTAATTAAATCATATCTGCGTATAATTTAAGACACGACTCATTTCGACGATCTTACGTGGCTTAATATAGTGTTTATACAGATTGTCATAATCGTTGCCAAATCTTTGTAACTATAGTTCATTTGTAATAATTGATTAGGAAGAGCAGTTGTTAAAAGTTTGTTTAAATTTACTTGTAACAATTACATTACAATTGGTTTATTGAAATCGGAACAAATTTTATAAATAAAGAGACAAAAGGTAGTAATTTGATGCTACTGATATGGTAAGGTAAATAAGATTGCTGTAAATAATTCATGAATGCAAATATCTTTACATTACAATGGCAGATCAGAATACATTCGAATCTAAGAAAATAAATTACATTCTTTTATGCGATTCCTTTATTGTTATTTTGTCTTTGTTCGCCTGAACGAAAATTAGCAACTGATTTTATCATATATCAAAATTTCATGATTAAATAAAAAGTATTCTTATTTGGAATCAAAATAGGAATTTTCTTTATTTATGTATTTCGTAATAAAACGTCACAAATACAAACGAATATGTAGTAGCAGTTTGTTAAGCGTTTCCGCGTCGGTGAACCTCCCTTGATTTATTGCTATTTGCCGAGACGACAATAAATTTATTGCTTTAGAAATAAATGTTTTAATAAAAATATAAACAATCAATGATGCTACACATTATTGTTTTTCAATATTAGGGGGAAAATAGTAAAAACTCCTTTCAAAATTAACTAGGTACTAATTTATGATTTCATAAAACCAAAATATGAAAACAAGCTTAATAACAGAACCTAAAAGGCTACTATGAATGTCATGTATATACATATTTTAGTAAAATATATATTGAATTTGAGAATGATAGGTTAATAATTATTTTCATTATATAAAAAGAATATTGCTGACAGAGCATTATGAAGACTTGTTGAACAATAGGTAAACTGAAGACAACAGATAGTGGGAGTTTCTGCTGTAGACGTTTCTGCTACAGACAGTTGAATACTTAATTTTGTGCATCGAAGTTATTCATTTATATTAGAATTTACAATATGATATAAAAATATAAGACACACTTTATGTTATAATAAAAATACGATTTAATAAATAAATAACTTAAATGATCATAACATTGCAGTAGATGTCATTGCTTGTTGATCCACAACGAGTGTAACTTAAACTAGAAACTGGGTCATAAATGCCGGTCAAATGTCAAAATCTAAACAAAAGACCGAACTCCTTTTTCAGTAAATACGACTGAGTTTGACGCATGTTATTTAATTACGTGAAACTTTTCTGAGGGCTAAGATATTAATCTTCTTTCGTTTAGGTAAAAGAGAAATGTACTTTACAATTAATCACTTCAAAATTAGCATTTATTTATTTAAAGTCCTTTTAGGTTCGTAAATTTTATAATGTTTTTATAGGAGTCTGATATATTAAGCTAGAGTGCGGTGGTAGAGTTGCTGCCACTATACTGGTTTAAGAAGACGAATGTACAGCTTAGGTTGATATTATGTCCCGTAATACGAGAAGATAAAAGTGGTGGGGATACCTCATGAGGATGAAGTACCACGGCATATTGGATATACTGAATAACAATATCGTCTTAAAAAAATATTTCTCATTTTATGCAGAAGACTCAATCGTTTTTGATTAAAAAATGAACAGAATTGAATTATTTAATAGTGAAACAATGTACAGCTATTTCTCTGTACAAAATTGCATAAAAATTTGAATTTATTCCAAAACTTCATTTTAATTTTGAAATTTTATGCTTTTTATTCATCTTTCCTGGCAGTAATTTCAGAACGCAATTTGCTACCATTTTTATTTATTTGAGTTAATTTTTGTTTGCTATCCAATTCGGAACTTTATTCGGAATCAAAGTTAAACCCGTAAAAAAGTAAAGTACAATTGTCAAATAAAATAAAAATAAAAGATATTCCTTTACCGTTTATAATAATATAAAAAAATTAATTAATAGTTTAGTGGACGTCAACGTGTTTTTTTTTCTCTTTGAAACCACCTAATTCTAAAGCTTTTCTGTAATTAATCAATGTTGTTTTTTGAGAATAATCCACTTTTACTAGAAAGCAGACATTTAGGATTGTGACAAGCTACAGAAAATCGATATTGTTCTAAATGATCGATTTTTATTTTAAAATTTATAATTATCTTGGGAGTTAAATAAATATTTTTCTTTTATCTTAACAAGTCATACAATTATGCCCTTGAAAATAAACATAATGCTTAATCAATATAAAATAACAAATTGTCATAGCAATTGATGAATTTCTTAAGGTTCATGCCTTTAGGAGTTTAATTTTAATTAAAAATAATAGTGTATAACAATAATGATAGTGAAAGACATGAAAATTTTTTTGACATGAGAATTTACGTGTGCGTTGTTAATATTTTATAATTTCTTGTTGGGTCGTTGCCCGAATACTCGACATTTGCAGAATTGTCTTCATTAGACATCTGAGGCTATTTAATAAAAGAAGAAGAACGAATATTTTACATTTTAAAGTTCTATGTGATCTGTTAATTTCAGTGCATTTTATTTCAAAATTTAACTTTTTTACACTAGAAGTCCATATCGCTATGATTGTTATTCAAGTCTCATAAAATAAATTGTTCAATTAGTTACATTCTAATCGTTCGCATTTAACTTTTTTTTGTAATAAATTTTGTAGCAGCATTAAAAATCTAATCTCACTTAAATCCTATAATTCCCCAAATATCGAATTTTATTTTAAATCACGAGGGAGTATATGACTCTTTGATGTTACAATAACTGCTTTATGAGAATGACAGGAATTTACCAATATCGAGTATATAAGTATATACTAGTATAAGTATATACTTGAGCACGCTAATGTTACATAAATACTCTGGTTTAATTTATTCACATCGCTTCCTTACGAATTGTTATATTCAATAAAGAAGTACCTATTTAATAAAGAAACGAAAACATTAAAATCGCTGAAATTACTCCTGGTTTAAAACTCAGTCATAAATTTCATTGTGTATGTTAAATTCTATTTTAAGACTTAATAGTCTGAACGTAGACATAATTGTTCAATACAATTTTCCTCGCACGAAACAAAAAAAAAAAGAAAACTTGTTGAACATTGTATGACAAATGACCTAAGGACGGTGGTTGATAAAGGAGCTAGTTATTTTATTTACGATGTTGTTTCAATAAAATTACTTAAAGTACGTGACTATAATGATTCGTAATTTCAGAGTGCTTTTGAATGTGGCGCGATCTATTAGTTACAAGTTTTATATATTTATTATTGTGTGACGGCTTTTTGTCTTATATATTATGTAGTGCATATGTAAAGAAACAACTGCTTAATATTATGAATGTATAACACACACCGTAATATCTATACAATCGCCTCATTATATACTACACTAATTCTGAAACGTGATTGGATCATTTTGTGACATTATGCAGAAACCCCGATTTTGATTCCCGATTGTAATTTATTAACATTATACTAATAATGTGCATATATTAAAGAGTGAATGTTCGGGTTTGTAACTATATAACATTTGTATATATGTATAGTATATATTTATTTATTGTCATGTTACTTTAAAGTAGTAGGTACTACATTGAAACAGTGAATTAGACCAATGGCCATCATCAATCTGCCTACCACTTTTTATTAATGTCTACATCAAACTAGCGCTAATGTTATAGGAAAATGACCATAAAAGCCATGACTCGAAAGTTAGTAATTAGAACTTTTATATTGGTACTTTCATAGTAGTGATGAAGGATTGGGAAGTTCCTATTTCAATCAAACTTCTAAGTACCGGTTTTTGGGATTAGGTTAGATGGACTGACGTTGTACATAATATGTGTCTCAAAAAGCAATAAAACGCATAGAAAAAGAAGTTTAATTTTGAGAATTTTACTTAATCGATGTCTATTTACAAAACGTTCAAGTCATATAAAAATTAATGATCTTGTTCTTAAGTTCTCGTAACATTGATGTAATGTTGGATATTAAAGTTTTATAACGTTCGCCTGAAGATATTTCAGTTTGAAATACGGTTTTATTATTGCGTTTTTTTTATAAGGTATAAAATTAATATACGTACATAGTTTAAACGGTGATTAATGAAAACAGATATAATTATTTTGTAAAGTATGAAGTATGATCTCCATTAGAAAATGATTTTCAAGTAAAATGCTTTTCACAAGTTGGTTATAATAAGCGAAATTGTACAGAGAAAGACAAATTGCCTCTATGGAAGACAAAGAGATCGACTTTAAGCGCTTTATCTCTTTGGTGAAGATATTAGCGAAGCTTCCACCCACTCATGAAAGTTTTTCCAGATTTTTCACAACGTTAGCAACGACGACAGTTTATAAAATGGTGTACATTAATAAAACATAGCTTAGTATACTAAAAGTTTCTTTGAATTTGTTTTCTCTTATGAAAATATTTATTATTTATTCAGTAAAAATGTATTAATTATATTAAAAAAGTTCATTTAATTTGACGCTATATTTCGTAAGTTTTCTAGTCATTCTGGTAGTAAGCTGCAATATGAACTAATTTAACATATAACAATGACAACTGAAAGCATATTTTAGTCACGCTGCCTTCGATGGTGGATTCATTATCCACCTTTTTTTATGTTTATAAAATATATTTCCTTCTGTAGATAACATTTTATTAAAATAATTATATAACATTTCTCAGCTTTCACACAAATAATGACGAACATTAGATTCATGTTCGGAGTAAGTTAAGTCCGATTTGTGGTAGTTAATGGGTATAGTTTGAAGAATGGAGGGCCATTAATGATCATTGATTAGGCTTTGTTTAGATATCCAATAACCGAACTATCCATCTGGCCCCAAGCAATTGAAGATGTCGAAGAAGCTATTATTTATATGGATTTACAACTTTGTATTGTAGTTCAGAAAATATACGTTGTGTAAACTAAGTTTGAATGTTAGGGCTTTGTTATATTATATAACTTTACAAAATGTATTTATAGACTAAGTAAATTGCTATTTAAGGTACATTTAAATAAATGCAAATTGATTCCCATGTAATTATTAACAAAATAACTAAATGTGATGTCGTACAAAAACGTTATAGAGAGAGAAAATTCCCTAATAAGCTATGTTTTATGATTATCTTCTATGTCATAAATAAAAAAAACATTTTGTTCAAAATTAAATAATTTGTTGAATAATACATAATATATGAGATTGTATGAATACCGTAGTAAAGTTGAGGCGATGCAAATGCTATTGCCTTGTTACTCGATTGTGAAACAATCTATCTCTTTCTGTTATGCTTGACATAATGCTTGAGTAGCGTAATCAGCTCATTTACTTGTCTGTAAGTACCAATAGAGTTTGAAAATACGGAACGTTTTTACTTGGCTGATGTATTTTTATCATCTGTAAGAACTTAGGTGGGAGTTACACACGGATTTTGGTGTCAATTAATTAATCTCTCGATTTGACAGGTTAAATTACCTTGGATCAATTTTAATATGAATGAATAACAAGAACAACCGCACTTGTCGCTCGCAGGTCAGAGAGCACCTTACTACTTTTATCTCAATTAAGCCCCTTGTCCGACTCGTTAAGAGCTATTGCATAAATAGCAACCGAACGGTTTTAAATGATTAATTGAATATTAATTACGATATCGCTTAGCGTTCTTGCGTTACGAATTGGGCCCTCGAACAGGGAAACACTTAAAGTCGGCTAAATGAATTGTCCTCAAAAAGTTACATTGTAATTAAAAGCAGCGGGCAGATTCGGGATGTAACTTGAAATGTAACAACCGTGAAGTCACCCCGTGGTCTCATGAAGCCGGCATTAACATAGTGGAGAGGACTCCTGCGGTAGCAGTTGTTGTCTACCGTTCATGGTTAAGGTACCTTAATATCGTTTCGTTTGATGTTGAAAATAGTACCTATATGTGATATGGTTATATCTGTATATATGGAAAAAGTTTATCTGTAAATTTGTTTAGCTAAACTGAAACGTTTAAACAAGTTTTCAAATTAGTTTATGTACCTTTCAGTGGACAAACGCCAGAAACTAAATAAAAACAGTTTTGAAGTGCGTGGATGCATGTAAATGTTACGAGTTGAGATGGCCCACACGCACATGTAGTTTTCATTTAGTTTTCAATATTTATTACGATTACCGGAGACATTTTATAGTAAATTTATGATACTATAATTATCATGGTCTGAATTTAGAATTTTCATCAAAGTTATTCGAGAATATTCTCAGCTTATAGTTGAAGAAATATGTCAATGGAATTCCCACACAAGACTCAAAGGACTTACAAACTTCACTTCGTGCTGTATTTGATATTCGCACATACAGGTAGTAGGTAAAAATAAAGTCTTTTAGGAAAAACTTAAATAAAAAAATCAGCATTTACTAAATTGTTACTTAAAAAAATAAACATTTTATCCTATTTCTATGTTTTTGAAACAGGTTTTGTTTTATTTATGGATATAAAAAAACCTCTATTTCGTATTTTTACAGTCGATTTTTATACGTTTGTATACAAAACAATTTTACACTATTGTATCTCGTTGAGCCTCCATACACTCGAGCACGTGAGAGTTGAATTAATCACCCACAAGGGAAAACATGAGCACGAAAACGAGGAAGTTGAAAGTTTAGTTAAACGTGCAATGGTCGCTATAAAAATAATACCCTAGGGCGTATTTATTGTTGAACAGCAATTGTAACAAAATATAATATAGACATTAGCCGACGATGTATTGGCTCATTAATCAGGTATAGTTCATTATTCACACTCAAGCCTAACGCTGTGGAACCTAAAAAACATCAGAATATCTTGCATAGTAAACATAAAACAATGGAAACAATAATTAATTAAAGTTAAGACAATGAGTCTCATACTACAGCAATAACTAAATTACTTGACAATTCGATTACAATGCTAAATTAATTTCCAAGATGAACCTCGCATACGTGAGGTACATAACCTTTATCATAATTAATTTATTATTATTTATCATAGACACTAAACATTCCTATAGGGTGAGTAATATTTTTTTATAAATTGATGCTTATTTCTCAGTTGTACCTGGGAAATAGCCGAGTTTATTCGAAAAATCGTCTTAACAAGACGGCCTACCGAAAACGACTGTTTCTTGTAAAAAAAACAATAAATGTTTATTAAACTTAATCTAGACAGAATAACTATCTTCCCGCATTGTATTTCTAGTCTGTCACATAACAACTAGTGCACGTGAAAGTATCAAAGTGCTAAATATATTAAATAATAATAATAATATGCTTTATTGTTTTAAGTAAAATACATAGAAAAAACTAAGATAAATTAGCTAAAAATTCCTTCTAAACAACCAATCGTCATAAGAAACAATATCGAATCAAACAGCAATATAACTCGTATGTAACTAAAATATTTAGTCAATAGATGTCAAGTTTATTAAATTATTGTTGCTAATATTACTTGAGTTATTGCCTCGATGTACTTATATGATGTTGATTAATTGAACTGAGCTTTTGAACTAGGAATTTCTAGTCTAGCTTGTTAACTAAATAAATCTTCATTTGTTTATGGTGCGGTAGTTAGCGTAGTTAGTTAGCGTTAGCGTTCGTTATGGGGTTCGATTCTCTATCGAAAAAAGTGATTTAAAAAAATATTTATTCGCGTATAATATAATTATTTATTCATTTATTATAATTTTTTGTTGTTATGTTGTTTTTTTGTGATAAAAGTTGATTAACAGAGGACATTGTCTCAAAAACAACGCAACAAAAAGGAGAGAAAAAATTAGCAAAAAAAACTGCAAACAAAATTAAGCTTATAAAATATGTAAAAAGAAGAAACTTTACTTAAAGAAAGGAAAAGTTTTTCTATTTGATCTTATTCCGTGGCTGGTTTTCTTAACTGTAATCATGTTTTACCTACATACGTTTTTTATGAAAAATATTTTTATTTACATTTTATGCAAGATAATCGTATATGCAACATGATTCCTACATATCATGTATTTTAAATAGGTCAGTGAGGATATATCTCAAACTTTAGTACAGAACCAAGTAAGCAAGTCCAGTAGTGTAATCTCATTAGAATCATATAAAGTTTCCAACGTATTGAATGTCAAAATGTTTATATATTCTATAATGTTTATTTATTCTATCGGTTGTTATCATAAAAATATGGGGTAATGTTGTTTAAAATTTGAGCTGGTTTGATCCGGGCTCAAAGGGAGTTATCAATAACATTTTAATGCAGCTTTCTCTAAGTTGAAAATCGAGATCATAGTACAGTTGAAGGAATCTTTCTCCTACTGACCTATTTCGAAAGTTCATCCATGTAGTTATAGGTTAAATTCTCAAAAAAAAAAAACAATGATTTGACCTTTTCCGACTGACTTATTTTTATATATTTTTTGGCGGCTCAAAATTGATTGCATTTAGAAAGCTTTATTTAGAAAATTTTGAAATAAACTATAATATTCATTTGTTTAACAAAATAAACTAAATAAATGATAGTTTATTATCTAATGCATGAATAAAATGATATGAACATGAATAAAATATAAAGTAAAATGTGACGTTGGCTGCATTTCGAGCATGACATGGAGTTTGTAGGCGTTTCTATTCTGCCTTGAATTGCACAATACGTGTATTATTCTTTATCTTCATTTGTACCCACGATTTTGTTTATTTTAGGAATATTTCTACTTGGTAAAGAAAGCTATGAATAGAAGCGTGAATCTATTTTAATAGTTCTTTGAGATTACGTATACATTGTGACTAACATTACAGTAACAAAACACATAAATTCTAAAAAAATACTGAAAAACCATTAAAAATTAAATTATAACTTAATATATAAATATATAACAAAAATGTTACAAATAGTTAGTCTCATTTTTTTTATAAAAGAGAGTATTTAGGTGAAAAGTTAGTCATAAAACGTGATTTCGTTCGTTCGAATTTTGAATATTCTAGTATTACCCCCAAAATAAATAAACCGTCAGTCCAATTTAAAATTAATTACGAAAACATCAGGTTGAAGTCCATTCTAAAAATATATCATACGATCGTTACATAGGTATGTCATTTTTAAATGTAAACGATTAAAACGCCCAGGATAGTCTGCAGGGAGGGCTATCTGAGCACCGTAATAGGTCATTATTAGACCTAACCCACGCTGAAAAAGTATAAACGTAAATTGCAAAAATAACTAGTCATTCAAATGTTGAATCTATTTTTAGAAGGGATTCCAATTTCCAGTGCTATGTAAATAATGATGACGTGGCAAAGGCCCAGAATAAACATGACGTTTCCCAAAACATTCTTTCGCTCTCACAACATTCCACAACTTATGGAATCCGAATTATCTTTAATGGCTAGTACCAACTTTTGACAGTAAAAAAATTTCATCAAGTCCGGCATGCGACTGTATTCTATGTTTTAATAAAATATTATATATACGCCGTTTGTAGCGTAGATATAGTGTTGAAAGTCTATATGTACATAAGTAACACAATAGCCAAGGTTATAGAGAAAATGTTACTTACCCTTACAATGTATGTAGCCAGCGTAGGCGTAAACAAGGACAATCTTACGTGACAACGAATTAAGTGTCTTTGAAAAAGGTGTACGACAAAGTTTTACTGAGGTAGAAAGTAATAGTCATGTACGGGTAATAGAGGTAGGTTAATGTTTATACTACCCGCTTGGCACTTTCTGTCTCAATCTTTTAAACAACAATGAACTATTGTGCGGGTGCGACAGGAAGCCACATATTGCCTATTTTATTACCAACGCTGTAAGTCATTTGAGTTGTAAAGTTTTATATTATATTGATATAAATACATTGTACAGCGTGTTTAGAATACAAACGTCAAGCCATTTATATAAACTGGCGATTGATTAGCTTAATCTACCGTCGTGATATAAGTACATTAACACGTTCTAGAATTTGCTCGGAAGCAGCTGGATAATGAGAGAAATTCGATTTGTCGGTATGAACTTATCTCACCGATTGTTTTTGGAACACACCTTAGTTTAATTAACATCAAGCGGAGTGTGGTCGTATGTCGGTTATTATAAAAATACAACGTAAAGAAATTAAATTAAATTTTATTGCAAAACTAATTTATAGAAAAGGTTAACTTAATGCCATTGGGCATTTTCTGCCAGTTGACCTTTAGAACAAAGAGGGAGGTTGCATTGGAGAAGAATTTAATCCCATGATTTACTTTACAATTTTAGAATCTACTGGGTTAATTATCTAAGCATTAAATGGAATAAAATTACAAAACCATACTAACTTATCCTAAACGCCTGATAATTATATAAACACTGTAATAAAAAAGTTACGGTTTGATGATTATTTTTTGGACAATCTATGGTCTGTACCAGATTAGTAGGTTTTTATAAATTCAATCTTTATGGGAAATATGCTTTACTGTTGAATAATCAATTAAACGTTATTTAGATTTGTAGTCTACTTAAATTTGTCTCTTTAATTTACTATTTAAATAAATGAGATTAAAATTTAAATAGCGTTTGAATATTTGGCCGTTACTAAGCAGTTAGCAAAGCATGCACGTTTGTAGATGTGGTGTAAAATAACATATAAATTGTTGTTTATGTCATTACATTAATTTTTTACTTCGGTCATAAATTGCATAGTCGAGACCAGTGAAGGAATCCATGTGTAAAATAGAATGTACGGCGTCGCTACAATATGTAAATTATTATGGATACGGGCACAATTTTCAGCAAAAACTGTTGTTTTGTTGATGTCATTGACTTGGTCAACTAATAAATTGCTATTGCGTTGTTTTTGTGTTCAACTGTTCATTATGAACGAATTAAATACTGTTATTTGAGTATTTTTGTTTAGATCCTTTTTCGTCCTTTGATATTGTTATGCTGCGAAGAAAAATTGATCTTCAAAAGTCAATGCTGAAATACTTTTAAAATTTTTGATTCATTTTATGTACATTTTTCACGTTTATGATTTTCTTTTATAGAATATTAGAATTGTGTACAATATCTACGCGATAGGGTGGCTCGGTTTACTTTCTATAGATTCATATTCATAGAGTAGGTAATGTTTGCCAACAGGACTTGTAGGTATTCGAATAAAACGTAAAGATCATTGGTCCACTGGACCAAATCTCGAAGCATAAAAACTTTGTCTCGTCTTGCATCTTTTCAAGTATACATATAACCTAATAAATTATTAAAAACTATATTTACAAATTCAAGTGCCTTTGAGAATCCATGCTGCACTATTGTCAATAAAAATGTTTGTTCATAGGTATATAAATGCTTCAAATCATATTTCAGAAACTCTTCACCTTTATTGTGTTACGTTTCCACCAATTACGAGACTATTGAGCTCTGAAACGAGGTTTTTAATTATTTGACAAAGTCGGTTCGCTTCAAAACTGCAAACCGAGCTTAATTGATGTGCCAAAAAACAATTTTTCGTGAACGTGCAGCAATCATAACCGATGTTGTTGTGTGTAAAAATTTGTTGTTTTTGCACAAAATATAATGAAAGTAGTTTTTTTTTAAATTAATAAATGTTAGTACAAACGCACGTGAGATTAAAATTTTGAAAATAATTACGAAGGTAAGTCTTAATTTTTTTTAAACTTTAAATTTATTAATTTAAATGTGTACAACCATAGAATTTTAATAGCAAAGAAAAACATGTTAATTTTTTGCATTATGCAATTTACACGCGCGTTACTCACCGACCCAATTTATAATTAAAAACATTCTTTACCTAAAAAACTTTGAGGTCGGATGAAAATTAATTTATATCTAAGTAGGTATAAGTGAAACAAAAATGAACCTTTCTATCACGTATTTTTTATTATAATCTAGCGAGGACTCAACATCTTTTGTAATACCATACTATTTGAAAATCACTTAATAGGAAATAATTTATATTTCCAATAAGAAATAATGCTCTAAAAAGGGTCATTTTACCTACTACATATAGATACCTACTAACAGTTTGAGCATATTTGTTGATCATTAGATCGGACAACGTATCTGGCAGGTATTGTGCTCTCAATTGCTATGGAGTAGTCAACAACCAGCAATCAAGCTATCTTGCCTCAATACACTGAACCCATATCACTGGAACGGACTGATTGGGATAATTCAATGCGTTAGTATCACTCACTCACTCACTTTCCATTTTAGAAATGCACTGAAATTGAGATTGACGAAAATTTGAGTATGAATTTGCTAGTATTCAGTTTAACGCATTCTTTTATTCAACAACTAAAAGCAATTATTATATATGATCGCAATCATAGAACAAAGACGGATTTATGTTTTTATATCATTAAAATATATTCAATTTAATGGTAAAATGAAGATTGAGTTTTCTTGTAATACTTTCTTTCTGTCTTATGATGTTATACGATTGTGACGAAAATTATTTGAATTGTCATTAAATGAAAACTATAATTCCAAGAGATATCGCTAATCATATTTCGTGAGCACTTTTACTATTACATATTTTAAAAGTTTTCCTCATTATCGCGCTCGAAATCCTTGTAGCAATTGTTTTTGTCTGTTGTTAAGCTTGAGTTACAGTGTAAGTAAAATAACTTTTAAAGAAATTAAATACGTTATTATATTGAATAAATCTTTAGCATAGTTGTTAAATGCCACCGTTTTATGCGATATAAAATCTACGTGTCATTATGACATGGCGTAGTTAATTAGTCATACTTAAGGTATACATTTGTAGAATTAATTTTCACATAATCATACTTGTGTAATAAAAGTTTTATGCGAAGATAAGTTTTATAGTTTGCAGGTCGTCTCTGCTTTACTTTATGTCAATAAAATAGCCACGTACGGTACGATCTATTTGTGGTGTTTTGATTCGAAAGATTCATTTGTAACGTGTATTTGGGACATAAAAATTGTTCTAACTTTTAACCTTGTAAGTAGGACAATATTATTATTATTTAAATGAAAGCGCTACGAACATTACGAGGAAGAATTTTTAATTATTTAAATAATTAATTAAAATTGCTCTATGTTTTTGGTGATATTATTTACTTTAAGACTTAAATACTCTTATATTTAGATATTCAAATTAGGTATGTCAACGATAGGTTTAACTTATTTATAAAGTTACGGACTTGATCTTGTTTGAAGGTTTCATTGACTTTTCCAAGTTTGTGACCCACGTTTTATTTACCCATACCAATATACTATTTAAATCATATTATACATATTATGCATATTTTGAATTTCACTCAATATTATGTCTTTCCGTGTAGACTGTAAAGTTAAAACTGGGATACTCATACTAATGAAAAAAACTATTACAACATAATAGTGGTTAATAGTATTTATAATTTATATAATAGTGGTTTGGAAAGGTCTAGGTCCAAAAGCAGAGACAACTACTGACTGCTACCACAGGATGTATGCAGGCACGTGTCGTTTCTGATATTTTGGCTTGACAAGATTAGTGTATGCTGTCTAATAGCAGGATATGCTTCTAATTTAATTCCGTCTAGTCACGGGTTCTACATTTGAAAGTGGTGGTTCATCAATCTGCCTACCTCAGATTATACTAACAAATGTAATCCATAATATATCGTAAACTTATATGGAAGTCAAAACTTGAGTGTTCAATTTGGATGTGAATTCGTATGCATATTCCAATAATTTATTCCTGAGTTTGACATAATGGATGAGGAGACAGGGCACCGATTAAAGGATTAATTCCTCGTCATTATAGCACATTGTTGTGTGAATTTAATTCCTCCACTGTAATCTAAGATCCCAAGTTATAAACGCCTTGATGTAAAGCAAAATGGTCTTTATAATTTTACATTAGTTTAGCTCGGTTACTAAAATTATGTTAGTTTAATAATATGAGTTATGCAATTAGTGCCTAATATTAAACCTCCATTATGAAAGTTGTTTTAACGATTAAATACAGATTGCTCTATTTCTGTATTTTGAGTAAATAAAACTGGTTGATATAATAATGCAATGACGTCAATACTACGTCATATTGAATGGAAAAATATTTTGTAAGATTTTCTGATTACTTTCTATCCCCATCTGGTTTAGGTGTTCAATTTTTAATGTCTGTATTATGTTTATGTCAGTACTTCTAAATGATCAAAGTACATAACACAAAGTTCCATAAGTGTGAGTTTAGAGTGCCTATAAAGTGAAGGTAAAAGATTGGAGGTCCATCAGTCTTAAATTATTGTAATCATTAGAAAGTATCACAAAATTTTTAAGTAATAATATTCACCGAAAAATAATTACGATATTTCTCTTAACCGCTGCGAATTTAATTTTTCTTTTAAAAATATTTATTATTATTTTTTCCTCAATCCAAAAAGATCGGTCTCATCAATGTTCGTAGTAAAAACATTTGGAATCAAAATTAATATTGTTCCTAAAGTGTTGTAATTTAAAAAAAAAAAGTTGTTACAAAGGTATAATAATTTCGTTGCTTTAAGAAATACAATCTCCAAAATTTGTAATATTTTCAAAAGGATATCGGTGGAAATTTATTGTTACGAGAGAAGAAAATTTGGAATGCTGTAAATATTCGTCATGACTGCCTATCCCAAGAGAGATGATCAGGATCTATAGGCGACAGAAATATTTATAAAAATAATATATATGAAGGTACATATTTCATATAATTTTCTTTATTTAAAAACTAAAATATTTAGGCATGTAATATAAACAATATACCATGAATAAATATTATTAAAATAAATTATGTAATAAGATAATAGAATTGAAGTAAGTTTTAAAATGTACGAGTATAGTAATATCATAAGAAAAAAAAAATGTATTGAATGACTATAGACTATGGATACCATTATAGTGTCGGTTCGCTCCGGTTAACTCGTCTGATTGCTTACCCACCAGAGCATCGCAGCAATCTACGCTCACGTTTTGTTTTCCAAACATCACATGCTCTGTGAATCCACAATTTTCACTTCCTTTATACTGCACTAACTTCTTCTCATTTCACTGTTTGACAAATTGTATTACATTTCTAAAGAGTGGTGTCTCTCTCTCGAGCGTTCTTTAAAATTCTTTAGTAATAATGTTGATAATTAATACAATCTTTAACAATAACTCTGATAAATTAGAAGTGGAATCATTGCGATAATTATAGTAGAGAAGCATTTGTTTTATATTTGTAAATATTGTACTACTGAACTAAACCTCGTAATGTAGTAACCTTGTTCCTGACATCTTTTCTAGTATATTTAACTTAATGGTAATAAATAAAAATCAGTAAATATGCCAAATTTGAATTAAAATAATTAAAAGCTAGTATTACGAGTATAGTAACAAGAGTAAACGCAAATTTATTTACAATTATGTGTTCCAGATTCCACATCGGAATTGGGTCACGTCCGTTCTTTTACCTGTCAACCTTCAACCCGCATTATAGTGCGTCACATATCTATTATTAAATACAATCCAAATACATCGGTATATTTTGTACCTCAGACTAAAGAGCTTTATTATATTAAAATAAATTGTTGGAACACAATTAGGTATTTATATTAATTGTATTTAAAAATAAGGAAAATAAGAAATTTGATAATGTATAACAATTAAGTGGTCTGCACTTTGCAAAAGTATTCATGGCTGCAAAAATAAATTATCATACCATTATACCACCAAAGCTTCCCCATAAATCAAACTATCTTTTGATGAGAACTGAATGAAAGTTCCTTTAATAATTTCTGAGATTATCATAAATATAGCGGGTGATTCACGTTAACGTTTGGAGCCCGAAATGTAAAAATGAAACAAACGGTCAACCGAGTCACCCGCTATACAGATAGATAGTCGCTTTCATACATTTTGCATAATTATACAGAAAACGTGTAAAGAAGCAGCAAAATTGATGACAATAATTGTTAAGTTATAACTTGACTTTTAAATAATTAGATTTTACTGTATTCGTTATCAAATTAAAGCAGAATATGCCTGTGATCCTCATTAGTAATTATATATGTTGATGATCTATTGTCACAAATACGTGACTCCTAATCAAAAACATTTGTTTTGCAAACGGTTAATATTTCAGCTACAATTGTAATAATCATATTTTGTTTCAAATTAAGAATATAAATGTCAGTTAGGACGTCATGCGCGTTACAAACACGAGAACTAGAGAGGGCGAAGAATTAAATTATGTTGAGCAAAATACGGGATTTAGATTCAAAACATTAAATTATATTATCTTTTTGAATATTAACAAATGTTATATTTCATTTTTTTTACAGATACTAAACTTCTACGAACATTTATTGAAAATGGTGAGTATTTTTTTTACTTTAAAATATCTAATAATATTCATGGAAAAGACGACGGAGCTATTTGGTTATGAAATTTTTCCTTTACAACTGAATATATTTTATAATAATTTGATATCTCGACTATTTCGAATGAAGAAATAGCAATATGTAGTGATGTCTGGATTTGCTCGTGAAAATGATTTAAACATGTGGCTTACTATGACCGCGTTTATTTAGGTGAATTTAATTCAACGTTTAGAAAGATTTGCAGCGGATTTATATTTTTTGTAATTTCGAGTTGTGAAAGTTTAATTAATTTCTTGATAAAATCAATAGAAATTTAATTAAATGACTTAAATAATGCTATTTTATGTTTCTAACAGTTGTTATTAAGTGTTTGATAGGGATTGTCTGCAACTGACAACTTGTTACACCAGAGCACACTCCATAATACAACACGACCTACTATTCAATTGGCCATTTGCACATCTAAACTTAGATATTATGAAATGGATTCTATTCATAAACATTGTTATTTCCTGTTGCATTATTAATTACATAATTTAATATCGTATAAAATAAACTTACTTATCAGTTATTAATGATAAATATTCATTTACACTTTTGTGGCTTACTATAGTGTTTAAAGCGACGTTTTGAAAGCTTTGCAGCTGTTGCCACAAAATACTTATTTAGATAATGTTCGTAGTACATTGAGTCTTGAAATATTTTAGGGCGGCCACGGTCGATACCGACTGCTGCAGCAATTTTCAAGCAGTTTAATTTGACGGCTCGAACAGTCCGTGCATTGCCAGCCTTGGGGTCACTGAAGCCATTATTTACTCGACTGAGACTCGACTTGACTGTTATGCAATCCGTTATACACAATATTAACTCAATATATATTTACTTTTACACTTGCAAATTGTTATAATACTTTAAAAAGCTATTTGAAATACAACATCGTTTAGTATGATGAAACTATAGAGTTCCTTTATAGATGATTTCAATTTACAAGGGTCGCATTCTATCGGATAAAAGTGACGGTCTCTTTCGATCCTCATGCCTGCCAATATTTGTCCGCATCCGGATGCCTGCCCGTGGCACTTGTTGCATCTGTTATTTCCGGTCGCAACGATCTCAATTTCTCATTCACCTTTTCGTATTTGTTTTTTAAGTAAAGTTATTTTTCTTAGATGTATATGATGTTAGATAAAAATATAGCTTTTTTTATTGAGTTAAATACATTAGAAAGGACATTAGGGACAAAGTAACGACTCTTCGAGGATTGTAATATACTTATTTTATATTATTTAATAGGTTTGTTTCATCTAATTGACGCACTAATCTATGAGTGAGAATGGTTTTCGCGCACATTTCGTTTAACTATAAAATGATATTTTTATTGATTTACAAATTTTGAAGATAGTATTTTAATATAATTGGCAGAGAATATGAGCCATGTATCCTAAAGTAAAGTCCTAAAGTATTATAAAAAGAAATCTCAGCTTCAATAAATTTATTAGATTATGGCGTCTTGATTTGGGAAAATCAGGATAGATAACCAAATAAATGAACCTTGGAAGTTCGTCATTTGTGGTTATCGATGTTACTCAAATTGCAATACAAACTTTAACACTCTTACTTACATTCATATCAGATATATAAAAGGTCAAAAAATTATATAATATTAATTTAAAATGGAAAATATTAATTCCACTGATGATTACAATAATATGCGAATTAAAAGACAGGCGTCACCTGTGCGAAAATAAAGTGTACGACTCCATAATAATTGGAAATGAGATAAATTCATTCAACCGAATGTTAAATTAATTTTCGAAATTTATTACCTACATGATGAATTTAATGATTTATCTGTAAACAAAATTAATTATACATTTTACAAAAACATTTGTGTTTTGTATGAATATTTTGTAATATTTTTAATTATTGTAGGTTGAAGCATATTATATATTGTTTATAATAAGCTACGTAAAAATATAGCTCTCATTATACCGGCACGCAAATGTCAAGTGTAAAATGTACGATGTATGAAGTAACACGTAACAAAAGAATCACTTTGTATGAAAATATGTTGTGATCTCCCAAAGTTTATTTTAGTAGAGTCCCAAGTAAATGAAATGAAAAGTAAATAAATCTTCTTAAAGAATGTGGATATTTTTAGAATAATTTAATCGAAATCCTTATTTTCAATACTTAAGATCATCAATCAACCTTCCGGACCATACAACATCTAAATGGAGTTACCTATGTAAAACCTTAAAAATCAAGAAACCAAATGATGGATTACAAAATATTCAAAATGAACAAAAAAAAACGTTCTGTGAATATATTTTCTTTGTTAAAATTGAAGCTCATTCTTACGCGGTTTGAATACTTATTTGCATTATTTTAATACTTTGAAAATTCATGGCCATTTGTCTTAAGAAAGAAGCGGAGAAGTGCGTTTCCTATTTTCACAATGCTACCTAACTTTAACCTTTACATCTCAAATCATATCGGTGGCCATTATACATTGTAAAAGGAACAATTTATGCTAAAATGAATGATTGTAATAGGAGACAAACTTTATTTCATATGTCTTAACTTTAAATACGAGCAAATAAAAAAGAAAAAGACAAGTTTCATAGGATCAAACTAGGTGTAAGTTAAGTTTCGTTATCTACCTTCTGAGTTGCAACACTAGCAACTATTTTTATGATCGTATTTTACGGCTTGTTTAGAACGTCTTTGCACGAGTTTTTTTTACGATAAAACCATTCTTATGGCCTTATTTTATTCAGTATATCAATTGATTTTTATATTTATATTTAGTGCTTCTGCCTGCCTACTTTTATATTATTCGTTTTTATATGAAAAGAAAACATATTATATAGTGTATGAAAAATAATATGCAACAAATAAATTGATTATAAATTATATACTCGTTGCTTACGTAACAACATTGAAAGGGCTTGCATCTCTGGATAATAATATTATTGCCTACAAATACAGCTCCTATTGTAGACGAGAAAATTATTCCATTATATTTCTGATTAATATTGGTTTCCCAACAGACGCAGTAATTGGGTTTATGCCGTGTTTTGTTTCTATTGAGAATGCAAGTTTATGTTGGGGTAGGTTATTACTAGAGATGTGCCGATTATGACTTTGGCCGACTAGCCGACTAGCCGATTAGTCGGTTGTAAATAAGCCGACTAGTCGGCCACGCCGACTACGGTTTAGGGGATTCCCGTGACGCTTCGTTTACAGCTGATTCGCTGCAATTTCAGTCACTACTGACATGTGGACAGATATAAATAACAAAAAAAGTTTTTTGAGTTTTACAGCTCACTAGTTTGACGATAGTTTCAAATATCATCACGCAGTATTGCAATATATGCCATTAAATATTATGTTGATTTGTTTTTTAATTAAGATACTAATTTTGTTTGATAAATGCCATCAATATATTTTCTTTACAAGGAAGTAACACATACATTTTATTGAGAAATAGACACAAAGTAACAAGCCGGATAGTCGGCGCTTTTTACCGATTAGTCGCCGACTAGTCGCCGACTACAATAGTGGCCGGATAGTCGGCTTTACCGACTAGTGGCCGACTAGTCGGAACATCTCTAGTTATTACATTTAAAAATATATATTTTGTCATTAATGAAACTATGTATGATATTGTGGTAATTATTTTTAGTGATTAAAATACAAAATTTAATAAAATGACCAAACATAAAAACGATTGTAACGATTTAACGTTATTGTATTTCAAACTTATAAATTCTTACAGAGTGACGTCACAAGAAATATTGTCATATGTCGTGTTAAAATATAATAAAGAATGACTCTTCATTTTTATAGTTTCTTTGCAAAGATATTAATAGGTATAGTCAAAATTTTATTTGCTATATTGTTTTTCTATAAAAATAATATAAATAACATAGCTATTTTTATTAAACATATCAAATAGGATTTGATCATGACGTCATTGTTAGCGTACAATGTTGCATTTTAAAAAGATGTAATCCTCTTATTGTATCGATTTTGTAAGATAGTAATTTTGTTAATACGGTAGGTACTTTCTGATTATTATCTTTTCAGTAGATTATCTTATAAATGTTTTGTTAATGGGTAGCTGAACACTGATTGGTTAAAATAAAAATCCGTTATTATTTGTGATTATTAAAATTAAGGCATTTAAAAAGTTTTATTTGACGCAGGTAGAAGTACTTATATACTTCAGAACAATTATAACGAAATAATAAAAATAAATTGCCTCTGTAATGGGTATAAGTCAAAATGCTTTAAAAGGAATGTCTTTGAGCATTACTTTCGCGTTCACGACCGACGCTAACTTTGTTTTTAAACGTTTGAATACTTTACTCCTGTTTTAACTTTTACAAAGATTATAAACTTGATAAGTTCTATTTGCTGAATGTTTTATTCTTAAGACTAAATGTACTATGTAATAATTGTGATGATTTATTTTATTTATAGCAATGGTTCTAAAGCTTTTAGTGATGAGGGGCCATTTGCCAAAATTTCTGTCTTGCCATTGACCACCAACTGTTTCGTGGTAATGTACAATAAATGGAAATAACGCACATAAAATTGTTTAAAATCATACTTATTATTAGAATAACGGAAATAGTATATTTTTTAACGGAAGTGTTACATCATTTTAGTAGAAATTATAAAATATAAGTGTAGTACTATAATTACAGAAATGAATTTAAGATGGCTTCGCGGGCCACTACGGGTGCTTTAAGAACCACTGACTTATAGTAATAGCTAAAATAAGTGATTACAGGAAAATAATAATATCGACGATAAAATATTACAATATTAAGGTCTAAAAGATCTTTAAATGTATAGCGATTGCACTTAATTATCAATGAGGTTAAATCACGCAAGAAAAATCTGTATAGTTCTCTCTAAATATAGTGAACTATTTTTATTTTTATTAGGACTGTCAATTGATAAAGGATTGTATCCACGTTGGCGTTGAAGTTCCTAATGCCCAAATTGCATTGTATTATTCTGTAAATAGGTTGTAGCTATTTTTAGATATGTTGGGATCGTAAGTTATATTGAAACTTCAAAACTGACCGTGTCTGTTTGTTTGTTACAAATCACAAAGTCAGTATTGAAACTTCGCCTGGCAAATCATTGGGCAGTCGAAAGTTTATTTGGTAGTGTCAATGTTATCTAATTTTATACTTAATTATTCATGTAGTACAACGACAATACAATAAAATTAATATTAATTAAATTTAATTGAACCACTATCAAATTCGATTTAACGTTACGAAAGAAGAGAATTGAGCTCAAGTAGATTATTATTATAAAGATGTTTTTAATTGAATTTAAAATAAATCATATTATAAATTATAATACATTGTAGATTGTACATTATTATTATATTTATTATAAATTAGTGTATTATTGTTTTAAAAAATATACCTACTAGGTTTATTGCTATATTAGGACATTTATTAACTTGACTCGCAAATAAAAAATCAAACATGTCATTTCCAAAATGTATCTTTTCGTGGTTTCATGTTAAAATGTTTATCTTAGATCTCAAATTTCACAAAGGGGATTTCATTCGTGGCCGCAGGCTGTAAGGCAACGTCCAGAAATATTATGTAAATATATTAAATTTTACCTGTGTTTTGTGAAAATGACAAAGGATAATTACATTAAAGTTATATCTCTAAGGATTTTGTAATAAATTTTACGTGTAGCAATTTCTTCAAATACCGAGAAATAACTATTAATTATTTATTGAAATATAAATCAATTAATCCTTGTGGATTATTCCCAGACTATCAGGACAATAACACAACATATAATACAAAACAACAAAATGCCTTTATATTATTCGTATCATTTATTCTTTTATTTTAATTCTTGTCAATTGTTTTCCGCATAAATTTAAATATTTTATGCCGACTTCTTTCGCCTTTATTTTAATTATTTTAAATTAGCGTTTCTCGCTCCTTTTTCCTTGACTATGACTGTAAAGCTTTTGAAACATTGAACTAAAATAAAACAAACCGCCGTAGCCGCACAAATTCGATTATATTAATGAAAATGACAAATATAGACGTGACATTGTGAAATAAGCCACGATGTTTCTTAACAATAAGTGATATTAGCCTTTTACTTCAGGCCGTAGTGGCTCTCAACAAATAGTTGAATGTTCGAGAAATAACAAGCGGTATCCTCAACAAACAATTCTCACTTCCCAAGTGTTGATATAAGAATGCTGTGATGTAACACGTAATTGCTTCCAAGTCTACTCGTATAGTTAACTGCAATTTTTCCTGGCGTCAATTTCATATGAAATCGTCACAAAAAGAGATATAATTATGAAAAATTAATTATAGGAAAACTTTAAAATAATGAATTCCATTCCAACAAGCATTATAACACGGCAGGATTACTACGTCTACTTGTTTTTCTTTTAAACCGAATTCAGCAGCGGTATCTTATGAATATTATGAAGAAAAATACGAATATTTTGTGAAAAAAAGTAATAGTTGATAAAAGTCACGTTCTCCTACATAACTGTGAAAACCCACACAAATCCCAACGACAACGAAAATCCGACAGTGGCTTCGGCAGTGGCTCCGGCAGCTGACAGCCAGTAATCTTCCCTTAATACCCTTGATATTCTATAACCCTAACTTGTATTTAGTAACATAAACACGCTTATGCGATGGAATGTGTTTGTGACATAACTTATTTAATTTAAATTTTTAATTTAAAGTTTTTTAACGCACACTTTGTGACTCAACAATTTAAACAAAACCTAGAATGAATATAATAAATACAATAATTAATTTTGAACGTAGAATAATAAACATTGCTGAGATTATTATTTAAATTATTTCTTTTTGGTGCTTCATTAAATTATTGAAAATGCACTTTTTATAACATTTTCGTTATTAAGAGGCATCCTTTATTATTATTTAAAAGTGATAACATTTTAATTAAAACTGAAAAATAAGTAATATAATTTAATTAAAATGAGAAAAAACAATAATATAATCTTGTTATTTCATGTATAAGTGTTTGCATAAAATTCTTAAATCCTAATTAATTCAAAGCCGGTAATTTGAACAATGTTTTATATCCCCTATTATGTATTCGCAGCAGATGTTACATTCATTTGTTGTTACAATTAAGACTTGACAAATTCTTGAATAATAATTAATGAACCTAATTAGATAAATTAAAAGTATACTTATTATACATATTTATGTTATTTATACATTTATACCTTTGTGTCTCCAAACACTAATTGTAATTTTCATTGCCTATATCTTATACAAACGTACGGGATTAATATTTCTATTTCACATAGAATATTGCTTATTTGTTGTTATTTACGTTAGTATTTAATGTGCTTAACCTTTTTCAAATGTTCGTTAACGTGTCAAAGAATAATTATTTAATTAAAAATATTAAAATTGATAAAAAATAACTAATGTCGCGGCCGATTTAAAAATAAATATTGTAAACATATTCCGCATGAAAGTTTAAACAAATAAACAAAACTTTAATACAAAACATGCAAATTACAATTGTGTTCACAGGAATAAATGTCACTCTATGAATTTTAACGCCATCGTTTTGCACGAAAAAGTGTACCTCAATGTAGACTGAATCGAGAATTGTTGACTTCCGATAACTAGAACCAACAAAGCGCGGTGTAAAAGGTTTTAAATATTCATGACATTCTGCCATAAAGTGAAGAATTGACAACGGGATCGTCTATGAACCACCACCGGCCTGTCATTTCTATTTCTAAAAACCTATGCTCTTCTTTTGTGTATTGTTTATGAGGGTAAATAAATTTAGATATTGACAAGAATATAATGATTTTTAAGGCCGATTTGTATTGAAAGTTAATAATTAATCCGAGTTAATTTCTTGAACCAAATATACCTAAAGAGAATACGTCGGGAATAACCTTATTATGTTTACGTAATTACATTGTATTAATTAGT
Source organism: Tineola bisselliella (assembly GCA_028551675.1). Classification (NCBI taxonomy): domain Eukaryota; kingdom Metazoa; phylum Arthropoda; class Insecta; order Lepidoptera; family Tineidae; genus Tineola; species Tineola bisselliella. Next base: position 224,206 of record JAPWLS010001485.1, on the reverse strand, counting down.
CTGTCACTGATGCTTTAGTTAGATAAATGTTGCAAATAAATATCTTTGATTTCTATTTAAATTTTTTTATACCATTGTGTTCCATCTGGTTTACGTATTACTCTTAGCTAGTGTTTTCTGAAAAATAAATAGGTGAATCCATGTTATTATTTATTTAATTATTTTGATTCAGGATTACGCATCTAACTTTCACTTTCTAATATAAAAGTAATTTAACTTTTACAGTAATTATATCCAATATAAATGTACTTTAAGGGTTTGAAAATTAATTTTTATTGCTCTCTACGGGTATTAAGATAACATTTTCCTTATAATTTTTAAATGAAAATAAACAAATCAAGCTTGTTATTAATTTTAAACATTATAATCTTACGATTTTTGTTTCAGATGTGGTGGGGTTTGTTGTGCACTACGGTGATCATCGGCGGAGTTATGGCCGCACCAACACGAGATGAGGTGGCTCTACCTCCCCTCGACTTAGCACAGATCGACCCACCCGCGCCCGATGATGTAAGTAACTTCTTAAGCAACTGTCACCTATCATATCTATATTCAAGAGTATCGCTTGTAAAGTGACAGTATCAATCCTTGCAGACATTTTTCTGTAGTAGCAACAGTCCATGCTTCGATTAACAAAACTGCAATCACGTTCTAAACTAATATAAACTCCTTTAAGTGAAATGTATATAAATGTTATAAGCATTATTTCAGGGCTTTACGTCAACTACACAGTTTGATATTTAGAATCTACCCACATGTTTTTGCACTACTGCATCAGTAATCGTACTCTGTGTATTCAGATATCAGTAAACAAGCGATTTATTTCAATATTTTTCAATGTTCTTAGTGTATCCAGTGCGTTGTAGTGGAAAATTTAGCAAAGAGAGTTCAGGAGAATAGATGTTTGTTTTTGCTTTGAGTATGTTTGAGAAATATTATGTTTCACAAACACAGAGTAAAATATACTAGAGAAGACATAAGGATAAACAAGAATCATCTTTGCAAATATGTTATCATTGAAAATATTACAAATTAATGTGTTATATTAACCCACTTTTAATAACAATACAATTTAGTAAATAGTAATTAACTTTATAGTGAAGTTCGTGTAGTAATCGAACGGTTTTTTACATCATTACTTATTTTAAAATATTTAACATGTAGTTGCCATTGTGTCACATATAATATGATTAACAAATCAAGAATAATCACATTTCGTATGTCTTCTCTAGATACGTATTTAACTCTATGTTCATAAATAGCTCAGTTAAAATTATTGTTTGTAAATTGATTTTATTATACAAGTTAATGCATTTTATAATAAAAATTAGGTTAAAGCAAAACCTGTGAAGCTAAAATCAAATTTAAAGTTCTACATTTATATTTGATTAATTAAAATGGGATAATACTATTATGTTCCTCTAGCAAAATATATTTTAAGGTTTACAAAATATTTGTTGCAACATCTCTTTGAATTTATGACGTAATTTTATATGTTGTGTATTTGAGTAGGTAGCGATAAGATCAAAGACGAACATGGGGAAATTTCTGGTTAAATTTTGGAACTATTCGACCATTAAACTAAAATTGAATTTAGTATGACGCTTACAATAATTAATATGAAATTGGTATAGATATATAGAAAGAAAGAAAATAAATAATGAACTATATTGCCTCTTCCAATCCCAAAGATTTATGTTTCATAAAGTTTAAATGTTCGCCTTTCAATTACCTTTGTTGCAATTGTCTTTTTTTATTTCATTACTCTTTCATTAATCTTAAATATTCTTTAAAATAATATAACATATATTTTGAAATCAACCAAATGCTTTTATTTTTAAACGTTAATGCTCTATGTGTTTAAACTGTGGCCAAGATTTATTTAGTGATTGCATATGGCACTGAATTGTTCCTAAAATATCGCTAAATGGCTGCTAGTAATTAAGAAATCTTATGAACAATCAGCAAAATATTTCAATTTCCTTATGTCAAACCCACATTGATTTGACGTAGATTAATGCCTTAAAATTTACCAAAGTTAAATATTGTATTGATACCTGTACCAAGTTTTGTTAGTTAAAGTTTACAATGTTTGCTTTAAATGAGATGCTTCGAAATCATTTTAAATTATTTCATAACATTTTGACAACAAGTTTGATGGCTAGCGTACTAATAATAAATTTAAAAATAAATAACAATAATAAAGGAGACGAGCCTATGTATATTTTTGCATTAATTTTTGATTCATACATTTATATATTTGCAATTAACGTTTTTTGAAACATCATTTGCTAATGTATTTAAAATAAATGAAATATTATAATATTATCAAAGTAAAAAAATACATGACAATAAAGTAAAGAATCTAATCTTGCAAAATTAGGTTACATTCTTTTTGTAATCTAAATAAGTAATATACTTTGAGTTTTCATTTACACAATATAAGACTAACATTTTTGAATCGTCTCTAGGTTCCAACAATTCTCTAAACAAAGAAAACCTACATTTATTTATAAAAATGAACATACCCCACTCCAGAAAGATATGCCACGATAAGACAAGCTTTATTTATCCTGTATTGCTAGCAATTACATTTTTGCATATCAGACGTTTTATATCGCACAACAATCTGCCCACCTGCTTTCTTGAGACACAAATGTAAATAGAACAAGATTGTATTGTTCGATATGCATATTTGAATACGCTCTTTACGTAGCATATATCTCTATTAAACAAGTGGAGCCCTACCACATAGGACGGCGCACACTCGTTTCATCAAGCCGGCATAGAGATATGGACTATCGTTTGTAGTCATTTCGGTTGTCTTCTCTTATGGATGGCACGCAGACGAGGTGCGCTCACATGCTAAACTATTATAATTTAATAATAAAAATAAATTTATAGGAAAGTTTGAGCTACGCCTTTCCTGCAATAGGCAGCCGTTACTCAGCGGGATCGCCCTGGTTGTATCTCCTAGCTGACATCTCACGTGATACACAGGTAAACATTGCATTTTTCTTATTGTTGAATGGAAATAATTTTGACATTTTAAAACTGTTTATTGAAAACTTTACCGGCTAATCGCGTAAATATTATTTTTGTTTACTCCCCTCTCTAACTTATTTATTATAATAATCTCGGAATAATTTGAAATGTAATAACAATATAACGTATATTGTAGAATTCACGTCAGTTTAATCGGAAAAGTTTCTCATTCAAAACATACTCTTCATGTACCTATTTATATTACACAACACAATTTCACTTTTACAAGTGTTTACAACAAAACTTTTACACGTTACGGAAATTATATTTTCAAACAGGACAAGATGTTATTAAATATTTATCATATAAATTATTATGTGTCAAATTAAATTTATTAAATTTACTCGAATTTACTACGTAATTTAAAAAAATACAGAGTGCTTTCTTTGTGCATATTTCATGTTGAATATTCCTCCACGCGTTCAGCTAAATTAGTATCGTACTACAGAGACTGACGGAGGAAACTCGTATTTGTATCGTTATACTCAGCGACTTCGTCACTTCACGGGAAATAACATTCCTTTAGTTAATATAGATATACCTACATGTAGGAAAAAAACAAACATTTGGTGTTTAATTGAACGCCAATTACAACTAAATCAAATGTCTTGGTAAAAGTTTATGATGAAATGAGTTTACTAAGTTTTACGAGTTGAATTTTGACGGGGCTTAACACCTAGAAGTCCAGCAATAACTCTTCGCCGCACAATTTCTCTGGCTTGTTGTTTAATCACTTGAAATTTCAGCTTCTTTACTAAATATTTTCTTCAAAGAGTAATTAACTGAACAAATATTAATATTAATTTCAAGAACTTCACGTATAATTAGGTTTGATTTTACATTTTTTAATTACATCTCTTTTACAAAATTGCGTAAACTAAATTGAATGTTTAAAAAATATAATTTCTACGTCGAAGGAGAAGGATCTATTGAGACGTCAACAGCGCAGTTTGGCGGTTAATCCAGCTTTCCAACTGCTCCAAAGAAATGCTGAAAATTCTTTTTGGGGTCGAGTTGCCAATAACAACCGGGGTTTTATGGACAGAGTTGGCAAGCGAGGTAAGTGCTATTATTGTATACTATTTCGCTTAAAAAACCAATACATGTGTCTGTTGGTTTTTTTTTACGAACTCATATAATAATATGTATATTGAGTTAGCTAGCTTTTAAGTTATTTTTGGAACACATGGAACTGATAAACTAATGTCTATTCCAAATTCTTATTTTCTTTTATGTTTTCGTGTGGGTGTAATTAGAGAAAAAGGACAATTATACAGCTCCTAAGTTTGTTAATTGGTGTTTTCCATTTGCAGGTGTACAGTCGGATGATGAATAAAATATCAACGGAACGGCACATAACGCTCATTTACTACGAGTACACATTTAATTGCATTATGTGATCAAATTTATTATCTTGCACGTATCTATTGTGTTTATGTATAAGTATATGTTTTATATATGTTCACTTTTACATATTTTACACGCTTTTTTATTACTATTATGTATTAAATTACTTCTACTAATAAAGTACATTTGACTAATACTGCATTGTTATTATTATTACTCCATTACCTAATACTTCATTATTATAAATCATATTAAACACAACAAACATTTATTAATTATGCACAAATTAATGTTTAATCGTTACCATATAACTAACTTTACCCGATTCTTTACATCATTGTCCATGTTAATTTAATTGTCACCTATCTATGTACAATCTGCAAAGCTGGAGCAAAGCGGTCGTATCAAGCGCAAGATGCCTTCCCTGTCCATCGACTTGCCAATGGCCGTGCTCCGAAACAGGCTAAGCTTGGAGAAAGAACGCAAGTTCAAGGCGCTAAGAGCCGCTGCCAACAGGGATTATCTTAAAGAAATAGGCAAACGAGGTATGTCTTTTGTGAGATAAATCGTCGAGAGTGTTCATAATTTAAGGAAGAACAATGTGCATTTAAGACCCAAGATTTTTATACCGCGAATATTGACGAGACTTTTCTCAATTCAAAAAGAAACATTATTTTTATTAGAATAAAAGTTCTATTATTAGTTACACAACAAAATAGTTTTTATTACTTCTCTATCTATACAATTCAATGTATTACTCAATCATCATCGTAACAAAATTTTAAATACGAGTTTCATACTGTCCTCGATAACGTTATATCACCCAAATTTTCGTAGGAGAAAAATTCGTATAGGACAAAATGGGCATTTTTCTTATCTTATTATCTTCTCTTGACCATGTGTGTGGTGTATAAATAAATCCACTCTCATGAAGATTAAATTATAACAATACATTAATGAACAAAACAACAGCTTTTAGAAGACTCCTTTGTTTAGTTGTTTAGGTATATTTAGAAAAATTAATGTTGGCTGAGAGACCAGAAAGAGCTGCAAATTAGATATTAATCAAGTTTTTAATATTTTTGAATAAAGAATCTATATCGTATCTTTTTGTCATAACCAGGTTTACCTTCCAAACGACTTTCCTGGCTTTATGTGTATGTATATTTTTAATTTATAGGCATGCGATGGGAGACACCGATCGACCTTACTCGCTACTACTAAGATGCAAGACAAAAGACTTCCGACCGACTTCTGAGAATCAATATCATCATTCATTTAGAGTAAAATATAACTAATACATTTTGAAATACTTTTCCAATTTCTTTTAAATATTGTTAGTTAAAGATATTGAGTCTTAATAATAACTTCGTAGAGATTATGTAGCGATTTATGTATCACAAGTTAATACTTTTAATTCTTCATATTTTTAATTGTGACTAAATAGTAAAATTCATGCAATAAACATTGTTGAAAAACTTGACTTTTATTTATTCCTTCAAAACATCCTTTATATGAACAATTACAACTTTCCCAATCAAAATACATTTGTTACTTAAATGAAGAATTCATTTATAAGAAGATCTTCAGATCCAATACTCATTAATTTTGAAAACAAAAATCATAAACCTAAATCGTGTTGTAAGTTTACTTTTCATGAATAGTAGCTGAACCGCTATAAACTTTTTTTTCTTTTCTTTTGCTAATAGCTAAATTTTCATAATGTACACAAAAATCACCTCATTTTCATTAAATTGTGCTTTCACTGTTGTTCATTATGAAACGGTGGTGCATGTATTTAATTTAATATTATATAATAAGCTGTAAAGGCTTTAATAAATGTGTCTATTTAAATTATTCGGGTTATTTTATATAATGAGCAAATACGCAGCAAGCAATAAGTCAGTGGCTACAATTGTTGTTATAAATTTTGTTAAAAGTGTTGTCTATTACAGGACCCGATAAGTGAAGAAAATGTTGAGAGACGTTCACGACCGAAGCGCAAGATGCCATCTTTGTCCATCAACAACCCGATGGAGGTGCTGCGTCAACGGCTGCTGTTGGAGGTGGCCCGCAAGCAGATGCGAGAGGCCAATCAGAGACAAGCTGTTGCTAACCGACTATTCCTACAGAATGTTGGCAAACGGGGTAAGAAAATTTTACATAGAAGTAAATTTCTAATTGTGGTTTTGTTTGCTAATGCCATTTTATTACATGTACTATGATATCATTAAAAAAATATTTATACAAAATTACATTCATTGTGTAGGATATTGGGCGAAGCCGATGTCCTTTGGATCCCGCTACGACAATTAGATGCTGTCCACGACTTTATTCAACTCACCTCGGAGCTGTTCTTCAATCGGCTGGACTCGAGGCTTCCCGTCGACAAATATAATTATACCTAGTTCAAATATGTAGAATAAAACTATGATTAACTACATCGTGATAATAATCAAATTTTAATACAGCAACTAGAAATTTGGACGTAGGTTAGATGCTTTGAAAATTGCTACTCAAACTATTTCGATTTATATTTACTATTGTTATTACTGAATAAAACTGAATAAATGTGGTTAACATCAACTACACAAAAGCGTGAGTAAACTGAACTCAGAGCCCTAGACCACTATGTCACTAAAATTTACCCAGCAATTACAAATATAATTAATTATTTTTATATTTTAATTTCAAACTAATTATTAATAATGGTGTTTATCAAATTTGATTCACATAGTCATTAGAATATTTATGGCATTTTTCTTTTATTTCAAGAAGAAAATGAAATATATTATTATAATATTAATATCCAATGCATTTCGTAAAAGTGGTGCTTGTTCCCCAGCTCGCATGCACCACTTTGTCGACAGAACGCCTCGTTCGTGCAAAGGGCAGTGCAGCTTTTGTTGTTTAGTTCATAATAGAACTTCGCATTGTACAATTATATATATTACTATTTTTATACGTTTGTATGTTAAGAAATATCGTTTGTTTATTTTGTAGCTATTTTTTCTGAACCCTTGTTAGTGTTATGGCTTCCCTTAGAGGTATTTTCTATCACTTTATAGATAATATTAATTTAGATTTGACCTGTCTTTGACTTGACTTTGTATAATATTCCTAATTTGCTTAGTTTAGTTTAGTTCTTTGCCAAATATATTGTACAGTAAAATAGCTAATATATATTTTATTATATTTTTAATTTGTAACCTTTGTTTCTAATTTAAACGCATTAATTAGAATTTAATTACTATGTAGATGAAAGTAATAGAAACATAAATATTAATTGCGTTCAATAAAACGTTAAATTATTTTTGTGTTGTTTTTTTTTAAAGAAAATTCTCATTAGAAAGGCGAAGAATGACGCCAGATTGGAATCTCATTAATTTTATTGGTCTGATCGAAGGATTGGCCGATTTTTCTTCTTCAATCTTTTTTGTTTTTCCCGACCGTGGACCCGGAGTTTGTAATGTGGATTTGGTCGATTTTTAACTTTTCCTTTTCGAAAGAAACGTAACGTGGATATAAATGACCCTTATTTGTTATTCATAAGATGATTTAGGTTTTGTAAAATCGTTTATTTGATTTTCATCAAATTACCAAGTGTGTAGTTTGCAAAATACACGCTAAAATAATATAATAAAAATAATTTTGATTTTTTATTTAAATATTAAATTGTCTCATGGTATACTTGACCTTGCAGCTAGCTGCCTTCGAATAGCTTTAGTTCCAATATATTTAAATAAATATTAAATAATTGTCTTTATTAAATATTTACTTCAAAGAGATCTACCTATACCTATAACTTATAAGAGAATGTAAGTAGATACTTTTGATGTTATTATATTTGATAACCAATAAAGGCGTACTTCGTAACGTCTCAGATATATGGTAAGTGTAGTCCTATCACATAATTTAAACTCTTAATTCGAAAGAAAAAATAATATATTTCTTCTAAATAAATTAATAGATTTTTCTGTTTACTATCATTTCTATTTAGATTACTTTTAAACTTACCAGTCACATGGTCAACTGATATTTTTGAAACGCCGCGGCTTAGCCTTATTTTATATTTAATATAGACATATGGTGTTGCTGACTTTTTTGTAGATATTCATGCCCTCTATAAAACTGTAGTACATCACTTTGCTCTATTGTCATTGCTACATTCTTTATTTTATTTCATTATTTATTTATTTCATTATTATCTTTGCTATATTGTTTTTTACACACTTTGGGTTACATTATTGAAATTTTCATAGGGATCCCTAACGTTTTTGAAAATATTCTATAGCCTATGTTCATCAGGGATAGTGTAGGATTCTAATGGTAAAAGAATTTTTCAAATCTGTCTAGTACTTTCGGAGCCTATTGAATACATACAAACAAACAAACAATCAAATGTTACTTTATTATATTAGTATAGATTTAGAACATGACCCTAGGTTACGTTGAATATTTAAAATATTATTGTATAAATTGAGTGAAGTAGGTAGGTACCTATTTAAAATTTAATTGTTTTAGTAATAAATTTGAACATAGTTGATCTGACATTATATTCATGTTCACACCTTCAGCAAATGCGGGGTGATAATTAAAGGTGATTTAATTTTAAGACACGCCCCGAGGAGCGAATGATTTCATTACAACGACAAGTTTCCGAAAGTGAGACCGAAGGTGAACACGTATTTTACCCTCGACGGAAATATGTATTTTATGAATTTACCAAAATTTTCGAGGTGTAATTTAATTTATTGCGGATAAACTTAGTTATAACCGACAATATTATAGTAAAACCTGAGAGTTAAGTATCTTTTTTACAATGATAACAATACAAACCTATTGGTGATGCGCTGAACTAAAAACGCTACATAGCATAAAATAGTTTTTAACATTCACGAAATAATTGCATGTCACTCGTTTAACGTGATCTCTCTAGTATGTTCAATTCAATACATTTTAGCATAATTAACATCAGGTGGAGTGCATCACATGTCCCACTATCATGTAAAAAGTTAAGGGATCTGATAAGCATGCAAATTCAATAAGATGTCTTAGTTATATCTGAGTCATTGCGTATTTTAGTGTCGACTCTTTGTTTACACACCATGAAGTATCAGGTGTGTTTGTATCACATAAAAAGCACATAAAAGCGTTTGTTTGCATTTATGTTTCATGGATTATGCAGCAATAAACATTATTCATATTTTATTTAAATAAAGGATTTGAATTTCTCAATATCAGCCATAATAATTGTCCTTGGAAATAAAGAAAAAAGTAGACTTCTGGTGGCATCAATATATGATAATTTTTTCCAGAGATCTACAGAAGAAAAAATATACCACTATAATTAAAATATTTGACGAAGAAAATTTAAGATTAAACACATGAAGAAAGAAGAAAAAAAATCTCCTATGTTAAAAAAGTTCTCTACTTTGTTTGAACTAAGTTCCTATTATGGGACCTAGTTCTGTTAAGTGTAAAAAAGTAGCGTAAAAATGAACGAAAGTGTTTTCATCCTTTTCTTTTATTTAAAATAGACGATTCAACACAAACGCGCGTTAACTTACGCTCGTCAGAATGCAGCCTAAGCAGTTGCTAATTAAACCTCGACAAAATACATCTCTACCTACCCCATAATAAATTAATCTTAGAGCTATTTTGGAATACCCTTGTATATAAACAATATACTTCATCAATAAGTCCTGTAACGAGCTACCGATTTAATCTCTTTGATATCGACTTAAAGATTAGTAACAATGTAGTGATGACCTAATAATGCTTCGAGGATCAAAATAACACATACATAAATACGCAGATTTATCCCTTTGAGTTGATTTGTTTTTTATTTATTTACTTTTAGTTTCGGTTTTCAAACTAATAAAAAAATTATTAGATAGCGCAAATCAATGAAACTATGGCAACTTGTTTTATCAATCAGTTCCAAGTTATTCTTGTGTGGTAAATAATAGGAAACAATACAAATGGAGTTAATAAGTGAAGATAAAAGAAGTAATATTAACAGGTAATAAACAAATTACAAAAATGTATATTTTAATTTAAAATTTTAATTCTATAAGACCCACTTAAATATCTTTTTATTATTCGGACATTCCGTTTTCAAATATCATAATTAATAAATTAATTAAAATATTTAAGATTCCATTTTTAAATAAATTTAATTTCGTATGATATTGGCTGTTAAGATAATGTTATATACTTTACAATCATTGGAGCTGGCATTCTAATTATCGATAAACTTGAGCCTCCTTTATGTGAGCAACCTTTGAAGGAAAACGGAGATTACTTTATGATTCACCTGTCAGGCTGTTTATGAACTAAACTAACAATCGTATTGAAATAGAAATGTTTGTGAAATGCGCATTTATAATTTGAAACTTTTCCCAATTTAAATTTACAATGGTATATAATTTCAGAGATATCACGTTCCTTGCAGTAGTATTGGAATGTACTATTTTGCAGTTGAGGATATTGGGTTAGTAAAAAAGTTTTTTTGAAAACACCATAGAAACGACTTATGTTTATATAGGTATACGATAAAATAAAACAAACCAAAATACATGCAACAAACTACTGATCACTTGGTACCGCCATCTACTGTTGAACTCAGGAACTAACATCTAAGTATCAACATTTTTCAGATAGCTGCTGCAAGTTACGTTGTGTTCAACGTACGCTCAAAGATGGCGTACAATCAAAAGATTCACAAACTAAAAAACTTTTTAAGGATCGGTAAGTTGTAATTTTTCTAGAAAGTAGAAAATCAAAGAATTCGTTTATACTAAATTAGATATTTAGATTTTCTTTTGAACTTATAATCTGGCCCCCACCTACAAAAAAACTTGACCTACACCTATGATATTATTCGAATCGTATTACAAAAATTTACCAACGCATGTAAACGCACTGTAAACAAAATTAAAAGTAACACATTTTACAGCTCCCGCTTATCAGAAATTTGTCAAAAAACTTTGGTAGAAATAATCAACAGCAATTCATGGCAAGTGCTCGATCGAGCTGTAGAAATACTTTCTAAAGATCTTACAATAAAGGATGTACTAAATTCATATCACATTCAACTATTGCGGTATGTACTGTTTTAAATCAAATAAGAGTAACTATCTATAGATATAAGTAATTATGTTTAATGATTTTAGTACACAAGAGCAAGCAATAAATGAGCTTGTTGAAAGTCGATCGCAATTTGAACTAAAACTTCGTGAAACTAATGAAATAATCGCTTTTTTAAAGGATCATTTAGAGGTTTGTATTGAAAATGTTATATCGTAGTAATATAAAGCTATTATTCTTATTATAATTTATGTTTTTTATATGGATAGGATGCGGTAATCAACACAGGGGCGATGCTGATTTATAGTGAGAAATGGTTGGATGGACGAAGTGAAATTCTTGTTAAAGACAATTACATTACACCGCGGAGATATTTACCGAACTTGAACCATGAACAGCGTGTGCATGACGAGTTAATCAAAGCTTATGAAATACAAACAAAAGTAAATCTTAAAGATGAATACGAGTATGTAGTATTAGTAATAATAGGGTAAAATCTAAAAATATGTTTTAAGGAGCTTGAAGGTAACGTTGAACATTGGCAAATTAAATATGCTGAAGATATTGTGGAGATAAAAAATGCAGTAATGGAAAAGAAAGAGCAACTGAATATCACAACTGCTCGAAGAGAAGAATTACAAAAACATGTAATGATAATATTCGTCATTAATGTAATTTAAATTCTTTATTTTATATTTATTACTGTTTTAGTATAATTTACACGAAGGTGAAATGAGGGCATGGCTTACCTTCAAAAAAGAGCGGGCAGCAAGGCGTGCCAGAGAAGAGCGTGGACGTTTGTCTGCTACTAAAATACAAGCATGGTGGCGTGGTAATATGGTACGAAGAGGTTTCGGTGTTTTTCGTTATTTACGAAATGTTAAAAAAACACCTGCTAAAACTAAAAAGAAAAGTTAAATAATAATTCCTACCACATATTTTTTAAACTGGTAACATTAATAAAGGCACGTCAGAATTATTCATTCGATTTGTTTCTTTCATTCGGTTTTAGTTCATTATTTCGCTCAGTTCCCCTCGTTTTTGGCAGTTGACATGAGCGCGTTGTTGGGGTGGTTGTGTCGTTTTGTTGAAGAATATTATGCCGGAGAACTTATTCTGTATAAGTTAGTCGTAACAGCTACTTTCATGCGAATGAATTATTAAAAACATTAATTGTAATAACATTCTGTGTAGTGAATTGTGGAGAAAGACTTTGGTGTTTCTGCAGTTTCTGGGAAATATAGTGAGTTTCATTTTTCACAATAATTTTAATAAACCACAGTTGAACTTTAAGGCCAAAAAATACTTTCACATTTTGATTTATTGATTTACTCTTTTTATTTTGCCCGATTTTTTAAAATAATTTTCAGTAGCATGGTGTTTTTGTTAGATAATATTGTTTATATGATATATTAAATAAATACTGGATTAGTATGGGTGTGCATATCGATGTTAATATGTCTATGTACGTATTTAGATAGGTATTTGTAAGAATGATCTCATAATATGATTATACATCCACATTACTAATTGTAATTACTTATCAATGGTCTGTTATAAATAAGTTTTTATGATCAAATATTAATTTTGACAAATTGTATGTAACAGTTATCTCTTTATTTTAAATTACCAAAAATAAAACTAGGTAATTAAAAAGTTATCTCATAAACACAACTTATTAAAACAGTTTTTAATTGCATTGCAATAAGAGCTACTTTTAAATGATGTCTGTAAAAGTGGATCATTGCAAATGTAGATTTAACCTGTATGTAATTAATTGTTTTTTTTTTATTTACACATGTTATCACAAATTGAATACAATTTTTATACAATTCCAAGAAGTTATTTAATATCATAATATCTGTGATAACACCTATCCATTTCCCATGAAAGTAGATACCTATTTGCAAAGGTATTTTTTAGATTTCCTAAAATCATAATGGGTTCAATTTCGCTTATCTTTTATCAATAAAGTTTATGCCGATGTCAAAACACATGATGGCAATACTCGCGGATGTCATGCCGCGCGATGCGGGGCTAATAGTTTGTATTTGAAATAAAGCTTTGAGAACTTTCATATTTACCACGGAAATATACTAAATTAGTCGAAATTATTGTATTGTAGTGTCTTAGAATTAAAAACTAAACTCTAGAAAATGTATTATTACGTATTGAATTGCTTTATCCTTCATTAATTGATATTTTATTATAATTTTCATTAACTCTGACTATACCTGTACAGACATGTCAATATAAAACTTTAAAAAGGAAAACATGTTAACATTCTGAATTTACCTTATGAAGTAAACACAACAAAAAATACTAAAATACTTAAGTTGTTTTTTTTGCAACTAGAATTTTTTCTCAGATCTCGTAAGTTAATGACAGTTGCATGCAGTGGTTTACTTACACGGGACACCGGTACCGACAGATCGCGGCAATTAGTGCGTTAATCACCCCAGCTGCGGTTTCTGCAGAGTTGATGCAACTGCTCTTCCAAGAAGCCGATCATTGGAGCTCGCGGTGAGCGGCACAAATTGCGCACAGATATGTGTGTCGGCGGCCACTAATTGCTAAAATCGCTCGCCCCACACGTACGAGTAAATACTACTCGCAGCTACACCACTGACACTCACTGTTGCTACTTGCTACTCAATTTATCATTATAATTATTAGTATTCAAAGTTCTCTAACCCGGATTGCCCGTATTTTTATAAATTAATCCTAGTAACAATTTATGTATAGCATTATACATATATTTCTTATGGTTCGCTTCATAATTAAAAGTATATTACTAGATAGGTACTTCAGATTTAGTTAAAATAATTTAGAGAAGACATGTCAAACGAAATATATGCAAAGCCACGGGAGAGCGTGACTACTTTTGCTCACAATACGTAAACCAGAACACAATTGTACTTAATAGATATTTAAAATACGCACATAAAATGAACAAATAGCCTAAGTATATATTTTTTTTTGTTGTATAATATTTATGGAAAGTGCCAGTACTGACTAAGTCTTATTACTACGCCGATAAGCTTATTAAGTAACGTTATTCTTGGCGTCTTTTTTCTGTATTTAACTCATAACAGATCTAAAATCTATATAACCCTAGGTCACTTACGAGGAGTTCGATTAAATCGGCATCCAATTTGGATAAGCGTGATTGGAAGAAAATAATGTTTGTGAAAATAGTGTTCTTTTCTCTAACTATTTGAAATGTAATAAACAAAAAAAACATAACTACTGAAGAGAAAAAATATTAAATTATTCAACAGTTAACAAGAAACTCTACCGGAAGATATAACAATATGCGCTGCGCTTTTCTATAATAAAAAGTTCGGACTGTAGCCTATTGTTATTATAAATAAAGTGACATTAACCGATTCCTAGACTTGACAATAACTACCTAACGATCTGTGACTAACAACACACTAGTTACCAGTTAAACAAGGCACGCAGGCAACACATTTGCTATACAACGTCAACTGTACTTTCTGTCATAGTCTTACAAACAAAATGTATAACCAGAAGTGTTGTCATTTTGTTTCTCCAGTACTGGGAATTGGAAAATCCATAAACTATTATCTTAATCCTTGGGGCTTTCTATAGAAGTACATTTCAATTGTTCTTAGCAATTGTTGCTAAATAACGGATTATTGTCTCCTCAATTACCAGTTTTAGCAGGATTTTAAACGCGAGGATTACCGTCTGACGCTACGTTAATTAGCTTCACGTAATCCTGGAGCTTGTTATTATCTCGCAGCTAGCAAAACCAGGTTGAGCCCTCTTACTTGATTTAAACTATTTAAATACAGATCTGCAACTATCGTTAGCAGTACACGCTGAGCACTGAATCCGAGAGGGATTGATTGGCTTACGAAAGGAACTCTTTCTATTATTTTTATGGCATTACAATAATTTGCCAATGCCTACATTAATTTTATATATAACGCATAGTGCATTTCTAAACTTAAAGCGAGAACGAATGCCAGCAAAATTAAAAATAACAACAATAAAACGGTAAAATCTTTAGCAGAATTCCCAAACGAGTTTCGAAGGTAAAATTAATTTTTTCAATTTAAAATCATTTGCCTTGTCAATCGATCACTCACAATAGGAATCGAAGAAACGCAAGTTTAGGAAAATAATCCAAGTTAAAATGAGTTTCAATTTTATAGTGTTGTTTTCCTTTCAGGGCTATGAATCGATGAATACAAGATGTGGCTCTCCGTATTATTGTCGCTGGCAATCCCGATCACTGTATATGGGGCCGGATATTGCTCTACAAACAATTTGGCGTCAAACACCTCTTATTTGCAGTTCACCAAAGAACCAATTCCAACTGAATATGCACTCGAAAATAGTTTCAAAAGTATACATTGCTGTGGAAAAGGATATCGAAGCATTGAATGGTAAGTGAATGCTTTAATTCAGTATGAAAGCTATATCGTTTCTATTCGCTCGCCAATATACGGTTATTTCGATTAACCTCTCAAACTACATTCTTATTTCCGTTTAAAGTAAATATTCCGGATTCTATTGAATGAAAAAAAATTGGGTCTATTTGCAGGACAATAACAGATAAACCGTTACGGCTTATTTATAAAAAGCTTTCGCCTGCTATTGTGCGATAAATAAACATCTTATGAATGTTGGAATGACTGGTATTTATTTTTATCGATATTAAAGTATTTGTATCGATACGACATTTTAGATTGTAGGTAATTCAATTGTGTATAATTTGAGCGATCCACGTTTTGATTGTGATGTAAAAAAACTATTACCATTATTAAATACGTTAAATCACAATCTACCACAGTCTGTTAATTTCCACGAACAAAGACTAAATAGTAATTTTTCCTAAAGTATTTTAGCGTCACTGTAATGACCGCAATTTACATCGTAACTGGTAATCGTCCCCCTCGGTCAAACTAACTATGTGAAATACCTATAGTTATGGCTGTCGCTTGCGCAGGTGTGGATGTACCTACATTGCAAAAATTCTTGGAAACCTCACCCATTGTGAGCTCGAAAATATTGATTATGTTGACCGAGCGGCTGCAACGATCCATATTTCCATTAATCTTCTGAATTTATTCATTATTAATTTATCTATTCCTGTTATAATCTTTTGAATATATTCACTATAAATAGTTTAGATAGATTTAAAAGTACCCTACAGTATGTTTTGTTTTGCATTCCTTTGTATAATAAATTTAATTGTTATTTTTAATATAATCTATACAAACCTCTAAAATAGTAGAATTTATACGTTTCTAATCTCAAGAACTGTCAGTCCAATTTGATTTTTTTCTTGCTTTTTATAACCCGTTTATTGAGGAAGGTTATAGGCTATTGTTTTTTTTCTAATCGGTCAGTAACAGGAAATCTTAAACTAATTGATATAGCGAAATTCATACGAAGAAACCATGGTCTTAGTTTTGAAATTAGAATTGTTATTTGAGCAGGAAATTGATCCAGCTTAAATTTGAAAAATCATCACCTATATTATTCTGATGTCAATCTATTAAGTTATTAAAATCAAATCATTTTAATAATCTTAATTTTAAAAAAACACTAGTGAAACCACGGAATAGTATTGTTATAACTTTAATTTCTAGTAAAAGAAAACATAAAGTTATTAATAAAATATATTAGTATGTCGCAGTAGTGCAGCTAGTCCCTCGCGCGCTTCCGTGGAAATGGAAAACCAATTTCTATTACTCGATTCTATGAAACGATGACGATAACGAGCTCTCTACTCCGCACGTAAAGCGTAATAAGTAGCTATCGGCTATAGTTTAAATAAGAATTGGAATATAATTTGTTAGGTTAGGTTGGAAGACTGACAGTTATTGCTCATAATTATTATTAGACATGCAAGCGATAGCAGGAATTAAACATCATCGTGGCATAATGTAGGTGTATTTTGTTTTCATTCAATGAAAACAAATAACTCGAATAACATTGTTAAAATACTAGGAAATGCAACCCACACCGGGGTGACTATTGAACCGTGGCAATTGAACTCGCGGTCATTAGTTTTGTTATTTATCTATTTTATGAAATAGGTATCCGTGATATTAGCATATACTAATACAAAATAAAAATATACTTTCATGATTATATTTATTTTATCAGACTTTGTTTCATGACAGCCATTTATACATGGGAACAATGATGATGCACATAAAAAAGCGTAGGTAGGTTACAACTTCGAGGACAACCGTCGAAAAACTGTCACGTATATAGATATGATTAAAATTTATCGCAATGAAGTAAAGGTGTTTGTAGTAGACAATCTTTGTAGTTACTAAGCTTTAGCGTCAAAAACCACGTTTATAAATTACATAGAATATTTTATATCTTATTATGCTTGTTCCGCTCTGCTAACACCATCATTTGTTTTGTTTGCTTGTTACACCGTGGTTACATGTAAAGTAAGTAAAAAAAGTTGGTTGCTTGGCCTATCTGGCTAAAAATAAATTTATAATAATATGTTATAAAGTTTGTTTACATCGTTAATATAGTTAAAAATATACTGCACAAAATAAAATAAAGTCAATTGCCGCGTCGGTTTGTCTGTCGACTTGCACGCATTAATCTCAGTAATGTAGGGATTTTCTATCGACTTTTTGTGTCGATTAGTCTAGAATAATAATGACAAAAAGATATGTTTATTTTATTTTTACTTTATACATGGTTTGGTGATAGCGGAGATACTTTTAAACATTTGTATTCGCATAGAGCGTTGCGGGTCGACTGCCAGTAAACTATAAACGTCAATGTAATTAATATATGTAGTTGTCGATGTGGTCTCAACATACGTGTTCAAGCACCGGTTGTTACGAGCGTATTATTCCTAGAATCCGTGATTGTCTCCGCTTGCCGCCTATCTAGATGAAATATCTAGGCATTAGCCCCTATTGTTAATGTTCTACGTATTGTAACAATGCAATTGATTCCCGAAATTGAAGAATCAATATTCCTCTACGGATATGCTTCCTTATATAAATTAATTTTACTTATAGGTAGTGGATAGTGTGTGTCATAAATTAGATACTTCCAAATGTCGAATTATGTGTGAAATATTTGGTTATTTGCTCGTTAATTATAATTTTAAAAATCTATAAATACTGTTGGGCCGCAAAGCGAATCAACTAAATACGTTTGAATGACTCACTCTGATATAAAATAAAACTGGCTATGACAGACGATGTGCCAGATTATGTCATTAACCACTTGTTACTCCTCTCACATTAGTACAAAAAAAAACCAGTCCTATTTGAATAAAAATACCCTTGTTTGCGGTAAAAATAAGCAAACTTGTTACTTATTTAACTAGGCATTTATTATTTAAAAAATTTTAAACTATAATAAAACTATGTGCACTTAATACGTAATTAAATGATTATTTTGTAAATCTGAAAAATGTATGCATTTTATTACGCAATGATTACATCAGAGACTGATTCATTTTTCAATGTTTTGAAATATCGCTTCATATATCAAAAACATATCTAATAGCATCTTTAAAATATCAATATAGATTATGAATATTAGACATCTGGCGCTTTCTAATTTATAATGATAATGTTATGAACCAATTCCGAATAAATCGTCATTTTGCTCAATATTCTGCAATTAGCAAAGAAAAGTAAGATAGACGACCCAATGCAAATTAGAATATCATGTCCGAGATTAGCGAGAGTGGTCATTGGGCTGGTCTGTTATAAACCCACGGCCTGGGGCTTACTGAGCGTGCTCGGACGGGTTGCCGACATGGCTCAGGAATTTTATTTTATTGTTCCACTCTTACTTTTACAAAACGCCGCTTCCCACAGAAGAATGATGGTTCCATGGGCACGGATTTGCTGTCTGGCTTCACATGGAAGGGAGCCTTGTTCTTGCTTTTTATTTAATTGAATATTTAAGTTTTGTTTTCGTTTTCCTCATAGATGACCCATGCATACGCTATGTATTCGTTTTTTAGATGTCATTGTTTAATAATAAAACTCAAATGAAATATATTTATAATATCGATTTACCGCAAAATATTTAAACGTTTTTTTATAAAACTCGTTTTTAAAACAATGAGCTGTATTAAGTATTTTGGTCAATGCACAGAGAACTTGGCTGGCTTACCTGGTGGTGCCGGGTATCTGCAAAGGTATCGCACGTATCCTTCGCCGCGAACCTGTATTGTGGCGTTTCCTGGAAGGCGTCTTTTGTCGCGAGCCGCTCGCTCGTCGCACAACTGTATGCTGCACTGTGGGAACATTTCCTTTCATCTTGTGTTTTAACCACCATATTTTTTATGGCTTGTAGTCATTTTGTAGTTTCTAGATTTTCCATGCGGTTTTTCATTTATTTTATAATTTGCAACATTTGTCACCAATTCTGTAAACAAACGTCCATATTCATAATCCAATTCCATAATAGCCGAATAAATCTAATATAACCAAACTGATAATACTCTCCGATAAGCTATGATTCAGCATTATTTGACAATTGGATTGTTATAATGTCACTGATAAGTGGTTGTTTTCCAGGTATCCCTTCTGGCGTAAGGATTCGGAGAAATTATCTTATTTGTTTTTTATTGGCTTGTATTTTGCCGTTTATCGACCTATTTTTTAACCTTCAACAATATGAATTACTTAGTATTAGGATTTGGAAACAGATATCCGTTATTTTAATGTGGGATGGTGTTTAATAATAGGAAAAAATCAATAGTTATCTTCAACACCTAACTCATGGGTATTTTGGAAATATTTGCCTTTTGTAATCAAACATCTTGAAGTTACAGATTTCACTTTCTCATCACCGTACCGTGTTATTAGCTTACTTTTTATTAATAAACTTGCTATGGCAAAAACATAATTTATAATACCACTTCTTGTCACTAGTCACGTCACTAACATTAGTCTAGAGGTGATAATTTGGAATTCCCAATTAATTATTCTAATCGTATTTATAATGTGGTAGGTACCTACTCGTAGTTATTTATTGTTATTTGGTGTCAATTATATTGTTTATTTTAGTAAACGACAGCTTATTTCGGATTATTATACGAAAATTTGTTGTCACACAAACACTTCTGTTGATATTTAAAAGCTTTTATTGCTTTTTTTTCGGTCCTTTTGCAGGTAAACGACTCGACAGTAATTGAGTTGTCTAAATAAATTCGTGTGCTTTCTAAGAAGTATAGAAGCGTGGAAACCTCGGATTTAAAATGTAATTTTGAATTTGAAAAGTCAATAATATTTGTTCAAAATATGTTCATAGTTAGATCAATGATTAAATTAAAACACTATGCGGTTTACATCATGTTCATTTTCACTAATTTAATCCGACGTTTCTAAAAATCGTTGTCGCAGTAGACAGATATTAATAATCTGTCAAACGTGTCAATTTTCTTACCTACTGTTTAGTGGGTGCTTTGATTCTTTTAATGAAGTGGCCATAAAAGTTACAAAACACCTATTGATGCCCAATGGTTGGGTACCGTTTAGCAGGTATAAAAAATACATGTCGAGACATGTTCATCGATTTGTTTTAGCCGTTTGTGGTTGATTGTTGAGATGTTCAAGATTATGTTTTATAGGTCGATGTAAAACTCTTTTGAGATTGTTTCAAAACATTAATTTTAGCATTGAATGAAAATGACTTGATACGTCATGTTGTAGGTAAATGTTTAAATTGTTATTTGTAATGATGTAAAAGATGAATGTCAGCTTCAGTGCCAGCTTGTGCGCGCGGCAACGCACCTTTCACAATGCTACGCGTTATTTATCTAACGTATTGATCTTACTGTGTCCCTTTTTTTAATTCGAGCATGGAACAGAATTCTATTGTGTAAACATTTTTTGTTCACATATTTTATTATGGTTTGTGTATGGCGCGACAAGAAGCTTGTTCTGCGTGAATGGGATCCTCAATTATTTTGTATTGTCCTTCCAGAAGAGGGTTCGTGCGGTGTGAAGTTCTTTCCGGGGTGTTATTTACGTAACTATCGTCACGGTCTATCATTTGCTACTTTAATAGATTAGATATTTTGAAAGTAAATATATGTGTTTTTAGTATAATAAAAGGGACATAAAAGTATCCAGTATGAAATGGCTTAAAGGAATTATTCATGATCTAGTTGATTGTCTGGGAAGAGCCGCGGGTTAGGGCGTGTTCACATTCCGCGACGGCAGCCGAATGCCACTCAAATTAGATTATCATCATTATCTACCTGCATTCTGAGGACCCGCACAATGTCCTCAAACAAAAATTTGTTTATTTCAATACCATGAAACCGCCGGCCAATCGTTTTTTTTAAAGTATGATATTTGATTACGACGTGTGTGTTCTAGTACGCCCTAATCTATACAAAAATAATCACACTACTTGATTATAGTATGTCCAAAAAATATGGTACCTATATGTATGTATGTTTAGTTGTAGTAATAAATATTTCTTCTGAATTTTTTTGCCAGCGTGAAATGATCACGAAATCCTTTAATGTTATATTTTGTATATTATTTTTTCTTTAAAATAAATAAGTTATGTGAAATCGTGCATTCACTGTTTTCTTTGTGTGGGCTTTTGTTTAAGAAGTTTAATGAAGAATAATATTAGATATTAAAATTCAGGCGGAAATATCAGTTTGTCGAGATCGGATGCTGTCAACTGGCCACGGTTTCACACGACAAGCTCCTCTTACTGTACAAATAGAACAAGTTTACACAAGCTCTTTACTATATACCCTTATATTGGTTTTGTGCTCTCAATGACACTGCTTCAAGATTTGTTCTTGGGAAAATTATTATTTTTACCTCTTTAAAAATATGTCATGTGAATCTTAGTTACCACGGTGGCTCCTATACAAATATTGGCATCTTCATATTGTGTAACATGAAAATAAGTTTAATTGATTAATAAAATTAATTCGGCATTTTAATAATCAATCAATCAGCATTTCGAGTTGCTTTTTGTTCTAAAAATAAATCATTGCTTCAATTGCTTTTGGCATTGCATAGGAATGCGGGATACATGTATTACCAATTCACACCACACCATCCATTGTGCAAATGTCATATCTGAGCAAGTTTCGAGAATTCGTGAGACGAGACTCGTTAAAATGACGATGCACGTTCAGAGAATGGCTTCATCGTCAAAATTAATATTCGTTGGGTACGATCGTCGCGCCTCGTAAAAGTAAATATTGAAATGTCTCATAGCCGACATCTAGCTGGACCTCCGCCGAGATGTTACACTTGTAAATATCACTTTCTGAGATTTGTATTCATTATTCCACATATTATACTCGGAGCAGGAAGTGCGAGTTTTATGATTTACATTAATTATAATATAAGCCTGTTATAGTTTTTTTAAAGTAATTTGTAAAAATCGATTTGTCATTGATTTTTGACCTATTGCATGAGTCATTTTCTGACGTCAGGTTACTGATGGCTGCCTCTGCGACCGGCTTGCTGCCCGTCTCCGGTATTTAATCACCGAGCGTATACAGCAAATATTAATCTTACCTCGTTTAGCAAATTACCGTTACTTGTTACACGTAATCAATATTTTTCTTGCTGCTTTAAAAACTATGTTAACACTTTAATGGAAATTTACTTAATAAAATATAGCCCATTTGTTATAATTCAAATGCAAGATTGTTTACGAATCGTAATCTTAACGTGAGCGCAATTATTTCATATGACGTTGGTAACATAAAGCTTATTTATATTTAATCCGAGTTAGTATCTACCATTAGGGAAGTAATAGTCGTAAATTACATCTGACCGGTTGCATTTGCAATCCGCAACTTTGTCCGCAATCATACTGCCATTCTCGCTTTGTAATGTACCCGAAATTTATTGATGTAACATAAAATCTTTGGACTCCAAACTGGTAGTTGTTGCAATTCAAAAATATATGGACACAGTTATTAATAATAATACGCAGTTATAAAATTTCAAATTTGTCGTAAAGAATACGTTAGCCATCAAAGTCATGCTTAAAATTAGACGCCGTCGAGGGAAGCCGAAGCACAGTAGTGTTTAATAAAAAGTATAAAAATATGTTCGCGAGCATGATTTCACTAATTTAAGTTTATATGCGGTTTTATATCAGGTTTATTTTAATTACCTAATTTGATGCGACGTTTCGACAGTTCTGTAATCATCGTGGTCAGGTTGAGATAGACTTTAGTTACTCCAGTTTAAGTACCCAGTATATTTTTTAAATTATATATCAAAAAGCAAGCCGACACGGATCGGCGTATACAAACGCTTCCCCATTACACCTTATAATACTTATGTGACACATAAAACGTATAAAAAACAGATTAAAAAATCGCCAAGCTTAATGAGACGGAACGTTAGAATCGAGTCGGATTGATGTTATCTATACATCAATAAAAGTGTCATATTCGAATATTATACACATTGCGATACGTATAAGAAAGATTATGCATCCGATTACGTGTTCTTCGTCATTTACATTCCTTAACCAATAATTGCACTTGGTTAAGTATAATTATTATTGCAATACTTTTAGGATTTGTATGCTAATGCCTAATTACCTCCATGCTATGCCACTAGTTATCTAGCAAGAGTAATTTAGTTAATTTACATAGAGTTTTTGCTCAGCCTTCTGTCATTGTGCTTAATAATTCTGCGGCAGTTCTTGGAAGTGTCCCTTCATTAGTACACTTATTTATCCTGTTGAAGGTTACATGCACACCATTGACGTCGACCTGTCCGTTCTGTTTACATAGCATTTGTTTAAATTGTTTTTTTAATTTTACATTAAATTCAATATACTACAAAAGGTATCGTTATGTAAACGTTTCTTCTTTATGTCTTCTGTAGCATGAGTTTCAAAAGTGACCCAGATTTAATATTATATGTAATTGTGTCTATGTAATGTGTTGCCTTAATTTCTTATACAAATAAGTTTAGTTTCCTTTTATAATAAGTATTCATATCTGATGTTTAAATCAGTACATGTAATAGATAAATTAAATCAAGTTTCTCTCCTGTACAAATTTCACGTTGCAAATAATTATTCTAAATTATATGTAGGTATGCATTATAATAATAGTGCCTAGTAGTTTGCTTTAAGTGAAATGTGCCGCATGTTTATTGTGTGGTTAGCAACAGTCTCGTGCCGTCCGTCTTATACAATGTACGACTCGTCTTATTATGCAGTTGGCGTCGACGTCGTGCGCTGCCAGTTGCCACTACCTACGGAGACGGCTGCAGATATATTACGAATACGACCACCGCAATATATAACTCCTGTCTCAGAACATCGAAGCGGATCGATGTCTTTTTCTTGAAACCCAAATCAATCACCGACTTCTACATCTCAATTAACCAAACTCTGTATAGAGTCGTAGGCGGACTGATAATGGTTCTAATATAATATATTGTCTTGTTAAACTTGACAGCACGCGCTCATGTCAGTAAGACTTGTCTGGAGGACATTTCTCTGTGGCAGCAGACATGGAATTGATCAATGCACGAATAGCAGTTAGCAGAATAAATATTGTTATAACATCCTTCTTAATTTGAATTTATTTAACGCGCACCCGTGCAGCATAACGAAAGAGTCATTTCCGGCTGGTTCTTAGAAAGAAATATAAAATATTTCGCACAATCAAATGATCGATAGCGAACAACTCACGCACGAATGGCGAGCCAAAACGTTTAATATTCGTCGCGTGACTAAAACCAATAATAAATTCTTGTGCACTTGCAGTTTCACGTACTGCCAACAAACTGGTCATCTGTCGCATACTAAATCAGCATTCCTCTAGCATTACCTATACGTTTGGTGTCAACCAATGCATTTTATGTTAACTACTTATGACCATATACGATGCACACTCTCAACCAATCATTTCAATTAACAAAATGTTCTATTCTATAACTACGTGATCTTATGAGCTCAGATGTTAGGTTTCATAAATAAAATAATAATCTTACATATTAAATAGTACAATATTATTATTGATAGATAAAGATAGCGTCCAATTTCCGGAAAGTGAAGGTGTGACCGGATTTAATGACTACCCATTTATATGAAAGACGAATTTGGTAGGCTATAATTCTTAGACACATTTGTAATTGTTATAAGACATTGACCTATGTCTCATTGGTTATAAAGATTATAAAATATTTTACGTGTACATCTAAGGCAACCATGTTTATACATTCTTAACATATATAATATCGTCATTATTTAAAATTGCGAACAACGTATTTCCTATAATTTTCTGTACGAGCGGTTGCTATTAAAACATTTTCCAAACAAGAAAACATCGGTAGATGTATCTATCCTGATTGCAGTGGTAAGAACCGTTATTGGTTGCTCGCTTTGGTATAGTACAGATGTCAGTCGGCGCTTACCCGCTCGTTCCCAGGCGAACGGACATTCCTTGCCCATAGTGGGGCTCGCATCCACCTGGTGGAACGTCTGCAGCGGTTCCGGGATTGCTAATTGAACGCTTCATGACAGCATTCTCTGGACGCCTGACCTCTTCAATCTGTTTGCAAAGAGACCGACCGCAGATGGCGACGTCCGCAACTTAATTATTTTTAATTATACTGTGTTGTAGTTAAATGTAATTTTATATTATTAAAATATGATCGGTAGAGATATATTTTATTGTTTTACCGTAAATTTTTTGTTGGTATAAATCGATAGGTAATGTAATCGCGTAAAGTCGTCCATGATGACGAAGAGGTCATGTTCACAGAAGAAGCGGTCTCTCTATTGCGTGTAATGCGATCAGGTTCTTGCTATATACTTAGCGCTTTGCGGTTTTTCTTAGCATTCCTACGGCGGTTTCAACCCTGTTCTTGACACACGTCCGCTGCACTGGTGGTAGCTATTGTATTAAATTACCTGTTGCAGCAACCGCAGGTGCAAACGATTGGAACCTCCATCACGCACTACACGTATTTAAACCACCTGAGTTGAAATTATTTCTAAATATAATTACATACTATGACATGTTAGAGTCTAGTGTAATATGTCATTTCTGCGTCGTTTATTTATCACTAGAGTTTTGATAGCTTCCTGGATCTCGTAGTAAGTCCATGATGATGTATGCGAAATAATATTTACCGTTTGAAGTGATATGTATAAACATAAATTTCGTACAAAAGATCATAAATAACATTTATATCTCGAATCGTGCTGAGCGTGTTGCATCCGCAGAAACATCGCGTGTGTGTAAATATGTATGTATTTATATCAACAAGATTTTGGGTGTAGTACGTTTTATATTTATTTTCTTATTACAATTCAGTCCCGTTATTTTCAAGTCAATTCGATAAATGCATTCATAACGTCCATGATAAATTACCGACGATGTAAAACTCTTTCCGGATTGGATTTTAATTACGTCTTAAAAAAAGAAATAATTGCTTTATGATACGGACCTGTGCTCGTTATTTGGGTGATTTTATTGTTCAAAATGTTCCTTCGTTTGTGATATAATCAATATGATTTTAAAATAACATTTAATTTTACTGTAAATTCGTTTTAAATTATGCATTCGTAACATTCCCACAACATTCTTCCTCGCATACAAATTAGAAATAGTTGATTATGTGAAGAAGGTATCTATCTCTACTGTAGTAATTTTCTATAACCGCAAGATCCGCTCTCCAACCATGAAACCACAACCATTACTGTCTCGGAATAGCAAACATAAGTAACTAGTTCACTTACCATTTATAATTAATAGAATATATAACAATGCACTTATAATAACATCTGATGTTCATATCATTTAGTTCATGTATTGTGCGTCTCTCTATGCTTACCCTTTCTTATTTATATATGATCTACATATACGATAAAGTGTATAGAATATCTTCAAGTTTAATTCATTTTACTGCAATAGCAATTACCCTTCAGACAAAATTATAGGACATTTTTTATGCATGATTTCCCGTTTTGTTCCTTTATTTAACTACCACTTCAACTTAAAGTGGGGAGGGAATACGGGGAATATACATTTCTATGAAAAATACATTATAAAATTTAGTTCGACCGTTTCGAGCACGATGGGCGTTCTCATAGGGTGAGTAATTTTGCGAGGGTCACCGACTAACTCTAATTACCTCTTCGGGGAAGTGAAGTGAGGACCTGTCATTAGGAATCGTGCACCGTTGCAGCATTGTCGTGAAGCAATGCACTTATTTGTCATCACAAATTTTATAATTTAAAATGTTAATATATACACGCTGTATTGTAACAATATTTAGAGATTGATTCTTATTTGACTTATAACAAAAAGCCGGATTTGCTTAAAACAAACGCAAACATTGTTCGCTATAAAAACTTCGCAGGTTTTCCCAGAACAACGAGAAGTAAGCATTTGCTTATTAATTGTACGAAATTTTGAATACTTTAGTTTTTAAAACATTTACTATATTATTTAATTAAGTATGAATTTATTTTGCCAAAAACATTGAGTTATATATACCAGACACGTTTACTTACGTTTTGTAATGATCACATTCAGCATTTAATTAGCCACTAAAACTTTCTGTAAATATTAGAAGCAAACATTTTTTAAAAATTTATAATAACTAACAAGGACTTCTTTGCACGAATTTAGTTTATTATGGTTCCACTAGCATATGCAAACTCCTTAGCATATTAACTCATTGTTAAAAATTTGTTCTTTCGTGTTTAAAAGAAAGTGGTTTAAGATTGCATTATTATCTCATTATAGCATTCGCTCTTCTCATTTACCAACAAAACACTACTTTTACTTAAAATACGAACGTTTAAATTTGTAACAATTTAAATGAAAAATAGTTATTGATAATGGTTATTAGTTCAGTCTGTAGTCCCGGAGTAATGCCACCACTTTCAAAATTAACACTCACGAAGTGACTTCGGATAGTCAAGAAGTTGCCGGATTTAACAGAAAAGAAGAAAAAGTAGTCTACCCTTGGTCATGCTATGTTTGAGTTTGCATAGCAACAGTCACATGACGGATGACCATAAAAATACGTTACCCATGACGCGCGTTGTCTTCTATTAAAATATGCGTTAACATATTCAATATGGCGCACAACGCAAATGACGTTGGTTTCAAGTAAATTAAGCATACAATTAGACCTCCCACGTCTTTTCTTTATAAATTACGAAATTATTGTATGAATAGCGTAAGATTTTGTAAGAATAATTATTTGATTGGGTTATTTTTAC
Organism: Tineola bisselliella; assembly: GCA_028551675.1. Taxonomy (NCBI): domain Eukaryota; kingdom Metazoa; phylum Arthropoda; class Insecta; order Lepidoptera; family Tineidae; genus Tineola; species Tineola bisselliella. The sequence continues at coordinate 195,484 of JAPWLS010001485.1, read as the reverse complement.
TTATCGAATTAAACATACCAGAATTGAATATAATATTCTTTAAACTTATGTTTGTCATATATGCAAACAATTTGAATGCCAATTTTCATCGCAAAATAACGTCATTCCGGATGTCTTGTGTCTAGTATAATTAATTCAATGTTTTTTTAATTAAAAATAATCGCAATGTAGGTACTTCTTTTTATTTTTGTTGATTATTTGACTTCATTCAGAATAAACTGGTTTTATTTTCCATATAAACGTGATAACGTTTGACATTTGGACAGTGTAATTGGATATCCGAATGGATGATTTGTGGAGGTGCAACAAGACCGTAACGTAAGACAAGCGGGTCAAAGACCGGTTCGACTTTTTCGAAAATATTCGCATCCGTCCCTCCCGTCTCGACAACCAGACTGGTTCCCTGGGAGGATGACCTCATACATTTTTTATGTTCTATGATATTTATAATGAACTTATATCGATATTGCAATCTCATCGGATTAAGAAACTCTGAAATGCGTCATTGTTTCTTATGATAATATTGTTTTTTTTTTTACTAAAGAAATATTTTAATTCAACATTATATTATAGTTAATGTTATTCATATATTGAATCGATAGTAGCAGATATTATGCATTAAATTGAAACTATACATATAAATGTTAATATCTTCGTTTGCTTTTATAAGCCAACCGATAAACGTTTATGGAATTGCATCGGATAAATCACCCTATGATTTGATTATACTCATAAAACTGGATACATAAAAATTGAACTCCAATAGTTATTGTGTTAGGTTCAAATTGCAAATGTTATTTATATCTATTACGAGGACAATTTAAAAACATCACATTCTTTCATCAATTAAATTCAGTCATTAATAACAAATATATAAAATTTAAGTTAAAATAATTTGGGAAGATTAATGGGATGCAAAAGACAGACCAATTGTGTTTGTTTAAAAAAATTTTGTGCCATCATAGTGGGAATTACTTTGGGAGTCGAGTCCTTGTGTTAAATAATTATAAAGCACAAAGGAAAAATATAAGTATTAATACAACACTACCTACAAGTTGTTGGTTTCTTATTGAGTCACTAATTCAAGGAAACATTCGTGTTCATTTGTCTCGGCACTGGAATGAGTTCTGTAAACATAACATGACAAATATTGAACTTTTGGCAGCACTGTTAAAGGCATGTCACCTGTAATATTATCTGGACATATAAAATATAAATTAGCTGTTACTATACAATAAGTACGTGATTTTGATTCGTCCGTTTTAGACTTGGAGTTAACCTCGCATGATTTATTGATTGTATACGAGTGTATTTATTAATACCTTCCTACGCATTGGTATGGGAAAATGGCGATTGCGTTTCATATATATACAGGCTGCCAGAAGCATTTTTTATTTTACTTTTAATAACAAATAACTTTGTTTATGAGTAGCTGCCACTCTCTCAGCCCATCTTTGCACAGTATTCTTTATGACTCCTCTCATCATCTAGGCTACATTACCAGGTACTTGGGTCCGTTCACAGCTGCTTGTGTTACAACTTCTCTTTAACTCGAGCTATTGCCAATTACAAAAACTTAATCCTAATAATTATTCATGACGCTTGTATAAATTTAAAATATCGTATGTCATACTTTAAATGAAAGATGTGAAAATGTATTCATAAATACATATGTATAAAGCATGTGTGTAATAATAATTAGTAAGAAATGAAGTGGTTCGCATGACAGCATGTGGCGCAGACAACTATCTCGTGCAGGCGACTTCTGAGAAGCAAACGTTGATGTGGTCGGCCTTGCGTTTGCCGCACTCGACTGAAACACCCCAACTGTTTATTTAACTTTCCTAAACGTTTACCGTAATCTTTTATTATTTTCACTCTTACGAATCGGTTCGGCGAAATTTCGGCTAATATTGGATTCTAGGAAAACTCATTTAAATGTTTGTAAAGTATTTGTTACTTTATCGAATTTTTGTTTTATTTGCTGCCTTATGTTGCAAATGTTTCTCCGATTTGTGTTTGTCAGATTTAAACTGTGTCCAGTTTCCTCGTCATGCAGATTTAAGTTATCAATTCGTGGAAGGATAACATTATTGATGCACAGATTTACTGCATAGATCAGGTATCAGCCAAACCGTCCGTTGTGATCAGGACGTCATTCCTCCTTTTGCAATCATATTATAAGTCCATTCTACAATTATTTAACTCCGTGGGGCTTGTGATTTGTTTCTAATCTATTTGTGAATATATTCCCGGAATGTAGACTCGTGAGAATTTCTGAACCTATAAATCTGTCTCGTGTGTATATTTTTTACTAAAAAGCAAATCAATTTGTTGTAGGATATTAATCAAAATTGTTAGTAAACCACATGCAGTATCTTTTAATTTTACTTTGTTTTTTCAGGTTTAAAAATGATGTTCCATATCCATGGCCAGCGAATGTGTCCAACTTTATATTGTATCCTGAGGCAGCCAATCAGACGTTGTACACTCGAGACACAAACAGACAGGATGCTGGCAACTACACCTGTCGCATGAGTAACGAAACTCATACGATGTATCATACAGTGCATCTAGATGTTATTGGTTAGTATTATTATATTGTGCCTAATATTTACATCTTTATTCTAATAGAGGTTGTTAGGTCAGTTTTCTTACTGAAAGCCAGGCTTTTTTTTAAATAATATTTGTTCATTTTCATTGGGTTTCGTGTTTTATCCCCATTTCATGCATACAAAATACATTTGTATGTTTCCACATTTTAACAACTGGCAACTGTATTTGCACAATCCGCAGCTTTGACTATATCAAGTGGAGTGTGCTTACAGAAGCTTGTCGCTCAAGCGGCTCACGGATCGTACATCGGGCGGTATCTGGTCAATGATCATATACCAGGCTACTAAAGTTTCTTAACTATGGAATATACAATTTATACTCTCTTTTTATCGCGTTTAACATACTACTTGAGTAGAACAATTAGTTGATTTACTTGTCAGTTAATATGGATAGAGTGAGCAAATCAGTACAAAGTTTGCAGCCATCGTTACGGAAACGAGAAATATATATTTATGCATATGTCTTACTTTATATAAAAAAAATAAAGACGTAACCTATGGATCATTGTTTGAAAAAATAAACACCCACTAAGTATATATTTTTTAAATTTCTTTCTGCTTATATGTGTGGGTATGACCAATCAGTGGAATAAAAGAATATACAATTAATAATATTAAGTATCAAAATGTTTATGATATTATATTATATGCCCACGTTCGTATTCTGCGAATAGGAAATGGGCATAGCTATAATTTCAGCCAAAACATGCTCAAAATGCTATTTTTACAGACAAAGCGCCTGACTCACCCAAAACAATGTATATATCTACGGACCATTGGATGGAAGAAGGACATGAAAATAGATTGTTTTGCGAGTTTTTAGTTGGTGAGTTGAAATTACGACTCTAACCTGTTATGCAAGAATTATTATTTAAAAAAAGAGGATAAATTTAAACAGCGCATTCGGCCGTAAGAGAGGCTCATATCCATATCAATTACTCTGTGGACGAGTTGTTCACAAACATTATATATAGTAGATATTATGTATTATTGTTTTTAACGAAACTACACTTAATAAATGATTTGATAATTAAAAATATAATTAATTCTACAGGTCCATCGTATCTCGCCGATGCAAAAAATGAAGTTCGCTGGAGGAAAGTTTGGCCTAACAGTACTGAGGGTGAATTACTTTCATCACAAACCGAAATCAGAACTACGAGGTAATTGATTAATATTATAAATTATAATACATATGTCAATTTTATTTGGTTGTGTTTTATGACTGTTTTTCGTTTGTAGAAGTGTAAAAATTTCTAGCAAAATTATTGCATATTTTGTTTAGGGAATATACTAGAAGTTACTATTATGTAGTTATTTAATAGTTAATAAATAAAAACTAAAGAAATAATATTAAACTGAACTGCCAGTGCATAGAGATCAAGGCTTATTGTAGAGCAGAATAAAATAAATTAAATCTAATTAAAGGACTTTATCCGCCTTACTATTGCGTTTATAACTATCAAGTGTCACATTAAAAAAGTAATTATAAATTGACTCATTTCCAGGGAAGACAACCAATACATCTTGGGCTCTTACCTCATATTCCCGGAGATATCTTCAGTCGATTACGGTACCTATGTGTGTACTGTACAATACAACGAAATTATATCAAAGAGATATGTCACTTTGCATTATAAAGGTATTTATATCACTCATTATCTATTGAAATTTTTCTAACCATTTCTTAAACAAAAACATCAAAGTATTCATAATTCATAAGACGCGTAGTTAATAGAAGTTAATATTTAATCCACAGCGGGGGTCATTAGCCTGGATGGCAGCATGTCGGAAGTGCCGTGGCGTACCTTTCTTCTATTTTCCGTCTTCTCGGCGGCTTCCTTAGTGACGATGTACGTTTTACACAAGAAATTTACGCCACGGCTGTTGTTATCCCTACGACTGATGCACGCCAGAGCTACACAATCGGCGCAGAGGAATCGAGGTACTTTTTTAGATATGACATTGTCGTTAAATTAATATTTGCACATGCAGTAGAGTTCCACTCAAGTCATAATATGCTTCAAAAGTAAAGTTAACATTTTAATTTGCGGGTAATTTTAAAAAATACCAGCGAATTATATCAGTCGCGCTTTAACTACAACTGAAGCAATGCGTGTATATAGTAAGTTTGGTATTTTTTGTTTTCAGTGTTGGAGAAAGAATTTGACGTAGCAGTATCGTTTGTTGGAGTGGACGGTGCGTTAGTCCATGGTGCATTGCTTAATACTCTGTCTGTCAAATATAACTATAGAGTTTTACCTGTTTGCCTCTCTTCGCCCGATCATTGTGAGTGTGATTCCAAGTTGATTTAAATTGAAATGCATCATCGATTTCATCGAATTAACGCAGAACATAGTTATTTATTAATAAATAAATTTACAGGGTATGGTGAATTAGTAGATTCAGTGCAGAAATGCCGCTCTTTAGTGTGTGTAGTGTCGCCAAGGCAGTATACTCCGGCGCAACTATTGATTGCACTAAGGCAATTGAGAGCGTTACCAATGCAACCCGTTCTTGTATTATTACAGGTAACTCTTCTATACCTATATAGACAATAAATTTTATTAAACAATTTGGATTATAATTTTCAATAATTCATGTGTTAGTTTTACAATAATTTAGGATATTTATTTGGTCATCTTCTCAGGATTTACCAAAGTTGAAGCACGAGCCAAAGGACGCGAACGGTGAGAGCTTGGTGTCAGCATTACGTAATATGCGGCCAATAGCGTGGAGGCATTTGCATGATCGTGCGTTTTGGACTGCGCTGCGATTGGCCTTACCATTGCCACCACTGCCTATGGAGGTAACTTATTTATTTTTTGTTCTGGAAAGATTAACCGCACTTAGAATCTTTTTATAGTATGGAATAGTTATACTGATCGCTCTTGTTCAATGTATTTATAAAAATATGAAATAAATACAGGAGATAAGATTGCAGATAGTTATTTGTTTAATCTTGTCTGGTAAATAATGTCAGAGAGCTCATAGCACGTGCGCATTTCTGAGTCAGAAGTTGTCAATGTATGATAGTGAGAGTGATAGCGTTCTGACTCATGGTTTTGTAATTGTATTTTATATATATTTGGATTGATCTTTTCTATTACTCAAATTGTAGGTAACTTGAGTATTGAGTAAGCTTCAAATCTAATTAAGCGCAGTTCCAATGTGTTCTTTGTTTATTTGGCAAAAGTGAGGGTAAATAAATAATAGAACACCTCTTATTTCCAGAATAGAGGATCAAGCGAGCCTAAGAAATCAATAACAGGAAGTCTCGACGCTCTCGTGTGATAACTCAAATTGTATGAAACGAATTATATTTTGTTATAGTATGGAGAACTGTGTTTAACACTAAAACATTGACTGTTAGGGTGGTATCACACTGTGGGCGCTGCACGAGGAACAACATAGTGTGATACCATCCTTAGTATAGGTTTTCTATGACATTGTATAGCTGTGTTTACATCAGGCTTATTAGGGCTTGCGGCCGTCACTGAGCCACCAGTTAAAGCCCAATGCAATTCTAAAAATATTCATATTACTAAAGTTAATTTTTTTTAGATTATTTACAGCTCAGAGTCGGCCCTAGCCAGTGAGCGTAGTTCAAGCATGGCTTAAATTATATTATATTTATAATGTTGTAATAGTTTAATATAAAAATAATGTAAGATCTAAAAGGAAACCTATACGGCCAAATTTATTGAAGACTGTGAATAGTTATAATTATGTCACATTAATTATTGTATTAAGTTATTTAGTTTAGTTTAAGAGTTGTATTGCATTTTATAATATGGTTTTCTGAGATCTCACTTCTGTACATTCATTATTAACGGAATTTATTGAAAAAAAAAAGGATATTTCAATTCGCTTTATAAATTTCTATAAATTTTCACTTAATTTTGTAAAAAAAGCATAAAATTTTCTTCTATTTCAAATCTAGAACGTTTAGTGTCAAAAAACAATGAGTCTGAAATTATATTAAAATTTAAAAATCTTGATTAATAAAGTGCCATCAGAACTACGAATAAAAAGTAAAAAGGTTAAGTGGCATTGATCAAACTTTACAGGAAATCTAAAAAAGATGTCACTTATTTCCTTTTGCATTTGTAATGTTATTGACCAATTATTAACAGAAAATTCAAGAACAGTTCAAGAATCCGAATATATTTACCCAGTTTTAGTGTTAGTACCGTGAGCAAAGGCATCCAGAATTTTTCTATTAATTTATACTATACGTGGCAATGATTATTAACGATAATTGAGAAGATAAATGGTATAAAACAAATTCTACTCATGTGATTAGATGAATCCTAACGAAATACCTCTGGGAATGTTCTAAAAATCGTGTTCGTAGTGTAACAACATGTCATACGTCTTATCTCACAACCTTCCCGAAATTATTAAATAAAAATTGAGATGAAATAACGAAAGAGAGTAGTGGAGCGTTCTTATCGCTGGACGATCAATTAGAAATTCTTCGTTTACAGGACTTAATTTTGATCATTTTAATATAACGTTTGAAAATTATTGCTAAAGTCGCCAATACGCCGTATGAAGCCTTTTATTTCTTTCATGTTATCGTATAACTTGATATTCCAAATGTGGATATGGATTTAGAAACGTAAACATATTTGAGGTACAAAATTGTCGATTAACAAACACTGCAAAACTCTTGTTTTGCTTAAATTCTACTCTTATTTATCTTTTAATGTAAATAATTGTATAAAATTTCATCTTTAGTAATTATTACTAATTAGTCTTCTGTACATATATTAGTATAATTTTCATTTCATTTAAAATGTTTGTTTTAACTTAACACATTCCTTGAAAGAATTTTGTTTCTTAATTTTTAACCATACTTTGAGTATTTTCGTCAATAAATTTGCGAAATAAAAGTAATTAATAAAGAAAAACTTGTTTGATTCCTATATCCTCACTTCACTTTATTAGCAAATTCTAAAATAGAGTATAGTAGGCAATAAATGATCGCCTACTTATTACTTGATTACACACTATTAAAACTGGTTGCTGTTACATTTTGTGACGAGAAATAACAGCAAATCTCAGTCAATAGTGCGTGGGTCTCTTTTGCCACACACTTGAATCAGTCACAAATTAATGTCCCAAACCCCGCCATGAAGTTGTTAAATAAAGGATTTCAAAATAAAACACATTTCCATGGAAAATAATTCATTCACAATTAAACAATTGGTAAAAACAGCCTCTTGGTATATAAATATTGTCGCTTGGATTACATTTATTTTCATATATAATTGACGAATTTGCTTTATTAACTAATTAATGTGAATCAGCTTTTGTGTAATATTTCTTACCAACTGAATTAATGGAAAGGCACATTTATACCATTCTTCATTTGACACGTTACTTGAACGTGAGCTTACACTATTTTAAATTAAGTTATGCCTAATACTTAAAGAGCTGATTATTATAAGCCGCTTCATGCCATAAAAATTGCTACGATTTAAATTCTTTTAAACGCTTAACGATCAAAATATAATAAATATCACACACACGTTTGTAAATGTTACACACAACTGTATCACTGTAATTACGTATTACATACATAGGTAGGGACATAACTAATTGGTCCTTTATGATAAATATTTCTGTTCATTTTTTATACAAACTTTGTGAATTAGAACACTGCGAAATAAATAGGTTAGGAAAATTACTCAGAAATTTATAAAAAAAATAATATTCAAAATCAATGTAAATAATAACAAAACATAAATATCAATAAATTTGAACAATAACCGAATACGTCAGAGCAAAACACTCCCGCTTAAGTACAGAAAAAGAGGAAATGGAACCAAAATTAATTTATTTTCAATAAACATTCAGTTAAATAATCTAGAGAAGCCGATTTATACAGAAATAAATATATTTGGTTTTATTTGAATCCTTCGTCTACTTGTGTTAATATACCTAATAATCGTGTCCATTCTGATTTATGCATTAATATCGACTTTCACTGAGATTTCGTCTTCCCTAAAATATTTAACTCAATATTAAGTACCTTTCATAGCACCATTAATATAAAATATTGGAGATGTCAATATAAAATTATCGATAATTTTAAGGTATTTAAAATATAATTTGTATTCCGATGGATTCTAAGAAAAAATCCAATTGAACTTAACTAAATAATTCATTTAAAAACGTAACAATATTCGAATGTACAAAACTAACAAAATTTTGGTATGTTACATTATCACTAATTTGTTTATATTTATTATTATATTATTCTAATAAACACATGAATTTACTTATAAAATATTACACTTAACTTACAAGTGGATATTTAGCTCACATTACATAAAATGTAAGTAAAAGGCTAACAAATGCACACGAGATATCACGGTGTTTTCATTTCGCTGGATGCTTCTTCAAATACGCCTGACAACAAAGATTACTATCTTTAATACATTATTAAAAGTTAATATATTACTCATTTGCAGTATTTTAGAAGTGTGTTGTCATAGAAAGAAAATTCTTTTTTCCTAATTAACTAAAAAAAATTATTGGATCAATAATCAAAATCTAAATTCCTTTATTTTAAGTAGTCCATGTACCATTTTCACAAATAAATAAATGATTACTTTGAGAAAGCTGTAAAGGTCGGATAAAAGTGGTATATGTTTTAACATTGAGAATAATAAAAAATAATAACCTGTTCAGCGACTCGGTGAAGAGTCTCGGCCATATTCCGTCCCGTTTGCTCCACCATACTTCTCAATATGCCGTTCTCTCTCTGGAGCAGATTGTGCGGATGATCGAATTCGACCATTTGGCCGGCATCCATTACCAATACCTAAAACAAAATGATATAATAAATTATTTAATATGCAATTTGTGATATATTAATTTTAGTAAAATCCACTGCACCTTATCTGAATCCATGACGGTGTGAAGACGATGCGCTATTGTAAGTACAGTGCATTCTGCGAATTTGTTTCTTATTGTCGTCTGAATAAGGGCGTCAGTCCTGTGAAATAAATACATTTGTACATTAAATGCTTATATATACTAAACCGTGCTCACGAAAGACTAAGTTAAGTAATTGGAACATCAGTATCACCATAGACAGCTCAACACACTAATTAGGAATCCGAAAAACCAGCTCATCAAGCAAAGTTTAAACGTATAGCATACAAACTATGTAATTTACAATAATGATAGGAAAATGTTGATGAATGGGAATCGAATTAGAAATATCGTTGCAGACGCGCTAACCATAGGGGTCGATGTTTATATCAGTGGTTTAATGTGAAATTGAGAACACATACTGTGGATCGACATTAGCTGTTGCTTCGTCTAGCACGAGTATCCTATTGCGGCGTAACACCGCACGGGCTAGACATACCAGCTGCCTCTGGCCCACTGAGAAATTGCCGCCACCCTCGGACATGCGCGAACTGAGACCAGCTGGTAATTCTAAAACGGCCTCTTTCAATTCGACCTGAAATGGTTTTATTTATAAAATTATATAATCGACCCACCAAGCCAGCATAGCGGAGGTGACTGTTGCCATTACAGCGAGAAACGTCGTAATATACTAAATTAGGAAAACTAATTTTAATTCGACATTAAAACAGTTTAAACGGAATTGTTATTAAAATATTTACCTCCTCGAGTGCTTTCCACAATATTTGATCGGGATATTCATCAAAGGGGTCGAGGTTGTGTCTCATAGTACCTGAGAATAATACAGGCTCCTGTGGTATGATTGATATTTGGCTTCGTAATTCGTGTAATCCCAACGTCGAGGTCTCACGACCATCTATTATTATCTCCCCCTCTATATGCGCTAACCTGGAAAATATTACAACACATTTTAATACAGCATCCTAACTTTCACAGGGCTAACAGTTGCATTGTTAGTAAAATATAAGTAAGAATTATTGGAACCATAGGTAACCTACTTTTAAAGCTATGGAAGTGTGTATTACATACCTAAACAATGCATTAATCAATGACGACTTCCCAGCACCAGTGCGTCCCACTATGCCGACCTTATCTTTAGGTTCGATGACAAAGCATAAGTCGTTCAACACTGCAGGCTCGCCCGGGGTGTAATACAGTGACACGTGTGAGAATACAACGCGACCCTCTGGCGGCCATGTAGGTGGTGGTTTCTTACTCGGCTCAGATTCCAATGGAGGTTCAGATTCTATATTGGAGTATTCTGCAATTCTGTAAATGAAAGAATATGTTATATCTCAAACTATTCACGTTACACTAATATCGTCGGGTTCTAGTAACATAGTGGGAACTAGCCTTTTAGCAATTTTCGTTTTTCTTTTTGAAACAACTTGAAAACATAATTCTTCATCTCATGAAAAAAAATCTCAATAGTTTCTGAGATACTCAGAAATACAACAGAGATACAACAACGAAGTATACATAGACAATATGTGTAGACTAGGACCCGTCGATATTAGTGAACATAAATAAAAATGAAAAATAAAAACCAAGCGCATAATTTCATATATATTTTTTTAAAATATTCTGAAATGCCCACGTGAAGAATTCATTTTTTCATTAAAGTAGTACGTATAGTTAACCCATTAGACATATTATTCACCTTTCAACACTGGTCATCTGGTTTTCTAATTCGGTCGATTGTCGCATGCCCCACTGGAACATTCCAGTCAGACCCATTGCTTGTGTTATTGCCAAACCGACATTACCGCCATACTCCTCTGCAATCAACATTAAAAGGAAAACTAGTTAAAACTGCCTTCTTGCAATAATATGAAATATGTATTAAAGAAAACCATCACATACAAAAAATAATCACAATATATTATTATTATAGACCAAGCACATATGTTTAAACGTTAATAGATGCTTGCAATCATGTACACTTAGTTAAAGAATAATAAATAATATAAAATAACCACCTTGACTGAACACGAGAAAACTGAGCGTCACGACGCCGATGTAGATTACACACACTAAGTCCAACCAGAAGCCGAATGCACGCGATGTTGCAATGAATAAGAACCTATAACAAAACTTTTCAATTTAGTATCTTATTAGAAGGAAACAACATACCTGTTAAATCTATAACCTGTTTACAGTCGTCGGATTAAAATAATGAAAACATATTTATATATTTGAGATTTAATTCCCCAAATTGAGTAGCAAGGGTGGTTAAATTGATACTAATAACCAGATCAACAAATACCTGGAAACTTACCAAGCAGAACTATGCAGATCTTGATGATTATCAAACTCTCTAATGAGTGCCTCCTGAGCGCCAAAAGCTCGTATTGTAGTGATGCCTTGTAATGATGCATTTAGGTGAGAAAATACTGGACTGCGAGCTGGAGGGAAAAATATAAGATACATTTAAAGGAACACAAAATTTAGGGTTTTACAAATCAAAGGAAATCACAGTTTTTAATTATAAGGGAATCAAAAAGTCTTGCTTTCTTAAGATATTTACGTTAGCTTATTACATATACGTCGTTATATATTATTCGTCTAATGATTTTAATATTAATTTATTCCACACAACACCTCAATTAATCCATTTACCACATAAGTTTGGAATTCAGTCAGTAACCTTAACAAAAATAGTGTTATGAAAATCGAATAAAAATTAAGATGAACTTACTCACACCCTCGAGGCGTTTAATGCCGCGCGAGGAGGACAAGTAAAATATTCTTAAACCGTAGAAAACTATTCCTATGGCCAACGTCGGTAGTAATAGCCAATAATTAATGACAGCTACAACTATCACAATACCAATGAGCGATAGACCTATCTGCAAAGAAAATTAAAATCTTTAGTGTTTTTGTACAGCCACTGAGCCCCAAACAAATATCTGCTGGCAATAGTTGCTCCCGCTATACCGGCCGAATAAGACGCGTACCATATAGATTAAAAATCCACTTTTTTTTCGTTTACCTTGATACTTACAAAGTAAACATAAAAGCGTTAATTATACTTTTTTTTTAAATCTTACACTATCGATACTAAATGAGTGGTATCTATCCCATTTTAAAGTATAACACATACCTGCAGAACATCAAGCAAAGCTGAAGGTAACACCTCATCGACGGCTCCCATATCCTTTGAGAATCTATTAAGTATTCTTCCAGATGGATTAACATGGAAGAACCGCATCGGAGCACGTGTTATACTTGAAAACATGTTATTATGAAGCCGCGTCGACGCACGCATTGCCATCCAAAAGAACATGAACGCTCTGAGTAGAGATATTACAACCAGTCCCACAATCATGCCTGTAAGGATAAATTGTTGTTATGCAAATATAACAATAAAATTTTACATGCCCCAGATCTATTCTTTCTTATAGTAGACAATTTTTTAATAGACAATTAACAGAGACAATCGCTACTAGAAAAAAAATTATGTGCAGGGAACAGTCATCTCCACTATGCTGGCTTGAGGAGACGAATGTCATCATTTAGACTCCTGTCACTTTATCAATTCAAACCAATATTAATGCTAAATAATGTTTATAAATGCCGAAGCTGATACACTCATATTTATATTTAATTATTACTAATATCTGTAACCCGGATACCTAATAAAACAGGCGTTTTAACCTAGTACAGAGCCCCTTGACATTTTTGTATGCACTTTATTTTTATTTATTATTATTATTTATAGTTTCTAAACAGTAAAAGCATACCTGTATATATATAAATAGAATCGTATCTGGTGAGACCGTTATCATACTCTACATTAACTAAGCGAGAGGCATTGATGTAGTTCGGCGCTTCCAATGGGCCAGTGCTTTTGTTGAACATTTGAATGGGATGTGGGTATGTTTCTTCTAAATTCACCCTGTAATAGTCAATAAGTATTATTAATCTATTTATATCTATCTATGGGATAGCCAGAAACTATGGATTTCTCTTTCTCTGCATATCTCACTGAGTTGGCTAATAGAAGTATGGAATGTGTAATAAATCTACGCTAAAGCGTAAAAATCTGTGTGTATAATGGTTATTTTAGGTTATTTACGAACATAATTGTAATAATTTAAAGACTACTAACGCGTTTGTTATTCGCGTTTAATCCGTCGTTTCAAACGTTTTATAGAAAGAGTCTCGTAAAGTTCTCGAAAAATCCGAAACAGACGCGTTTACTTTCATATAATTAGATAATAAGTAAAAATACTCACCAATAACTAGTCCACCAATCGGAGCCAGAGCCGAGAAGTTGTGCAAAAATTGACACAAACAGCATTAGAGTAACAATGAACGGGTTACCACTAGCATTGAAATAAGCCCTATACACTTTTCCAGATACAGCGCCTTTTGATTTTATCTCTGCTTCCTCACGACCGCCTTCAGGTGGCGCTGTAGCTGTCAAATTGTCTACAGAACTAACCTGCAAAATTATATAAGCATTAAATATAATACAGTATCTTGATCTATGGCCAAAAGTGGTACTATATATATTGTTTTAAAAAAATCCATCTCAAAGCCATGATGAAACTATTTTAATTGCCATCGAATTCAAAGCCATTTCATTTAGGGGAACACATTTCAGATATTAGAATAACAGCAAAATTTGCTTCTAATTATCGATTAGCTTCTACAAATTCGGATAATATTTATCCAATTTTAACTAATTCGAACTAGTTCGGATTAATCTATTTCGAAAAATCACTCTGTAGATGGATAAGTGTGTTAGTAGTGAAAAAATAAGATTCAAAGGTTACGTACGGAATGTATGCTCATCTGCCGCTTCCTAAAGCTTCCCTGCAAACTCAAATCTTCAGAATTATCAGTGACGTACTCTGGAGGACTCTGCTTAGTCTCATCGTCTTCCTCATTTCGAGCTAATAACTTGGCGAAATCTAACCCTGAAGCTGAGAGCGATTCAAAATTCCCAGCAGCAGCTACTGAACCGTTTTTCAATATAAATATCTAGAACAAAAAAGGCAATCAAGATCAAGTTAGTATAGAATTGGGTTTACCTACGTCTTAAAAATGTTGGATGCTATAAACATACCTGATCAACTTCCCTAAGAAATTGCAATTGATGTGTGACAAGAACTCGTATGGAATCTCTCAAGTAACCAACAACGCAACTCTCAAACAAATGACGACCGACATGTGCATCAACTGCTGATAGTGGATCATCCAAAAGATAAATATCGGCTCGTTTGTAAACCGCACGTGCTAAAGATATGCGGGCTCTTTGACCTGAAAAATAACAAACCAAATGTATCATTTCCAAAAATTCACAATCTATCATGGGTGTAGTAAAACTGGAATGGGCACATGACAATTTTTTGTTGATCGAATGCTTACCACCACTAAGACTGACTCCACGTTCACCAACAATAGTCTTGTCTCCATGTGGAAATAAAGTGAAGTCCCGATCGAGTGCACACCTCCGTACAACAGCATTGTATCTTGGACGATCCATCTCTTGACCAAATAATATATTTTGACGAACACTGCCTGGAATAAAGTTGCATATTTATATTTCGTTAATTTTATTGCTATTATGTTAATTGTACCTAACTGATACTTACCAGCAAATAACCATGGTTCTTGTGAAGCATAAGAGACAGTGCCTCCTATGTGTACAGAGCCAGCTGTTAAAGGTAATTCGCGTAGCAACACTTGCAATAACGACGATTTTCCAGACCCGACTGGACCAATCACTGCTATTAATCTGTAATAAAAAATAATTATATTAATATCAAATAATTCATTCAGCTTGTTTTTATAATAGGCTGTATATGGTCACATTTCAATTAAGATTAAGAGTGCGGCCCATGATCCCTTATGATGATGACTACAACAGAGAAATTTCTCGTTGGTGCTGAATGCAGACACCTTTTATAACGTGTTACTATAGTTTGGAAGTGATTGTGTGTACCTACCAAAGAGCACACTGGACTAATATCTGTTAATCCGTTGTGAAAAACTAGTCTGAGATAGTACTAAGCGCCTCTAAGTCCCAGACCCCAGTGGAATATGAGCGTGGGTAAGATACTTACTTTCCAGGTTTAATGGTAATCGATATATCTGTAAGTGTATTTTCAGTATGATCCGATAACCATTTAGCTGTCGCATGTAATAAACGCACACCTCTCGAATCTTTGCCAACACGTTCGGGGCTTTCGTCTTCTTCGCCTGATTCTAATGGAGCTCGAAGATTGCCTAGAAGATGATTTTAATTATTTTGTATTGTACGCGATTATAGTGCGACTAGTTTTAAAATATAAAACGACGACTTCAATTAACCGGTTTATGCAATGCACTCTTTAATTGAATTGTGATACCTTTACCTTTAAATATTGAAGAGAGAGAGAGAGAGGGAGAGAGTGAGAAGGGTAAGTGAGGAAAGTGAAAGAGATATGCAACGTATGAGTTAATTTTATATGCACATTAAAAACTATCGCGAAATTTAACGAGATCTATATTTTTTCTGTCTCGCTCTAACAGTTTAAATTAAGTACCTCTTCCGTTCATTTCAAAGGCGACTATTTCATATAACCTACTTACCATTGCCACTGTCTTCCAGAATATTTTTAGTTTCTTCTATTTTCTCAGCGCCCGGAGACAACTTACTCTCTTGGCTTAATATAGAATGATCTCTTGGTAGTTTATCTTTTGCAAACGGTTCTTTTACTTTTTGCTTTGTAGATGTCTGTATTTCGGCAAGACCCGGGACAGGTTTAGTAGTGTCTTCATATAACATGAAGTTTTGCAGTCTTTTTATTGATATCCATGCTTCCGCCACTTGAGCAATGCCTGGAAATAACGCATCCGGTAATATTTGTAATGTTAGCGCATCGATATGATACATCACTATAAATGTAGTTTTGTGTGCGTGTGATTTTTCAATAATAAAATGTTTAGTGTTGGTATTGTTTATAGTTTGAAATAGAAACTTAATACAAACCTTGTGGGAAAAATACAGTCATTGTCTGTCGCAAAATATTGTAAAAGCTGGTAATAACGAAAACTTGCTTCGCAGTTATGCTCGTATGACTCAGCACGTAGGCCAATATGGAGCAAAAGAGGCATATGCGTGTCGTGAACATGATAAACGATGTGACTACACCGCGGATGTAGGATGTTGCTCTGATCTGTTTTATTTCTTGTCTGTGAAACAAATATATTAATGTAAAGGGTGATACAAATTAGTCAAGAATTAATAGGTTAATCATTTTTATAGTAAAGTTAAATGTGGGATGCCATTTTGTCAGCGCCATCTATGGGCGGTCTATAGAATTCTCAAACTATAGGTTCGCGACCGCTTCTGTTTCATCTTTTATAAATACTATAGAAGCTAGTGATAGCAGCAATGCAGTTCTTGTGATTTTGCCATGGATTGAATTGGTAATAAATTTACAGCGCATTTGACCGACTTTTTACTAAAGCCAGTTATAGTCTATAGTTTTACTAGTCATTCTAAACTTGACAAAAGTACGTCACCAATGACAAATTTAATGAAATAAGTTACACCGTAACACGGTACTAAAACTTTCACCTATCTATCTAAAACTTACTTTCTAGCCTTAGCGACGAGATCAGCAAAAGGTTTCTCCCAGGTGTACATTTTAATGACCTGTATGCCTGACAGGATTTCGTTCATTAAACGTACACGCTCATCCGTTCGTAGAGCTGTCTTCAATCTTAACACGGACGTACGTTTACCGATGTATGCTGGAAATATTCAAATTAATATTAAATTCATCTAAAACGACTATTAAGAGTAAAATATGTGTATGTATGGGTTATAGCTTAAGAAAAAATATCATAATTGTAAATTATAAAAAATAAAAATATTATTAATATGCTATTTATATCAGGTATACATAATCCCTTGAAAACAATACATGATATATTACAGGGGGCCAACTTGCGGCTCTTTGAAGGATTATTTATGGCTCTCGATAAATGTACATGAGTCCCTTTTTTATTTTAGTGCTTTAGTTTATAACGTTTTTAATACATTTTTTGCATATATTTTAATTACATAATTGCGGCTCGCAAAAAAAATTAATTTTTGAAAAATGACTCGGACCATCAAGGAGCTTGGTCACCCCTGATATATTATATTAAGAATCATGGGTAAAGTCCATTAGCTTATTTTTTAATTCACAACTCAAACAATTTCAAATTTACAACTTCTCTCGGTTATGTACATATGCGTATTATAAATAAAAATATAATATAAACATGCCATATGGCTACAGTTATGTTTGAATGCCAAAACAATCCTTATTACCACATACCTTGTAAAGGAATAAATGCTAACATAACGCCTACGCCAACGACGGCTGCCCAACTTATCTCCAACCACATAAGATATGTAATTAGTACAGTGGACAACGGCCCAATCCACAAATAATGTAGAAAAATTACTGCCACATCAAAGCGATTCACATCATTGGACAGTAAGTTTACAACTTGACCCACGGTGGTTTCTCCTAATGCAGTCTTTGATAATCTTAACGACTGAAACAATGGGAATATTATGCTAATAATCTTTTATTGTTTGCGAAGAAACTTGAGAAAGAAATCGTGTATAAGAGAACAATATGGTTTGTTTGCGTTTCAATAATATAATATTACTTCATTTTCTAACATTTTTACAAAAACAATTACTTATTCCAAACACTTGTTTATAACTTCGTTGATTATTTAAGCTATGTTTCAACTTGGCTCAGAGTTGGAGGCTCAGCATGTCTAATTGAGTGACTGGCCAACTACAAACAGCAACCTGACATGCTACAGAATTAATGAAAAGTAAAAACGACAGTATATATAAAATTTATGACTTTCAGAACAGTTACACTTAATGTCCTAATGTTTATGACTTTTATTAATATTTTCAAATTAATAAAAATGAATGTCGTGCAGTCATTATACCAATCGCCATTTCTATAATTCCCGTCTAATTGGGTAGGTTTGCGTTGCTAGTATTAACACATCTAATTTCGCTGCATACTAATCAGCAACTGTACGTTTTTCCCCGCGAACTGCGTAGTGTAAAGTAAGCAATAAGCCAAAGTGTGAATGTAGCGTTAATAAGAATATTTTAATTATATTTTGCGGTTAATTGAAATTATTTACGGCAATGGGACATCCTCATAACAATTGTTGTTAATTCGTTCACATCTTTATTTCACCTTCCTTGACTACGCGACTGAGAAATTTTTATGTACACCTTAATCTTTAAATAATTGAGCCTCGACTCAAATTGCGGCAAAATAACCCACGATATGAAGATAAACATACCGAGTCAATGTTATGGGATCATATATATATCTATATTCATTACGAATTTAGGCATGTATTTAAATAGACTACAGAAGCTTCACAAAACAAATTCATTATGCTTACATTATTATCACAGCGGGCTTACGCGATTATTAACCTACTTATTGTAAATTATCTTATAGTTTGTGACTATGGTTTCGTTATGTTTTACATTCTACTATGTAAGCGCGAGGAGTCACGAGGCACGCCCTTGTTTTCGAATATATTTTCTTTACTAGCCCACTTATTACTACTACTCCATGTATAAATAAACCTTTGTAATATAATAATACTGCATTGGCAAAATAATTGAGGACACACTAGTGAATAGAAGTAAATTTGAAAGCAACGCAATGTTATCTAGCACAAATCATAGACTCTTTAGTTGATATAGTATTTAATAGCAAAACTAACAGGACAATAAGTTTATAGCAAACACTTAACTTAATTGGAAATAGCAACTCTAACTGACACACATCAGCCAACCCATTATTATTGAACTCAGTGTTCAACCACGCGCCACCTTTGTTGATTCAAATTAATTGCCAAACTAAGTAGTTCTTACATATGTATTATAACTTTAACTTAATCTAAACCTCAAATTACAATCAGCCCCAACTATTGGTGCGTGTTATATAAAACACAAACATTTACGTTAAAAACAAAAATTTAATTGTTTTGTTTTAAAAAGTAAAATAATATTAATAAAACTAGACAACAGTCCCGCATAATTCCGGAATAATAATAATGAGTAATCAAAGTTCAAAGTACACGATTCTCAATTGAGCGTCAATTTGTTGACAAAGCGTATTAAATACTTCAGGCAATACGAAATAATAAACAGAGCAATCTAAACTTTATATAACACAAAATACAGTTTAAAATCGCTATCAACTGTAATAATTTGCATCACAGTGGCCTTATTAGATGTAACATTACTTCACTATGATTTGCTAGATGCGAAACGATGATAGAATTATTTTACTATTCATCGATAAAAGCAGTAATGAAAAATGAATACTGAGTCTGGGTCTCGAAGTTTATTAAAATCTTTCATATTCTCGTGCTTACAAGTACTGAAACGAACGCGCGGAATCCTATAGCACACGCGGTTCCATCCGCTGTTGATACGTCTCAAGGTTAAACAAACCGGTTCCCTTAATATTACTTTTTTCTATGGAAGTGGGTGTGGTTTCGCCATACGCTTATTACCAGCTACAAATAATATAAAACACCATAGATTTTTATTCAGTGTCTTTTTATGCTCATTGATTCGTGTACTAGTTATTTGCCGGCAAAAATAACTGTTGTACCTACTATTACAGAAACGTGTCGCTCGACCGGTTCATTTAACTCTGCCATTTATATTATTATTATAATTAAAATAATAAATCTCCAGTAAAAGTCGGACGTAATACTTCTATTCATTAGAAAAATAAATGTTATTCTGAACAACCATAGCCAATCAAATCCGTTGCAAATAAATAAATTATATTGCTCAATTACGAAAATAACGAAACTATCCAATATTATATTATATAACAGTAAAGTAATTACTAATTACTGCAATTTCTTAGCAAACGTAAATAAGTCAATTATTTTATATTAGCTAGCAATCTACCCGCGACGTCGCACACGAAATTACGAACCTATACAATCGACAATTATTATAGATTGCTCAATTTACACAAAACCTTTAAAAATTACACACAAACGATACACAAATAAAACAAGTATATATACAAACAAACGGAACGGAAAACTTTATATATCAAACCATGTATCAACTATTATTTATGTTAATTATAGTGCCTATTCTACAGTGAATAAAGAAAAAAGATCACGTATAAACACTAGAGAAGATGCTAGTACGAGTTTTAAATATAACTATTCGTTCAGATTAAAAGTCACGTTGTCGTACGTACAGTTCCAGAGCATCATACGGACGATTCTCTCGTTTGCTCGTTTAACTCTATAGTAAATAATTAAAGCTTAAAATCAACGAACACTGCTCAAATACTTACTTTTGTCTATAGCTTCAAAAATGACAGATAAACTCTTCTATTTTCATTAATTCATAGTTCTTTTTATAATTCATACTAATGAACAAATGTGATACGCTTCGACATTTGCTGAGAATATTCTGAATTTATTAATTTATCCAGTACCATTGTGTTTACGTGCAACTCTATGAGCAAAAATAGCCCCCGTCCCTTTGCACAATTTCATTTGGTATACTTATAAAACATACCTTTCTATAAATGAGCGAGCAGCAGGCGACTCTGAACTTCATGCCCATATGAAGTATAGCCATCATATACGGATGTACAAAGAAGACATTGAGCGCAGAACATAAAACCACACCACCAGCATACCAATACGCCTCATCCTTAGTAACAGAACTCTGCCCTGGGGTGTAATATTGTACCAACATGCCAAGGAACACAGGCTGTACTATTCTGTAAAGAAGGACAAAAAATGTACACATAGATTAAGATCATTAGAATCGGAATTATTATAAGTTAAAATATACATGTTTGTCAATTTTTTTAATTATTAGGGTATATCTTAAAATTGTTTGATGTTAGGGTCCAAGAGATAATGACTGGATGAAATAAACTAGGTCTGTAGCGATAAGTTGGCACTTGGCATCCATTGTCTTGCGGTTTATTTACATCTATTTTTCGCTACTTTTTAGGCGGTCAATTAAACTCGTATAAATTTTATCACATTTAGATAATATCGACAAACTTTCATATAAGTAAATTGTATTTAAAAAAAATATTTATCGTTAAATACAATTGTAAGCCATTTCCAAATTGTTTTTACTTCTGTCGATAGTTGCAATGGTTATTATTTGCAAGCTAAATAAATAAACTGTTAAATAAAGTCCAAAGTCGCAGCTGTCGCTTTAAATAAATACCTATAAAATATACTGTTGATTTATAAAGCAAATATCCGGTTAACAAATAATATCATACTGACCTAACTTTTCAAAATAGAATTAAGGAATATTTATATGTAATTTTCTAGACAATGTTTAGTCGTAAATGTGTACAGAAAAATCTATTATCGCATTATTATATATTTGCATTAATGTGCGTGCGCAAATAAAAGCGGTTATGTTGATAAGATATTAGGTATAAAAAAGCATTATTCTAATTGTATTATACATATTTTTGTCTCCCAATTGCGACTGAACTTGATTTGGATGCTTGTAGGGCATAGGTTATATTCTATGTGGAATTGTCAATGATATAAGTCTAATAAAGATTGCCTTGGATTGGTTGTTTGTAACTTCGTGGTTAAAATAAATACGTTCAAATAGCATTAATAAAAATAAATACAATCGAGAATCCAACGTTATAAACGTTTAGTAAAGCATAATATGAAAACTAAAGAGAAAACGAAAGAAGTAAAATTAGCAAATGCAAGCAGCTCATAATACGAGCTATAAATTGTATTAATGACGTCACTCGCGAACGCACACTGACGCGTGTTTCGATAAAATCAATTCCATCTACAACCCAGACAAACCATCGTACAATCCTAACCTTTTTCGTAAGGGGGATTTTCCCTAACAACATGACAGTAAAAAGGTATCGTTTTTCCTTCACGCAGACAATGTTTATTGATTAGCAAAACATACTATGACATAACCTACTCTTGTTAACATCAATAACGTAGAAATTGTATTGCAAATAAGAAAAGTTAAGATAGTGTGTGTTTTCATGTAGGTTGTGAGTTGTGACATATTATTAATACAAAAAAGATAAGAAATAAACCTTGGCTGCTTTTTATTTAACTATTGGTTTGATCGATGATTTAAAAATTTAATTACAGTAATCCTTCAAAACTAATTGATACTTAGAAAAAAAAGCGATTATATAAGTCAACTCGATTTCTGCGGGACGGAGTTATTTACAGCGAAAAGCTAGACCCGGAAAAGATTCCTAGGCGACTAGTGGATGTGTATAGTTAACTCCTACGTGTATATAACCAACATATAAAATTGTGAAACAAGAAAATTTGTCGCAGAAACAAAATATAAACAAAAGGAATTGAGTACCCAGCTAGATTGTTATTGTTGCGTAACAGAAGAAAAAAAAACAAAAGAAAAAATATTCAAATAAATTATTATAAAAAATTTCATGAATATAATATTTAAAAAAGTATAACATATATTTAAATTGCGCATCCCCCTTTAAGCAGCACGATCATACTCCTATTACAGAAGGAATGGTCTGCCCAGAAATATAATACATAAATATAACGCTGTTGTCAATTTGTTCAATACTCTGACCACATTGCCCTATCGAGTTAGTTGCTATGACGATATGGTGCGAATAGTTGAAAATAAATAGTACCTATAACTACAATAAACAAAAAGTCTAGTCGAATAAATATCGTTTAGGATCTTTGAATAAAATATAAACCTTTCAACTCTTACTTTATTTATAGAAAAAATAAATATCAACGTGGCATTGAAATCAATTAAAATATATACATTCAATGTTAGAATGGATACTTGGGCAATCAATTTTCTCATCCTCTAACATTTAAAATCATAATAAGAAACGTGCCAGTCTCAAGGTAAAGTGTTATTTAAAGAAAGATTATTATATAACATTTGTAATTACAAAATCTTCAATACAGACTTGCTTGTTTCCGTATTATCAGAGTTAAGAACCCAGTTAAGAGTTTTGGACATTGACTTACATATAGTAGAGAAAACATCTAGTATAATATACATTATTACACTCGGCGCACTGCAGTGGACTAATGCAGTTTAATTAGTCTAAATTAAATTTAATAGATTTAATCCAGTCTTTTATTGACTCGTTTTAAAGTATCTGTACGAGTAAAATAAACCAGACTCCTCTAGTATATTAAACTTAATGGTTTCAAATGACTTAAACACAAAAATATATGTGAATAAATACTGTAAAATTAAAAGAAGTAATTTTGTATGTCAAGATTTCAATTTAAGTCTGAGAATAATTTATTGCAATACGATAAATATCATTGACGCCAATCAAATTGTGCAAATCTGGTGAGTTATGGAATACACATAAAAACAAACTTTTGACACCTTCGACAATGCAGTGAGTTTTTAAACTAACTTAAAAATATTATGTATAACAATGTCATCGGCTAAGATCGATATTTTATGTAATAATATCGTGCAGTCACTAAAATTATGACAAAACTATATCTCACAAGCTGTACGCGGATTTGTTTTAACTAAGTTAAAAGACTTTAAGCGGCTTATTGACTCTTTTATATTTAATTAATTTACTAACTATTACAATGGTTGAAAAGCTTTCGAAACGTCACATGAAAATAATTAAATGAAACTCGATAATAAGGATGGTAATTAGTTATAATAATAATTAATGCATGTTAATTCCACGAATAGCCCGCAGTACAAAAAATACTATTTAAGATAACGTGACAAAAATCTCTGCCAATTGGTTACCTAAAACAACTGAATAACTATGTCGAACTCCACATGCCAAGGTCAAGGTCATTGTTTTTAGGTTATCCATACGCAAATTCACTACGTCATCCTGAGGAAGTTTATGTAACTGCCATTGTAAAATGCGCGCGTTACGTAAAAAACTCGTGCAGAGTATGGGACGTGGGACGAATGCCAATATAGCCAGTATATCTATACAGGTATAAAACATAATGTGTGTAGTTATATATTAATTGACTTAGTTATATTCGGAGTAGTACCATCACTTTCAAATATAACACCCTATCAACCTGGACGATGCACAGTGCACACTCGTCACATCAAGCCAGTATAGCGATCTGTGATAACAGTAGTGTCTACTCATGAATCACACAGTACAAGAGCGCCGTCACGGACTACACGATCAAACGATGCATAAAAAACGATTTAAAAATATTTATATTTAAGTAAGTTCACAAATTGATTATAAAAGGAAAAGTAAAGACGCGAATCCAATAAAACAAAATCACTTATCATTTCCGATTTTGTTAATACTTATACATATATTTTTTAAGTTGAATTTCTTTGGATATCGATGATTTTGGTTCGAAACCTTGATAATGTGTTTGTAAAAAAAAACCTTATCATTATCTAAATATATTCGTAGGGTTATATGATATGAAACTGAAATCTTAGACGGACATTTTTATCTGATCCCAAATCCCTAACTTTTAATGTTATGCAATAACAAAACAAATTTAATATTTTCTTAAATTAATATTGCCACTAACCCCGAGAATTTATGCAATCGGACGTACAAAAGATGATAAGAAATTAGTGCATCGACCCTACATTTATTTAATTGCAGTGCAATTTTTATTATGAATGACATAAAGTTACGTGATCGATGAAGATATAGGTAATGACTTAAGTTGTCCACTCAAGTTAGCATATAAAATATGACACGCGAGTCACTTCAATCACAAAGTATTCGTAAAATAAAAATGTAGGACCTTGAACATAGTTTTATGTTGCCTAGACGCAATTGTTTTTCTTTTGTCGTTTAATATTTTCAATATATAACAAAAACATGCATTAGACCAGCGGTTCTCAAAAAGCTTTAATATAATTATAAAAACTGATTTATATGTATTTATGAATAATCATATTGCAATGTAATATTACGTAATATTTAGTTAGAATATTTAGATGTAACCTTATAATCTCCCTTTTTTTGCAGTATGGTAACACCACTTTGAGAACGGCTGCATCAGACTAATAAAAAAAATACACAATTTATTGAGTACTTCAAACAAAAAATATCTTATAGTGATATTTTTTTATGTCTACGAGAATTACTCGAGTTATATTTTAATAAAATTTTCTTTCTTCACATAGTAATTTGTTTTAAAAATTATTCTAGCGTCATACTCAATAATATCTTCGCAATGCCTACGAGTACTACATTTTGTCTAAAAATAAACCTATCGGCTAAATCTCTTTAGCCAAATCTATTACGAAGTTGTTATGTCTAATAAATGTTTCAGATAACAAAGTTCATTAAATAACATTAACAATTATTACGAAGGAAAATGTAATAATAAAAAGATATAAGCAATAGGACACGTGGTCACTGCTCCTGATCATTATCTAGAATTAATAATGTTTAAAAGTCATTAGTTCAAAAACCCTTTGTTTTTGACTGAACGTTTTGATTTCGCGTTTCATTGACCATTTGCAAGCAGATAAGCTTAATCATATTTTTATATAATAATAATGAGTATTATTTATATTAACAAACGCCTGTGGCTATGTGTTTATTTTATTATTTATAATAGTATAAGCTTGAGTGCGTCCAAACGTCGCTCTGCTCTAATCAATGATCAGGGACAACCGCTATCATACAGTAACCAATTGTTCGCAGGCAGTAAAGTTAGAGTTGACAGAACGGACTCACACCAGCTGACATGACTAGGTCAATTCATTGCACTTGAAAGTGATGGTGCCGTAATAACCGTCTAAAGTCAGCCTATATAGCTTACACCTATATATATTATAACCCTAACATTTTAAAATGTACGCTTAAAATACATACCTTATAACACACTCCATAACAAGTAACACTAAGCCGTACAGCATACATCGACCTGCATATGCTCTTAAAATCACACGCAACAAACTCGGTGTACGCTTTGTGCCGGCTCGTGTCACTTCCTCTTCCCATAGTCGAGCAAATTTGTCGCCGAGTGGACCTAACGAAGAGATATTATTATTTACATTCTGTGTTATTTTATAAAGAAAAAAAATAGGTAATTACTCAACAATGGGGTAGTAAACAGCTTTATTAGTATTATTTAGAAAGTAGCATGGAAATTTTTGAGGGTTAATAATACATATGCTTAATAAATCAAACTGACATTTTCAAATAAATAATGTTATTCGATCATTTACCTAAACATATCACTCAAACGTATCCTTGAATTTAACCATCAACTTAAACAATAACAAATGATTACATTAAAAAAAATATTTAGGAAAAAACCTATAGCTATATTATTGCTTATTAATGTTTATTTATTTACACAAATTTTTTTTCGTTTTCCAATTATTAATCACAAAACTTATATTTAGTTTTTGATGTTATTGTTAAAAAAAAGACGACCATGGTACAGCATAGAGAAAGGAAGGCTCTAGGTATAACTATCGGTATAACACAGGGGGCGGCAGACTTATCAACCAGATGAGCCGAATATTAAGTTTTTAGATTTTTCCATGCCTTCAGAGAGCCGCAACATGAACTTTATTATATACTATTGTATTGTAAGAAGAGCCAGATAATCCTATGGCAAGAGCCGCATGCGGCTCGCGAGCCGCGGTCTGCCGACCCCTGGTATAACAGAATAACGGATTTTATAGTTTCAAAAGATCGGATAGCAGAGCAATATATACGAATAAAAAGTCCAAAGTTTAAATCTACGTACCTACTTGAACTACTTTAAGTGAAATTACAAATCATTGTTTAATCTAAAAACAAGACAAAATTGAGATAAATACAATCTTTATTATCGTATTATATTAAAACAACTCAAGATATAATAAATCCTTAATGATATTGATTTAAATTAATCTTAAGGTCCATTCAGACTAAACGGGAAAAAGATCGCGTGCTTTTAACTGATAAAATAAATATCATTGTCATTAAATTCAAATATTATTTGAACAGATAATTAGCTTGGGCGTGCGGCCGCATTCTTCCTGGTGCTTAAATTGCAATTGCAAAGCATGATCAAGCAGTTCTCCATCCAATCTGTATTAACCCTTACACATTGTTTTTCTAAACTTAGTAAGAGAGCACTTGATTTATAGAATTTTATAGATATTTCTAGAACTGTGGATAATATAGTCGTCATTAAATTCAAATAGAAAACAAAACAGCCGACCATCCACTACTTTGTACGCGAAAATACAAATGAGCAATAAAAACAGAACAATAGTGACTACTACCATAGCAGCTGAAATGGTTTTTAATAAAAACAAATGACTGATTTTATTAACTGTAATAATAGCTCATTGAATTTATAAAGTAGACTTGTGGTACAAATTCGTGTCAAAATGAAAAAAATAAATTACATTAATTAATTTATTGTAATAATGGAACTTGCATAAAATTTATTGTTAGCTAAATCCTCAGAAAAAATTAAATCATCATTAGTGATTAAATTAAATTTCTGAAAAACATGAAATGATATATAAAATTTCTTTATTATCAAATAAAGGTGGCTAGTATAGAAATATTGTGTAAATAAATTACGCATAATAATTCCTTTATATATAGTTAGGCAATATGTGTAAACTATGATTCAGCATTATGTCACAACAAAGTGATAATTATTTCAAATACATAATGATGCTGCCACATTTTAATAAACAGTTATTTCCCAAAATTCCATGTTATTTTTAACTATAACAAATCAAGGCTATTTCAGGTATAAAATAAATATAAATTTCAATGCCACTTTTTATCTAACCATAGTAGCTGCTATTTTGATTTTTTAAATATAATTTTATAATAATGGAACTTTAATAGCTATATTTACTGTTTGTTTACCTGAAGAATGTTCTTCTAATGATTCGTAAAGGTCTTCTTGTTCTAATTCTTTCTTTAGACCTCCCCAGAACATTGGTAAAGTCCATCTGCATTAGAAAAAGGATAATGACATAATGACAAGTGCATAGTCTCTTGTCAAGAACAATAATATATATTAAGGGCTATAACCTGATAATAGTAGTTTTAAAGAAGAATAATTGCTATGGAGGTCTTGCTCAGTGCCCTGATGTTTTCGAGTCTTCTGAATTTTAAACATCAACTTCTAAATTATTTATGGATTGAAATGTGATACAAAATTAGGTTTTCAATATACAAATTAATACATTTATTATGTATTTATACATTATTTAACAAATTAAGTATTTGTTAAACATGAAACCAAAGATTTATATTTAAAACTTACGAGAATGTTAGTGATGATAGGGGGTTAGCTGAGGCTCTCGGATGTGGAGGTCTTCCTTTTCTCTTGTGCGTTTCCATGGTAACCTTGAAACCTACAACAAAACACTTAATTATTAATATCCGATGCAAATGGTAAAATTTATAAAATAAGAGCTTTGGAAAATAATTGTACATGGCATATATAATAATTAAGAGATACAAATACTGAAGAAATCTCAATCTTACCCCAATTTTTAAATTAATATTGTAATTTAAAAATAATATTATATTGAGAGGGTAGAAAATAAATATTTAATAATAAGCCTGTTGTTTATTTTGATCTACTATATTAAAAGCACATAAAAATTATATTTTTTAATATACTTCAAATAACAGAAATTGTATACTTACTTTAATTCAAAATACCAATTTTTTAAATAAAATACAAAATCATATCCCTTATACGTGTTATGAAACAATTATTATTTCATAGTACCCGCTATTGAATAAGTTCACTTAACAATTACAAAAGTTTAAAACAGTAAATAAATATATTAGTGTAATGTCCCTAAAACACAAGGTTTTACTTCGTACTAATTTCTTTAAAAATTACATTAAATAAGCAACACCACCCGGCGACAAACCCAACCAGCTTCGATCAACAACTGACTGATCGAATGTCATTGGTTGGTTCATGGTTGATGAGCTGGTGACTGAAAAATGAAGTGTGCGGGTTGAAGGGAGGTAAAAATATTTTGTTCCGAACATGACCTACAATTATTGTAATAGTTTTAGATTATAATTTATAGGTTGTATCTGTAAGAAATCAAACTGTAATAATACTTTTTTAATGTATCTATTGATCTACTAATTTTAAACAAAAATTCATGTAATATTGTGGATCAAGACGGTCGTGTACGAGCCGTTTTTAGTGGTGACAGTCAGTCAAAATGGATTGATCGATTGAATACTATTTCTGATTGATTGTTTATTTGCCGCGTGAATTAAGTTTTTGCCGTATGTAATGTACTATTTTGTGCAATAATCAATCAAATAGGCTGTTTATATTATATATTATTAAACATGCAGATAGGCGTAAAGTTCTTGTTTGAAATAATAACATCTTATAATTCATTATCCATATAGACTTGTTAAAATGTTTTCAATCATTAGACGTTATAGAAGTATGATATTAGCAAGTATTCTCTTCTTTTACTTAGGATGTGGAATCACGATTAGTTTTTTAAAAATTGATTGCGTCGAAGCTGAAGAGACACAAAGTGCTCAGAACAATTTGTGGAAAGATGTAGAATATGCAGTTCTAATAATGTCAGGGCCAAATAATGAGTTAAAACGGGACGCTATAAGGACAACATGGTGTAAATTTGTTGATAACATATTTATAGAAAATGGTGAGAAGCTGTATAAATGGAACCATACTTGGACCAAATTACTTGCTCCAAAAGTATTCATCAAATATTTTTTTGTTATTGGGACAGAAAACTTAGACAATGACAAAATGTTAAAATTATCAAGTGAAAATAACAAGAATAATGACCTTCTCCTATTAACTGACTTTGAAGATAGTTATAAGAACTTGGCAAGAAAACTAATTAGCTCTCTAAAATGGTTTGATGACAATATGCGGAGCTTAAAATATCTTATAAAATGTGATGATGATTCGTTTGTAAGGATTGATTTAATTGTAAGAGATTTGGATGCTTTTGCACCTGAAATGAATGCTCCGCCTATAAACGAGTTTGTTTCTCAAAAGGTAAAAAGTAAAAAATATATATTTTGTTTTAAATTGTTTTATAATGTTCGCTATTAATTTCAGCAAAGTCCAGTAAACAAAGGATTGTATTGGGGTTATTTTGATGGGAGAGCTAGAGTTTATCTGAATGGTAAATGGCAGGAGAAAGACTGGTTTTTATGTGATAATTACTTACCTTATGCACTTGGAGGAGGCTATGTAATATCAAAAAATATTGTGAAGTACGTTGCTAATAATGCTGGCTTTTTAAGGTATATCATCTTTATTTTATAATAGCTTATATAATCAACATTCAATGGATAGCAATATAAAAAATTTGTAGCATGACACTAATCAATTAAACTTAAAGTCAATTAGATCTCCGCCCTGCCAACCTGGATGGTATATATTTGTCTTATTAAAACAAGCATAGAGGTCAATGTTACACACTTTTGTGGTCCAAGGACCTAAAGGTCGTGTTTGCGCAATTTAAAAAACTAATTCATAAATTCTGCTTTGACAGCCATTACAATTCAGAAGATGTATCAATGGGTGTATGGACAGCAGCTCTAAATGGGATCAATAGAGTGCATGACACGAGATTCGACACAGAATGGAAGTCCAGGGGCTGTAGTGATTTTACACTAGTCAGACATAAGCAGACTCCAAGCGATATGTTTGAAATGTACAAGACTTTAGTAAATTCTAATGGTGAAAAGTTATGTAAAATTGAAAATATGGATAGAAAATCATATATCTATAAATGGGATGTGTTACCAAGTAAATGTTGTAGGTAGTTCTTCTCGCTAACTTCAGGTATTAAACAGGACAAATTAATTCACTCTAAATTAATTTCACAAATACATTTTCTAATAAATTTCTATAACAGGCAGAACATAGTGCTAAGGCTTTAGGAGTAATATGCATGTCTATGTTTGATATGATTCAATCTTTGTGCTCAATTTTAATATGGATGTCATTCCAAAAATTGTCTGATAAAGCAATATTTATTTATAGTTATGTATGAAGTAATATAACACTTCACTCTTTAGATTTAATTATAATAAATTGATAAGCAATATTCTAAACTAACATTGATTGTATTAAAAATTTTATAAGTCTTTTTATGATGATTTTATATTACTTATCCCAGAAAGTTACTAAAATGTGTAATAAATACATCTTATTGTTTTATTTCTAAATTGACTGAAACTTAATTGTTATGTGTATAAGTGAACCATCTCTAGTCTATAATTATACATTTTTGTATTTTTAAGCAGGTATGCATTATATCAATTAAACAATTATTTTATAATATGCCATTTTATTCATAACAAAGAACACAACATAAAAAATATATGAACTAGTATTTGTATTTTAATATCACATTTGATTAGGATTTATCTTTTAATAATAACTTAGATTTCTTTGCATTGATATAAGTTTGGTTATTGTAAAACGATTTATTTGATAATTCCTCTCTGAAGTAATCTATTGTTCTTTGAAGACCTTCATGCAGTGACACCTGAATTTAAAAAAAAAATCTTAGAAAAAGTCCTAGAATACCAATAATATTTAGATATTGCAAGAAAATGCAAATACTTAATTACCTTAGGGGACCAATTAAGTTGTGTTTTAGCTACAGTAATATCAGGTCTTCTCCTTTGAGGATCATCTTCTACAGCTGCGCTGGTAGACAGTGTACTCCGACAGCCAGGGACTAGATTCTTTATAATTAAGGCAAATTCTGAAAAATAATTCAGCTGTTGAATTCCGAATGTCGATTTTGCAAGTAATAATAATAATAATAATAAAAATTCTTTATTGCGCTTCAAAAAACATGGCACAATGGCGAGCTTAATGCCATTTGGCATTCTCTACCAGCTAACCATTAGGAGAAGAATGCGGTGAATGAGGCGCCAATATAATTAATAATAAAAAAAGTACATATTAGCCATACACATAAATACATACAATATCGATATATACTTATATAAAATAAATTAGATAATTCATGCACTATTATTGTACACAATGCCATGACTAACAATAAGGCTCATTAAAGAGAAATTTCACTTAACAACTAATTTACCTTCAATACTATGTTCTACAGGATTTCCTAAATTAACTGGTAACGTATAATTATGATGCATCAGTGCTATTAAACCATCTACTAGATCTGATATATAGCAGAAGGAACGAGTTTGCTTTCCATTGCCGTACAACTAAAAGTATAAAAATCAATTAAATTATTATCATTTATAATTATCCCTATGACACGCCAGGATGTTAGAAAAGATTGGATGGCTTACATGAACAAGGACAGAGGGAACCTAGCAAATTGATCCAAAGCATCAAGGAACAATTTGTTCAAGTTAATGCATACTCACAGTAATAGTAAGGTTCTGTAACGCCTGCATAACAAAGTTGGACACAACTCTGCCATCCGATATGAGCATTCTTGGACCATACGTGTTAAATATTCTTGCGACTCGCACGGATACATTTTCCTGTTTGGCATATGAGTATGCTAATGTTTCTGCTACTCTTTTACCTTCATCATAACAGGCACGAGGTCCTAAACAATTGAAAACTAGATGTCAATACAAAACTCTGATTTGGTGGGTTTAGTAGCTACTGAGGGGCAACTACAATTTTTACTCGGGCATTCAAACAGATTTGCTCAAAGCAGTTTTGTATAAGGACATCAGGGGCACCACTATGGGAGGATTTTGAACTACAGCTTATATTCCTTTGATTATTAATGTATAATAATGATAAATTATCAAAGTTTACAAATTATTCATATTAAAAATTGCCTTCACAACTACTTAAAGAGTTTATTGAAGTTTATTTTTGATTTGACTAGGCATTGACAGACCATACATGGCAATCATCTCGCAATAAACTATTTATTGACATTTACTTTTAAGAGTTGAAAAATTAACTAATAAGACAAATGCTAATAGACACATAAGGAACACTTGCCAATAGGATTGACATGTCCCCAATAAGTCTCAGGTTGTGGGTGGACAGTCGGATCGCCATACACTTCTGATGTGCTAGCTATCAGAATCTTTGCGTTCACTCTCCGAGCTAGACCTGAAAAAGCACAGATAATGAGAAAATTAGAGTGACAGTAGATGAGTGGACTTGGACAATGAGATACAGATCCCTGCATTTAAATCTTCCAAAACCAAAATCCTATTAATTGATCCTTTACTGCCATTTAAAAAATATTTATTTATAGTAGTCTGACATGTGACCACACTCCACATCATAGATCATATATCCCAAAAATTAGAGAATTAAATAAAAATTAGAAAAGGTTAACCTATTTATATAATACTCCAGTATAGATATTCATAAATACATAATTTGTGTATTTTTACTCTGGTGTTTTCATACTAAGGCAACACTTACCAAGCATATTAATGGTTCCTAAACTGTTTGTCTTAATAGTCTTAACAGGATTATGCATGTAATGTGGTGGACTAGCAGGACTCGCTAAATGATATATTTCATCAACCTGAAAATTTAAATAAAAATACTTATATACAATGTTTGTCTTAACAAAAACATATTAGTAACATCTATAAACCAACCTCAATATAAAGTGGATTAACAATATCGTGATGTATCAACTCAAAGTTTCTGTGTCCAAACCAGTGTTCAACATTTCTTTTCCGTCCAGTAAAGAAATTATCGACAACAATAACTTCATGGCCCTGAATCATTAATATATCTACAAGATGAGATCCAACAAATCCTGCACCCCCAGTTACCTAAAAATAATTATTTATTAATAAAGAAACAGAATATCCTGTTTGATTAATTAATGCATTTGCAATCTTAAATTTAGAAGATAATCAATTGGAATGTCTGTTAACTAGTGGTTAAGAAAAAGATATTCATATATAATCTTTTGTTTTTACAATATTTGTGATGGGCTTTTAAAATCATAGAAACTGGTGCCAGGAGTAATATGGGATTGGAGATCAGCAATATCCCACAACAGCTCCAAACTTTCTAAATTTTGCATTGAAATAATTAAAATAAATGTGAAACTTACTAATATTCTTTTTCTATCTTTATATCCGAGATATTTCACATCAGGATACTTCTCTGGAACTCTACCTTCCAATCTTGCAATTTTTTTCTCTAATTCTTCAATTTTGGCTTTGGCTTCAAGTAATTCTAATCTTACTGAGGATCTATATTCATTATCATCTATTGCATCCATTTTCTCTTCTCTATTCCTAATAATATATTCCTTGTGTTCATATTTATATCTGGCATCCTCTTCTCTATTTTTTTCCAGAATTAGTATTATAAGAAGTACTGAAGAGTAATGTTATTAATAATTTATTTTTGTATAAAAAATATAAACAATTTTTGTTTCTAAGTAATTGGTTTTATTACTAACATTGTTCTTAACAATGGATTTTAGTAGCAATTATTTCAGTGCATGCTCTGCAATGAAAATATTATAAATTACAACTAAAGCACCACGAACATCAAGAACTTTATTGATTAAATTTCTGGCTTTGCTTTACTTTTTGTTATCTATTAAAAGGTCAAAATTAACTAATGTTTGTGTTCATATCTTATCTATAAAAGTATACAAACTATATGGACATAAATTTGTTTAGAAATAATTTTATAAATGTAAAATTTTTAATAAAACTAAAATAGGTTAATAACGTTATATAATATTATTATGATTAAAATATATTAAAGTAACAGTTCATTATAATAATGAACAAGACAAGTTTACTACTTACTTATACTTAAACCACATACAATTCCTGCTATAGTTTTTATCTTAAAATGTTGTCTGATCATTGTTACAAATAAACATTTAATTTATCGTTCACATCGCTATTAACATTTAATTAATTAAGATTATAACCAAAAACACTGCGAAAAGCGGAGAAATGCACATATGTACTTGTCAAAATTATTGAATACAATTGACATTATACTTTTTAAATTGTATATTCGTACTTATCTTATTGTTCTTTAGCTTTATAATAGTTTAGTAGTCCGCTGTTAACAAATTCAATATTGATTAATATTACATATGTATTTAGAAAGGAAAATATTAAAATGCTTTTTTAACTTATGAAAAAAAAAATGAGAACGAAACGGAAATTCATTAAATTTTAAACGGAACGTTGTTATCTTTTTAAATGAGATTTGTTCAATATCCAGCCGGGTCGGTTGATCAAAAAAATAAAAAATTAATGTAAATAACTTGATATAATTTTACTCGTCTTACAAACTGTATTACACTATTTTTTACATATTCTCTTCAGACGCAGTGGTATATCGGGCTGGTCTACAAATAGTCCGTCGATTCCAGCCTCTAGAAAAACTTCAAGTTTTCCTTCTAGATTACCAATTGCCTCCTGGCTGGAATCATTACTGCGAAATTCTTCTGGTAAATATATATTTTCAGATCGGAAAGTATACGGATGTACTACTAGGCCAGCAGCATGTGCATCTTTTACAAAAGTTGTCGCTGTTCCCAATTCGTTGGTTTTTGTCCGAGGGATTATTAAGCGTTTATCTGGACCCACTCCACTGGCATATTTTGATATGTCAAGAAGACCTTCAGCTGTAGCCATTTGTCCGTATGTGAGTGAGGTACCGAGTACTACTTGGTCGAAGGGTCGACTTAATTGATTACCAGAAATAAGTTGCACTAATGGTATATCTGTAATATGCTTTAATTCTTGCAAATTTGTTACCTCGAATGATTGAATAAACACTGGTGCGTTGCGTCCATGATAACCGTTTCGATGTAATATGGCTACTAAGATTTCCTCAATTGGCAAGCCGAGTTGTTTAAAATAAGTACTATATTTTATCTCGGGATACAATCCTATGGTGCGTCTTTCGGTAACTTCCATGCCTTTAACGAGTTTAATTATTTCTTCAATTGTAGGAACTTCAAATGCTTTGTCCATGCGAACGTTGCCTGGACGAGCTGATGGATTGGATTCTATCGAACGCAGTGTCTTAATTTCTAATAATGTGAAGTCTTCAGAAAACCAGCCAGTAATAGGTCTTCCATCGATTATTTTAATTGTACGGCGATCAGCATATTCGTGTCTATCTGCTACATCCGTGGTTTTACTTAGCTCATTCTCGTGTCTGGCAATCAAGTGTCCATCCTTTGTCATAACCAGGTCCGGTTCTACGAAGTCCGCTCCCATAGTTATTGCTAGAGCATAAGCCCCTAATGTATGTTCAGGCGCGTAACCGCTAGCTCCACGATGAGCTATTACAAGTGGTGGGCAAAAACTTGCAGCACTTTCCTTCATAATGAGGGTAACCACAATAAAACATATAATAAACCTCATTGTTAAATTGAGGTATTGATTAAATGTAAATAAAACACAAACTAATTAAATAACGACAGGATATATTAATATATAATGCAAAGATAAATCTAATCTCAAGATAACATTATGAACATTAAAGGTACCTGTGATTTTGTGGAGAAAATATGTATTTAGTTAATATAATACTAATATTAATTACTATATTCACGAGTCAATCGATCATGATAAGGTAAATAAATCGTTTACAAATAAATTACAATAGAGCCGATAAAGCTCGTGTTCGAAACGAATCAAATAACGAATATAATTTAATAATACACACACCGTATAAAATGTTACTGTGATGATCAATGATCTCAAAATGATTTAAAATTAACGTGACATTAAACTTTCCTCTTTACATTTAGCAGCTAAATCTGGTTGATCGGAAAATAGTCCATCAATTCCAGCATGCACATATGCCATTATTTCACTTTTTAGATCACCAATTGCGGCGTCAGAGAGATCTTCTGATCGATACTCTTGGGGTAAAAATGTATTCTCTGCCCGAAAAGTGTATGGGTGAACTTTTAGTCCCACGGAGTGTGCGTGTGCTACAAAATTTGTTGGTTTTCCAAGGCGATTGTCTGGATTACGGGGAATTATATAAGACTTATCTGGCCCAACAGCATGCGCATATTTGGCAACTTCTGCTAGACCTTCAGCAGTGGCCATCTCACCGTATGTTATTGTATTTCCTTCTAACTTTTGATCATAAGGTTGTGCAGATTTGCTGTCATATAATTGAAGAAGACGCAAATCAGTTAATGTTTTAAGTTCTTTTAAGTTATTTATTTCGAATGATTGAATATACACTGAATCACTAGAACTGTTGTAGCCATTAAGATTAAATGTTTGAACTAGCACGTGTTCTATTGGTAGACCGATATTTTTAAAATGCGTACTATGCTTTACTTCCGGATACAATCCAATAACACGTCGCTGACTAATTTCCATACCTTTTACTAGATCTATGATATCTTGTAATGTTGGTATTTCAAATGAATTGTCCATTCGTGCGTTTCCAGGTCTATATTTGGCAATCCTCTCTTTAGCTCTTAATGTTTTAATTTCTGCCAAAGTGAAATCTTCTGTGAACCATCCAGTCAACTTCCGACCGTCAACACTTTGTGTACGATGGCGGTCAGCGAATTCCGGCAATGTAGCTACATTTGTTGTCGTTGTTAGTTCGTTGTCATGTCTGGCTATCAGATGACCGTCTTTGGTCATCACAAGATCTGGTTCAACATAGTCAGCACCCATCGTGATCGCTAATGCATAAGAACCTAATGTATGTTCTGGAGCGTAACCACTTGCTCCACGATGAGCTATCACTAAAAATGTATTGTCAGCAGTATCACCTTCACTATTAGGAGTTTCAGTTATCTCGGAAGGTAAAGCTGTAACTAAAGTTCCTAGCAATATGCTGGTAATGACTAAAACACCGCCGACAACGAGACCAATTTTCACATACCGCATTTTTCTTTTTTCTGGACCTACAGTGAAAAAAGCAGATGCAAAATATGCTAAATTATTTTTTAAAATTATTTATGAAAAAACTTACCTCACGATAAAATCACCAACAAAGATCTATGAACACTTCACCACTGTGTAGACTTAGATAAATTTAAGAATTGGCGCGGTGATACTTTACTTATCAATGAAATGTAATTAGGTACACTCGCGAAACAAAATCGCTTCGAACAATTATAAACATGGCGAAATATTGTATAGTTTAGACATAATTACACGATACACTTGTTAGGTAGCTAGGTTATTGAACTAGACAAGTGGTTTACCTAATACAGGTTTTAATGAACTAATTAATATTTTATGAAACAATTTTGATTATAGGCTTATTGTCTAAAACAAACTAAAACAATATTTTTAGACATTGATAGTGAGACAAATTCAAGGTTTTGTTCTACACGTGCAAATCTACCGCAATATTAAACAAAATATCTGAAACAATCTCGAAAGAAAACAATCTTCTATACCGTACGTAATAAGAGTGATTTTTATGTACGAGTAATACTAGACTATACAATTTTGCGAAGTGAATATTTATGAGGATTAAAAATTGACACTTTGTAGGTCTTAGTACTTAATAATTAGAGCTCTGTCTACCCCTCTAGCATGATACGTAAATACATACACACCTATGCATGTATGTGTATATTTATTAAGAACATTGTTGGTATAAATACTAAAAGATTACTAAAAGTTGAGCTAAGATTAATGCTGAAAATGATAAAAGAGAATTAAACACACTGAACAAAATTTGAGGGACACTAGCATTCAGTTGTGAGTTTACAATTCATATTCGTTCAAGTCTCTGACTGTATTTTGTGATAATGTTGTCATACGGTTTCGTGCAATAGTAGGTAGTAACTATTTATATCTCGTCTACGTAGGTGGCGTGAGCATCGTTTACTTACATCATATTGTCATGCGACAGGCGATTTATATTAACGACTCAATGATTGATTTACGTCACATCATTTTTAATGTTTATTGTGTACATATTATTATTAAATTATATTGTCTAATGAAGGGAAAGTGTGTTACCGCGGTACGAGTTCGATGACCGATATTTTTAATGATGGCTTTAACACAAAGTATAATCTTGTTTATCTCATTTTTATTGTCTTTTCTTATCAATAGACTAGCTATCATGACGCGGGTCAAACGCCCTACGGTTACAATAGTGCAAGTAAATCGTAGTGTCGATTATCTAGTAATCAATGTTCAATCAGTATGGTTCTCAATAAATCTTTAGTTCGCGCAAAAATACATTTTTTTACTATATAAATTGCAAATTAAGACAATACATTTATAACATAAATAAATATTAATAATAAGTATTAAAAGTGAAACAAATTATCAGTTTTTTAAAGTAACATTTATTCCGCTCATCACTTTTTTTATTCGTTGTGTTTTTATTTTATTTTCATTAACATCAAACTGCATAGCCGCTAATCATTTTCTTAGTATATGTGTTTTTAAAATTATAGACATGCTTAATTTTCATTCTAATTAATTATTCCTCACTTAGAATGATTTATCAGTATTTTCCGAAAGAACTTGTTAAGTTAGGCGTTTATTAAAAACAAATGCATCCCTTGAGGCGGATTTTGTAACCCACTCCCCTTGTTGACACAAAAATTTTCTCCAGTTAGGGTTGTATGATATAAAAAATTATTTTAAAGTTAAGCATAAAAAGGTCTTTAATTATATAGATTTTTTTAAATGCATGAAAAATAAAATAATATGATTTTGAATTTAAAGCTATATACATACTTTTATCACCATAAATAAAAATCGTTTAAAAACAATATTTAGACTTGTCAACCCTAGGGACAGTATCATGCATTCCCCTAACTGCAATGCACCGTGATGGAATCGGTTTGTTCTTCTGCCTCTTCCCGCCACCATATTGACCCTCTAATCCGCTGAGATAGAATTAATAAAGTTTGTCGTTAATCATTATTGTAAGCCAAGACTAGGAAATTAGACATTGATTGCTCGGAGGGACTTGCAAATCTGATTTTAGTTTGCTGGTGAAAGGATTTGTAAATTTAAAAAGATTTATTGTTAAGATTGGTTTCACTTAGGTTATACTTAGAACTAGATGCAAGAAAAACCATAATTTATTAGATTTTTGTGTACAGAAGTGATGTGGTTAAGTGGATAATCACCAGGTTAGCAACCCTGGGCGTGTCTGTACCGCCCTCGACCGATGCTTATTTTTATTTAACAAAAACACCTAAGTTATATCAGATGACCGCTATATTTTTCATGTTAAATAAAACAAAAGAATACACACTCGTTTATTTATATTTTAGAACGAATTTACTAAAATTATAGATACATATGAATCAATTTACAACTCATAATACCCAGCAAATAACATTATTAGTATTCGAAAATAGAAAAAGTAAAACATGAGCTAACATCAATATTGTGGCGAAAGCGTATCGAAAAAAGCAATAGAACAAATTAAAAATATATCTAATAGCATTATAAGCGTGAATTATTAATTTGTAGCATTGTGTTGAGGTGATGTGTGAATTTTGGTATACTCGCACGCATAAGTTTAGTACAGTAAACGTAAGTATATATTATATTACGTACAGTTCTGAATGTATTAAATCTGTTGCGGTAGGTTGAAACATCGTCTAACTCTAAGGTGTTACATGTGATATATTTCAGTTTGGGATTCACTCTGAGCTATATTATTCACTTCTCACATTGTCCTCTCTATTGTAATTTTGTACGAACAAATTATTATTTTTTATTAACAACATATGGGTGAAGACGGTTTGTCATAATTCATAAAAAGGGCCTTTAAAACACTTCATTATTAGTGGCATTTGATTATTAATCATCACAAAAGTTGCAAAACAATAATCACATTATCATTCCTCGAATAATGGGAAATGCGGAGATGATATTATGAATGCGTATTGTAACTTTTTTTTAAAAAAAATAAAGAAAATAATAAAGTATATATCATCCCAAAACATCGTGATTCGGATAATGTACAGTTTAGACCGTGTTATTTATTCATAAACTTGTGAAAAATTGTTATGAATTATTGAGATCTTTTCATTTCTTTTCATATATTGTTGTCTTGACAAGTTATTATTTTGTAAGCTATGGCTATTTAAAAAAAAACAATTTTATTTTGTTATTTTATGATTAGAATTATACATGTTTTTGTTGCAATATTTGACTTTAGGAAAATAGAACTCTATTTCCGCATTTATTTGTTTTTGAACAAACTTTAATTTTTTACATACTAATGTTATAATTTTGTTATTAAAACATTGTTCAAGTATTCGACTTGTGTACCATTTAACGTTCGGTTATTAATCAAACTCTTAAAGGATTTTTCGAATTCCCAAATGTCATACAGCTTATTAACCGCCTTCATTTTTTGTTGTAATATTTACTTTGTTTTGTTTTTATGTGAAACGTTTTGGTTTTGGCGCGTCCACTTTGTTTTTTTCTGTGGGCTCGTATCTCGCTATCCCAAGTTATGATATATTGTTTTAAGTTAATTACTTGTGTATTGAAAATTCGTTAACATAGAGACGTTGCGATTTTTAATAATTGTAAAAGTTATGAAATCTATAAATCAGAATCAAAAACTTTGAGGATTTAAGCAAAATGTGATTTTTTAACATTAGTAACATAACTGTCAATGGCCAAATCTATTTAAATTTTAGTTTCTTATACTATAAGGGCAATCTATCATGATCTTTAAACGTCAAACATCATCTGCAAAAAGGCGGCACAAAATGAATAAATCGAGATTCCAACCAGTGATCGATAGACTCGTAGATCGGATCTATAGATCATATCGATCTCTAAAATGGAATGCGTGAGTAAGACAAAATATAATTAATGATGTTCGTTCCAAATTCGAATCGGTCTGGTGCAGACAAGTTGGCGTCGTCGCTATAAACAAAGGGCAAACATTTTTTTTACTTTTTATATTTTTTGAATTCGTAGATTTTAATAGTATGTTTTGTGTACTATTAATCATTTAGTCGTGTATTGTTGCAACTGTCATAGCGAAGTATAAGTTCGAGTGTGTGCTATTGTTGGCGGTGACCGTTTTGGTCCAGAATTTTATAAAAAACATGATGATTGCGCCACCTGTCCATGTATAACGGTTTGGAAATTATAATTTCATTGTTATAGGTAGGTTGTCCCACGCACAATAGGTTCAAAATTGGCTCGCAGTTTTTTCTAATTAAAAAAATCTTGGTTAAGGTGAGAAAATATAAAAATAAAAATAATTGTATGAAAAGAAAAAACAAACCAAAATACCTTATAGTAAAGTAACATACAACATCTAGTGTTCTAAGAAATATTTCAATACTCATTTTGGAGTGAAAAATGATTAATGATCAATATGAAGTATCGCTCGAAGCTATTCTTCGACGTCAAAGAAGAACTCTATTAAAATGCATTTAATCCCAAGTTCATTTAAAATAATTTTTGTTAGTGCCACCTTCTAGGAATTTTCTTTTTTATAACCTTCGATTGTTTAAGTAAATAAATCATATGCTAATATTAATATTT
This sequence comes from Tineola bisselliella, assembly GCA_028551675.1. Classification (NCBI taxonomy): domain Eukaryota; kingdom Metazoa; phylum Arthropoda; class Insecta; order Lepidoptera; family Tineidae; genus Tineola; species Tineola bisselliella. Next base: position 152,391 of record JAPWLS010001485.1, on the reverse strand, counting down.
TCTTTTAAAATGCAATCCTTATGGCGTTATTTCTTGAATTAGATATTACAACTTCTAAATTAGATGTTACACATATACGTAGATACCGAAATGCCATAGACATAGAGCAACTTGAACGTAATGGATCGGTTTTTGTTTTTTTCAATTTAGAACTTTGCACAATGTAAACACGTTGAAACGGCGAAACAAAGTAGCGTCATTTTTTAAATAAATTTATAGTCTTACAGCCAATCGCATTGTGAAAAAAATTTATAAACGGTTATAATATCTGTCATATAGACGATCTATCATAAAGTCACCTCTCTTACAACAAGCTTCTGCTAGACGCGAGAAAATTTCAAGATTGTTATGAGATATGCATTTGTGAGTGTAATTATATTACTTTGTTTTATTTTTAATTTTACATTCACTCTTTCTTATTAGTTAGAAAATAAAATCTCAAATGTCAGCAGCTGGCGGTCTTCTCTATGCAGGTTGACAGGGCATTTTCCAAGATTCATAACACATAAATATTACTTCAGTAGTGCATAAAAGTGTCATTTTGACAGTTCAAGGTGATACAACAACAAAATAGAGTAACAGTTATTAATCAATTATCAATTTGCTCACCAATGGTCGCTATTTGTTTCTTCCCCTTCCTTGTGTATTTATTTCTTTCAATTATTGCGATGACCCAAACCTTTCTTTTACGATACGATTCAAATAAATTATGTGTTATAAATGTAAATAGAACCTTAATTAGATTTTCTGAATGTCGACCCAAAGTTTTTTAAGTTATGGATCGTTTTCTCAGAACAAAATTTTTAATTCGAACCATTTAACTACAACGGGGTTTATTTCGTGTGTCTATAATGAAAAAAAAAGAAACAAACGAATGTGCGACCGTCCTTTTTTCTGCTGACAATGTGGAACATTAGTTTTTATATGTAACATTTAGAAAATTAAATTATAGGTTATAATTTTAATATGATAGGTGACTAATATATTATCTTCGCGATTGCCCTTTCGGAGATTTTATCTGTTAGACTATTTATTTTATTCTAATAAAAAATATAAGTTACGGCCGTAATAGCTACATCTTTGTGTTTATGATTTTCTTATGCATAGATAAATAAACATTTGAATATTAATTTAATATTTATTTGTTCCATAAACATGCACCGGTATCTAAGTTGTTGAGGTACTTGTGAAGTATCACTTGTCTATCATAATAATTATGTTGGCACTCTGTTTGTGCATGATTTTCATACACAACATTCGCCAAAGTATACATGATTGTCATTTGTTTTACATGTCATTTTATTATATTACTTGTTTTTCCTAAATTCATTATCTGTGTGCAGATGGATTAATTTTGTAGTCTTGATACCCATCACAGTGTAGTTGTATACATATTTGTGATTGAACTCTACTTGGTAGTCCATAAGCAGTTACTGCATTGAAAACTACAGTGATTTGAGACGAAGTGATTGTGTAGAAGGCAAATTGATTTCTAGGGCTCCTATATTCACTTGAAAGCCTCAGTTTAGAAATTTGCATATCGACTTTGTTACAACATGTACCTAATAATAAGTAAAACAGCTTATTTTAACGACATTTTAGTGATTTAAAAAAATGGCGGCCTACAACAAAGTGTCCTTTGTGATCGGATTTGGAGATAAAACCTCTATAAATAACACATCGTTTTTATGTGAATATGTTTTTTGTCGCGCGAGATACCTATTTGTGGTATATCGATGTAAATTTTTATCTTATCTTAGTTTTATCTATTTGAATTAATGTCTATTTTATTTTGCATTTAATGTTTTTCCATAAAAAATATATTATATGAAGAATAAAATAAAACAAAACCACAAAGTATTGTGACACGAAATCATATTATCCCAGCCCCTTAGAAGAAGGGGTGTTACGCTTGATCCACCGAGAATACACCAGCCCCGAGTTTTATTAAATCTTCATTACAATTCATTATGCGCTGCTTGTGAAAATTAAGTTTAGCTCCCCCACGCTTCATTTGTTTACTGAGCTTTATTAGATGAAGTTTAGAATATATATTGTTAATTTAATATATTTTTTCTCGCACGTGTTTTATGGTTTATGTTCGGTGAATTTTATTAAAAGTTATTACCATAAATATGAGAAAGGTATGATTAACTATTATATGTTGTTATAAAAGTTAATTCTTTTTTTTATTTACCAACTTATGATTTTTTAACACCTAAAGTAGTGTGTCGTAGGAACTGAATGATCAAAGTTACAGTGGTGCCTGTAGGTTTTTTTTTACGAATACTATTTCTATTCGGCCACAATTGTTTTCAAAGTTTTCATTGCTTCTAAACAATGAATTTATTTTAGGTTTACGTTAAAAGCCGAACTGTTTTGATCCTAGTTGCGTTTAAGAAAAAGAAATTTAATGAATTGTATCTACATTGTGTTGGGCGGCCGAGGTGAGAGACCGCGGCAAGGCGGGCGGCTGGCAGCGTACCCGTTGCCTAGCAACTCACAGCGGGTGGGCGTGGCAATCGATAGCTCACTGTTGTCACCCTCGCCCTCGTTCACAACCACGTGTACTACAAGCCCTCTTACTTTCAGTTTCAGTAGAAAAAAACATTTACTTACACTATGTTCGGTTTGTGTTAAATTTTCAGGCGCAAAATTGAAGACTAAAATATTTTATCATTAATTATTAGTTTTATCAGTTTGTCTTTATATTTATATTTTACATGTGTAATAAGAAAATAGATAGCCAACAAAGGTATTAGGTGTATCTCATTATCGTAAAAATGGTCTGGTTCAATAATTAATAAGTTATTGAAATGATAAAAAAACAATTGATACAGATCTAACTATTATCGCTGGTGACATTACATATTAATGTCAAATCTTTTTTTATAACATACAAAATTACCATTTAATGCTTTTTAAAACTTTAAATATTTTCTTGGTTCTTTCATTACTTTGTTATTGACAGGGAACATTATTAGAGTAGGTACAATTCAATATTCTATTACAGCATAAAGGTCCGCTGTCACTTGCAACATGTTAGTGCCTACAGTTTCACTAAGTTTGGGGCAGGCGCGGGAATTGGTGCCTGTCATGGGCAACGTTTCGCTTTCATTCTCAAAACAATTCCTGATACAGCTAATTACTTTTCTTCTTTTGCTTTGTTTATTAATTACTTTCTTTCTGTATATTTTTTCTATAAATTTTCTTTAAGTAGTTAAAGTTAATATGTATTTCTTTGTTTACGTTCATTAAAGTAATTATACTAGGGTAGATATGAACGAAATTGTTACGCACATCAGAATAGTTCAATATAGCTGTATATTGTTGGTATGTATTTTACGTTATTGTATCGACCTTTACACATATTTGTTTGACATATCTTCTTTAGTATATTTAACTGATTATGTAAATGTAATTCGGGTTACAACTACCTGCACAATTGAAACTAACTAATATAAATATTATTTGTTTAGGATACTCTAATCACTTTTAGACGCATGATGTTAATGAAACTAAAAGAAATATTGACCACAAAAACTATGATTACATTTTATAAACACTGCATTTATAAACGCTTTATGATTTTATTATTTATTTTAAATAATATATTACTTTGTCGAGGAGATTTTGATATTTTTTTTCTAAACTGTATATATAATGCTTTCAAATATTTAAAATTCTCTGGCGCAGTATACGCCATTAATTTATAGTATTCCACTTGGCCAACTTAAAGTGGAGTGGACTTTCATGTTTTAATATTCACTGTAATAGTAATAAAATGACCAACAGTTGGCTTATTTTCAAACTACGTATATATGAACATTATAAATTGATACACATGGAATAAATAAATGTTTTCTGTAAGTAACGGATTAAAACTATTATTAAACCTATTTAAAAAACTACAGTAATTTTATTTATTAATAACTTTGTTTATTTAGCTGGTGTTAAAAACTTGAATATAATCATTTTAAAAATTATTAAATTCATAAATAACTAATTATTGTATTAGCTATTTGTTATTGTGTTTTGTAGCTATTTGTTACTGAGGTTTTAGATAATATAAAATAAAGTGGTTTCCAAAGAGTTGTATCTCCTAAGTTGTTCCCGTCCAAGTTGGCATTTCGGTCCGGAGCCAGGCGCGAGCGGGACGCAGCCGCACTAAATTTAAATATTTTAATCCTTAATTTAAATTTTTGACATTTTTATTTTATGTTGGTATTCGTGTAGTTTCATTTTTAATGTTATTTGTCATATTCGGGAGACGAAATAACTCGTGACTGGCGCCTTGAAGCCTCATTCGTTGGCTTTTCAATGTGCTTTGGTTGGGCTTTTTAAAATTATACTTTTTGATCATTATTGTTTAGGTTACCATTAATTTTAATGATATTTGTATTTAATGCTTTAAGTAAACAATGTTTTTTTCTCTAATTAACTACCTTTATGGTATGTAGAGAAGATAGATTGCCACCTTTTTCGATCCCTATGTACATCTTTCCTTATTTTTCATACCCACTGTTGTTTTTGTATGCGAATGGCGAAAGGTTGAATGAGAGCCTAAGAAATAAATAAAAACACAAAAAAGAATTGTTTTCTAGGTGACCGTACACTATATGATTTATTGATATTATATATATTTATTTATGAAAAAATCAAAACACAGATACTATCAGAAATTGCGACACATTTTACAGCAATTTATACAATGGATAAGTGAAAAACAAAACAACATTTAAATAAATAATTACTAACAAATGTTCTAAGAGCAGAACCTAAATACGATACGGTGACATTATCAAAACTCTATCTAAGTCAAGATTAGGTCTAGTTTTGATAAAGTTTTAGATCATTGTATAGTGAAATAGGATTAATGAGTAGCATAGATCATTATAATATTAACATCATTATTCATGTTGAGCATGCGCCGGTGCCAGCTTAGAAATTTGATTTTTATATTTTCCCGAGTCCCTTGAGTACAATGATTAATTTCAATCGATCGTGTTATGCCCGTAAATTGTAATATGTATTAAATAAACCTGTTTTTTTAAATGTTTTATGTAGTAGGTAAAAATTATTAAATCATGAGCACTCTACGGTTTCTATGAACTACAACCTACAATATAACAATATATTCTTATAAATCAGGGAAAGCAAATAGAATTTGTTGAAAAGTTTCTCATCTTAAAAATACGAACGTAATTGTAGAGCAAGATATATATTTTTTAAAGATATATTATATTGTAGCCTTTATATATTGTTAAATTTGACATGGCTGTACGAAAAGCGTTATATAAAAAAGACGATGTACTAAATATTATAAGCAAAATAAGAATCAAGGTCACTATAATGAGTTTAAAGAGTTCATACTAAGTTCAAAGTGATAATAAAATCGTTTACCTCAATAATTAATAATAATAAAAGGTTGTAAACGCCTTTTAGAGACGTTTACAACTATTTGGCAATCCGCCCGTGTGACGAGGTGGCCGAGTGGTTAAGGCGTTGGACTGCTAATCCAATGTGCTCTGCACGCGTGGGTTCGAATCCCATCCTCGTCGGCTCCCTGACATGCTCTCGTTTTGTTGTATTTTTTAAAACATTTTTCACTTCTAATTATGAAGTTACTATTTTAGCGAAAAGTAGAATTTTTTTTTTTAAATATTAAAATATGTACTGTAAAAATTTATAAAACTAAACTGAATTATATATAGTATATCTATGTACCAAGAACATAGTGCAGCCAATTTAAAGGAAATTTTGCGATGTCGCGGTAATGTTTATTTATTTTACCTAAAATGTATACCCCTATATATGTATATTTATATGTATAGTGGTATAATGCTAAATAACATTTTCTATCTGTCCAGAGTAATTCATTGTCACGTATTGTTTTGCTCCAGATATATTTTAAAATAATCTTCATCATAATAATTATAATGTAATTTATGATGTGAGTGCTATTGACAGTGTCATCGCACAATAATATAAGAGGCACGTCCGTTCTGATGAAGCTTCACGGCTTGACTGCCACGTGTCCATATTTCCGAAGCATACTTTTTCCATCCTACCCTCATAGTACCTACGTAGTTCATGCTAACTGACTGACGCGTGTCGCGGCTTCCGGATAACAGTGAATAAACGGTTATACTATGTTGACAAACAACATATTTAGGTATACTATATTTGTTGCGTCTGAAGTCTTGAAGTAACTTGACCAAAATTTGACCGTGAAGCATTAGAATATAACGGAGTGAAAGATCGATCTCGAGGAGACGAACTAGGATAAAATTTTAAAAAAGGAACTAGTGTAGTAAAACATATTTTTTAAAGATTGCACTTTAGCTGCGGGTTGTCTGTACGTGTAAAAATACGTCTTTTAATTTGGTATTGAAAATTTGTTATGCAAAAACTTAAGTTAAAAATAAATATAAATTTACTTAGGTACTTAAATGTAGCGCTGTACCTTCTTTGACAATATTCTTTAAACTGTCATGTACAGAGTGGGAGAGGGATCTCAGTAAGCGCGTGTCAGCAATCTTTTTAACGTTAGTATGAAACAATATTCATAAATAATATTCGTAACAATATCCCACACAGTAGCGGCACGCGTTTGTCGCGTGTCTTCGGATTACACTGCCACATTTAATTGTTGCCAGACGTAAAAATGTGGTTGGCGGTATTACATTATTTAAATGTCGGATAACATCGGATTATTACGAATGCGATCATCATAAATGATTTATGATATATATTTAATTTAATTAGGCAATAACGATATTAAAATACAATATCTTACTTATGCTGTATTTTAGATAAAGGTTTTTCATATTATAATGACTGCTTAGTGTACATTCTTTTTGTACTTATAGTGTCTACTGCACTGTATTGGTATGATCGCGACTGCGACAACTGCAGTCTTTAAAACGTGTCGGGCTGAAATAATCAAAACAATAGCGATAGTAAGCCGCATTTATTTTCATTTAGTTGAAATATTTTTGCACGAGTCATAACAAAATAGAATAAAAAATAGTTGTGTATATGATGATATAATTTAAGTAATTTAAAAAATATTTTGCCCTTTGCAGCTACATGCAGACTCGCCATGGCTACGAATAAATAGTGTTGTAATCTGAAAAGAATATAAAGAAACACACGCAATTAAATACAAAAAACATAATAGCTTCATATGCTTGTTACTTCCTTTTTTAAAGCGCAAACATGGAAAAGAAACAAAAAATGTGTTAGCCACCCTATTTAAAATTACCAGAGCGTACAAGCGAAATGTAAAGTTGATACAGTTTCGCTGGCACATTGCCTGTTATCATACTTTTATAGTTTTTAGGATACAGTAGAGATGTTTCTGCAAACACACTGATTAAGTGGGCCTGCAATATTTACTTCCAACTGGTAAACGTTCTTATAAGGAACTTATATTGCAAATTCGGTTGTTAACGGTTCGGTTTTTTTATTCTTATTAAATTAACTATTAACGTAAGTACCTAAGTGTCAAGCTCCTCTTATCTTCATCCGGGGATCCATTGTGGTGTAATGTACATGCAGTACTGATGACCTGTGCGGCTACACTTAATGAGTGGTATTCTATATAGTGTGATGCTTTGGGGCTCCTCGAAAATTTATGAACGGTACTAAATCATTTATGAAAATTTATACTAATACACTCGATTTGCAGACACATTTAATGCTAATGTACCATGTGATTGCTAACCCTATAAGTGAACAAATAAATGATTCAATTGTTTTTTTTTTCATATATTGGTATTAGTTTGAATTCAATTATTATTACTTAATACTAGATTAAATAGTAGTATGTAAAATAACTGCTTAACTATATATAATTTAGATAATGTATAACATACAAATAAATGGGTACATTTTACAAAATCTATAGAATTTGTTCGCACTAGCCATAAATAACTGATGTGCGAGTGTTAGTAAAGCCCTCTTGCGATTGGTACCGGAAGTAAGGCGGGATGACGTAGGCCCAGAGGGGTGACTTCCGTATTCCGGCCTTCAGCTCGCGTCGGTGGTCATAACTCATCATCAGCACGCCACAGGAGGGCTTCTACCCTCCCGGCAACCATATAAAGAAAATGTAAAGATTTGTGAAAGTTAGTTGCTTTGTCAATAAGAAATTTAGTTATGAAAATGAATTAATACTTTATAATTTACACAATAAGTTTATTTAATTTATTTCATTTAGTATTAAATAAAATGAAAGTGAATATTACAAAAATATAGCTCGTGGAAATAATGTTTAAATAAATAACATCGACAGGTTTTTTGTGAATTCTTTGTCATAATGACACCTAACTATGTCACCACACGAGTTCGATAAGATATCACAAGCTCGCGATAGGTGGCCGTCAAAACACTTGTTCCAATAATTCCCATACAAAAGACAATGCCACAATGCTTTCCCGCTGATATCTTGCTTCCGGACGATCTCATTTGAATTCCGAACACGATTGAGATGTTCCGTCGTTTTAAAATTTAAATTAGGCAAAGATATTGCACCGTTCACGCAACAGGCGTAACCCAATAGAATCCATTGAAATTAACAACGAATGAATAATCATAGCTGTTTGCTTATCAGTATTGAATGTTTATATATTTGAATGAATGAATAAGGAATGCACAATTATTAAAATCTTAATCTTATGGAAATTCATTACAATAACAGTGGGTGCAAAACATAAATCGTCCAAGTTTTAGTGATACTAATAAATAAAGATTTTACCCCGTATAGACTGAGGGCAAGTAGAAAAAAGACCGCCCGGGTTGGCCACATTAGAATTTCCAGCTCTATTGTATTTTGCCAAGCATTCTTTTTTGCACCTTCCTGATGTATTTGCAATTCACATGTCATTATTACAAGTCAGTTTGCTGAATATTGCAAAAATAATCATTTATTACATTTTAATTGGTAAACTGATAATTAGCTTATATAGGACATAAATACAGGTCCCTTTCATTCAGGATAAGTTAAGATGAATTATATATATTGATTAATTATAATATATATTGGTAATTCTTTCATAAGCATGTCAAACCGTGAAGCAAGCTCAACCCTTACCGATTATTTGAGAATACCTAACCTATTAAAATACTCTCCCCTACAAGAACAAAAAAAGGAAAATAACAGGAGTCGGGGGTTGAAGAGGGCGGAGCCAGGTGTCAGTCGCAGACACCAAGCAGATCTTATCTTAGGGAGACCCTTCGATCCGTCGAACGTCGCGTCGCCAAAGACGTTGCGCTGTCGGAGGGCCCAGACATAGGCTAATGAAATTTTTCTTGTTTTTTTAATTTTAATTATATAAATACCTACTTATCTGTTTATTTAAAATTAGTTATCTGATTAAGCAGATAATAAGATGTATTTATAAATAGACAACAGTGTCCGTGTCATTTACTTAATAGCTGCTCGAGCAGTTGACACAAAAGCAGACATTTAGATACTTATTTTACGAATTTCGTATTTGCATCATATTATTATGATGTAATTTATACAGATAAATTAATGAATTATTTACATTTTTAGAATATATCGTAGCAATTAACTTGGTTGGTTTATATGTAAAAGTAATATGTAAACATAATTTTTAATTTCTTTTTTAGACAGTTAAAGAGGCAATTGCGAGTGCATGCGCAGGAGTGAGATTTATAATAAGAAAACGCTCCTACCGCGCATGCACCGCAAGGATCTATAAATCTTTTAAGTACTGGATCGGCCAATCCCTGTTGAGAAACGATAAATCATCTCCGAGGACGGTAAAGTCGAAGGGTATGTCTGTCTCTTTCGCACTCGTGATTTCTTATGCCCCTCGGACCATTTATCATTTGTTTCTCTCGTTTCTTCTCAATGATAAATTCAATTCTCTTTTGGAATATGATTGTTCTTCGTTTTGTTGTGGTATGTTTTATTGTGGGCATCGTCACGGCATTTGGTTTTTTGATCGGAATTCGATCGAAATGATCGCGAGAATTGGATTTCCATTTTAGATTTCGTGCTTAAAGTGATCAATCTTATGGTTTCTTCTTATTTAGGTACGACAGGGGATTGTTGTTTACGAATTTGACTCGATACAAAAAGTATCTTTGAATTAATCATGAAATGCATCGTTTAAAATATTGCACAATTATGCGGATACTCTTGCAAACTTTCCGCATTTTAATGGCCTAATGCTATAAACGTTTGCTTATCAATATTATTATCTACATTCTGCATTATTAGCGATAATATAGTAAGTTTTTCTGAGCGTCATTTAATTTGTTTTGGGTTAATAAGTTTGGGCAAAAAGAAGAAAAGAGTAATTATAATTGAAATATGTCATATTTATTTCCTTTTCGGCTATTTACATGGCTGCAAAAATACTATCAACATTCTTCTTAAAATACCTAACGTTACATACATCTCTCAGTCCATAAAATACTTATACCATGCTATACATTAGAATTCGTAAAATAAGTTGGCTGTTCTTGAAAAAATAGTACCTACAATCTTCATTATAATTTTTAGTAAGCAATTATAGCAACGATAGAGATATTACTTTTTACAATTAGAAGTCAATCACTTAAATTCTATTATCACTTGGCATTTTTTCTTATACTAAAAATAATACCTATTTTTACATCATTATTAATTAACATCATAATTTACAATTTAATTAAGTATTGGACTTAAATACTTTGGCGTTCTAATGAAACGAAATCAATTTTTGTTTTTATTAAAATTAATCTCAAAAACTCCCTCCAGGATTTAGGACAGACAATAATGACAGTAAAAAACATTGAGCAGAATATTTTATATATTTAGTCATGAATAGTGCATAAACCAAATTGGGCACAATATTATAATATATTATATATTAAAGGTCTCGGGAAAATTGTTGTTTGACATGAGGGTTACATGTGAATTAAAATTTTATAATTTCTTATTGGGTTGCTATGTTAATAAAAGAAGAAGAAGAAGGAGAAGATTACCTATTAAAGATTTTAAAATAAGTAAACAAAATACGGAAAGTACTAGTGTGTACACTGACTAAACCGCATAGCAACCGCTGTAGCGTAAACACGTTTTCTCTACTATTTTAATTGAATGGTGAAAAGAAAAAAATGTTTTATAACATAACGTAACATAACCATAAATCATAGTCTACAAGGAAGTTGACAAAATTCAACTATTGTTAAAAAACTAGATGTATAGTCTCAATAAACGCGTTGCCAATGGTAGGTAATAATAAGATATCTCTCCCGAGGCACTGTTTACAGAAAATATACGATGCGCCATAAAACATTCAACTCGGCTCATTGTTTACAACTCAGTTGTTTTAACTTAAACTGGCTGTACTCCTGCCACGATACCACAGTATTGTTCACAGAATACATTGTCAAATGTCATACAAACACCTATTGATATTGTTTCATACTTTATCATATCATTAATATTACTATTGTGATGAGAGTTTCTTTTAAATATATAGGTACTGTTAGATACTTACAAAAATAAAATAACGGTAGCGCTTTAGAAAACTATTCATTCCACGCGATACGCTAAGAACAAATAAATTATTTAAAAATCTATTTCAAAAATATTGAACCATTGATCCCATCAGCCCGCGTTTCCTTAGAATTCTAAGCTAAGCGTCGAATGAAGAGTTTTCTAAGCGCGTTAGGGTCAATAGGCAGCCGTCGCTCCAGAGTGGTGTACAAGGTGGTGGTGGTGATACGACTCCTGAGTAGGACACCACCACTCCGGCACACCATGAGGCATCGCCGGAGCAGGCTGCTGGAATTGTGGCCAATGCCCACTAAATCCTAGCTTGTTGTCCATTACACCATTACCGCCAATATTAGTTAAATGGGGTTGGCTATGATGAGGTGGTGGTCGTTCATATGGTTTTTGGTCATGAGGATTGAGGTATTTATCATTAAGGCTTTCTAATTTATCTGCAATAGAAGCATGATGAGGAGGATGTATAGGTGCGGGAGGTGGTGGAGGAGCGGGCACAGGATGTAACGGTGCCGCCGGACTGGCTGCTCCGGCCGTGACGCTGACGCTGCCGGCTGAAGAAGAGTCGTCGCCATCACTATCATATCGTGGTGATGCATCTCCAGCAGCTCCATGTACTTTCATATGTTTCCTCAATGACGATGGATGCGTGTAAGATTTATCGCAGCCGTGAACCCTACAGTTGTATGGTTTATCTGATGTATGCACGTGCGAATGTTTCTTACGATCTGAGGAGTTTGCGAACCTTCTATCGCATCCGGCGTATTCGCATTTGAAAGGCTTCTCACCTGAAACAAGTAAATATTTCTGTAAATAATAGTCTAAAATTAATTTTATAAGAAAGTTATTGCGGATATTAAGTCATCGCGTATGTCTAAATCTTCTCGCGATAGAACGTTTATTCGTGATCCTTAATAAATAATCCCTTTTGAGGTTCTCAGAAGCTCCTTCGACCGTTCATTCTTAGGAGATTTATAAAAAAAGTAATACATAGCAAATGTCCAATCACGTCATAAATAACCAGATTTGCTCGTTGTTTATAGTTTACGAGTACTAATAAATTTTCACAACAATTGCACGGGATACTTAACAAGATCATAAATCATCTTTATAAGACGACTTTGTCACATTGTTGTAACAAAGCAGTGTATTTGCTTATTGACATCAAGCCAAAGGAAACTTTAAATGTTCAGCAACAAAGTTACAACTAAAATAGAATCTATGCAAGACATTTTATACTTTTGAATCTTAATGTAATATCTGGTGCATTACGATTTAGTCGTATCACTTTGATCGTATATTGATAACTTGACAAATAAGATCAATAATCATTTTCCGTGTCTAATTTTTATTTTATTATAGTAATTTTAAATACAATTGTCAATTAAATACAATTAGCCACAAACCCCGCAGAAGGGAAATTGTCTGAAGTGCCTAATTAACAATTATTTTAAGCGAACTAAGTTCAGTACGTATGTAACCATTGAGTTAAATACATTAGAAAAGCTAACGAAAATGCAAAGTTATTGTTAAAGCGCATTAGCGGCGAAAATAAGTCCAAAACAGTATGTGTTATTCATATAGTGTCTTTCCATGCAATTGTCTTTTAAATCTGTTTCCCATGCTGTATTATCCATATATTTATTTAAAACTTAGTACAATAGTACAGGCGGGCTTAATGCTAGGTAGCATTTTCTACCAGCCAACCTATGTATAAATATTTATTAAGAGAAAAAAAAATGTGAAGGGAGGGATACATAAATAACATATATAAAAAACATAATTTAACAGTAACATAATTTACATGGATACATGTACACATACATACATAGATACATAAACAGACATACAAAGTAATACATACAATATAAGTGTGATGTCAGGAATATATGTTCTTGTATATATTATATGTATGTATTATATATTAATTAATCCAACAATTATACCTATATATTAATTTAAACCGCATAAATCTTAAATACTCAACAAGATAGTGTAGGATACTACTGTCCAATAGTTGGAATATAATTCCAATAAAATTCTTTATCTATTTATTTTTTAGATACCTACTTATATATCCAATTTGATTTTAAAAGACTTGCGCGTTAGTGTCAGTGTTGTCAAATTAAAATTGTATTAAATTCAAAAAATTAATTTGTATATACACAAATACATTGTGCCGATTTAACTTCTTAGATTCTGGCTGACTATAAAAACTGTAACACACATGTAACAAAATTATTGTAAGCTCCGCATTTCTCATGATTTTTTGCTTTTAAACCACATTCTGAACCTCAAACTATTGAAAGACGTATCGGCAATTTCCTCTCAAGTTCACCGAATCGTAATGTGTAACATTCAATAAAATATATTATTACTATTAGGTAGTTCGACGTTGGTAACCACTCTCACACAAACACACGGACAATGCCCCTCCTATTCTTTGTCATGTTTACAAATAAAGCTCTTCGCCCATAATCCCCCGTATTGTATTTGAAACTTGAAGACCTTTCTGAAGAGGCGCAGATGCTAATCTCAAGTGTCTGTTAACGCGGCAATAATAGGGCTTTTTACGTACGAAGACCGCGATTTTGCTTACTGTATCTAATATTGTATTGAACTGAATGGATCACACGTTCTCATTCATAATGGAGTGATTGATATTTGCTTCTATTATTGCCTTATTTACTCAAATTTTATAACAAATAATTCTTGTCTAAAAGCATGTGCAAAGTGCTCTTGAATGTAAAATCGCAAATTATATGATAAATAAAAGTACAGTGAAAAGTTGGTAAAATGGTTCTTGGACAAGTTTTTAGAAATTCAAACTCTTGCAGCTTCAATTAGTTCATTAAGATTAATTTGTAATTAATGCAAAATGATAACAAATAATAATAATAAAGTATCCATATTCTATAGCTAACATGCGCTAACTTTTATGTAAAGCGACAAATCTGTAATTATTGCTTACTTTAGAGGGACATCGATGTGAGATTGTTTATGTGAGTAAATGCATTTAAGGTTGAATTGTAAAAAATATCGATATGTGGAATTAAAAAAAAAATGAATCAGAGCAGACTCAAAACATGGCTAATGAGTATAATACAAGATAAAAGACTTCGAAACATGTGTCGCCCGTCCAATTACTAATCGGTCGTCTCATCTCGTTTTGGAGGTCACAAAAAAAGACCGGCGACAAATCCTATTAGAATGTGATGTGTTATCTGGTGCACGCGCCGGTTGTGGTAGGTCTAAACACTTATATCGAGCTTATAATTTTGACAAGATTTACACTTTAAGATGTCAGTCACTGTTTGGCATTTATAATATTCCGGCGTAAACGGAGATGAGTGCGAGTGCATCGTCCATGTGGACAGGGCAGGCTCATTTTGCTATAACTCAACTACTAGAACGTGCTAAAACTATATGGGCTATAAATTCTCTCGTTTGGTGGATTAGCGTAAAATTATCAAATATTATTCCAACCTGCACTATACGCTAAGTATCTCCATTTTTAGTCAGATGTCACTATAGGAAATTATAATTTCTTGTTAATTAATGTAACTTTAATATGTAATAGAAACGCGTACTCGAGGCGATCTCACATTCATCGATCGCCTCGCTGGAAACAGCCGCAAACCGCTACATGCAAAAATGTGAGTACAAAGAATGTAAAAAATATGTTTCGTGGAATGCATATCGTGGATTCATGGCGTTCCAGGTTTAGAGCACACTAGGGTCAGATGTTTATCTTAAACGCCTGTATCACCCAACCGAGACATATCCCGAGGACTGAATTTAGGAGTGGTAACAATAATAATTTAATATAAATGTTGTAGTTGTTTACAAAAAGTAGTATTATAGCTGAATACGAGGACACGTTAAAATATCCCAAAATTATCATTTTGCTTAAAGATTAAATAATTATTAATTATCTGGCCGACTGTTTATTATAACATATAAATATAATAACCTGTTCATTTTCTTAAGCTATCATAGCGGAAGTGTAGCAGGAACCACTAACTTAATAAAATCAAGCGTAATGTGACCACATGATGGTCTACTTAAAAACAATTCACTTTAGTCTATTCGTTACTTAAATGTTAGCCGTTTAGCTAAAATCTTCATTATATCAAATACTAAAAATCATGTTCTTATTCAACTATTTTTATTATATAAAAAACAAACAAAAACGAATTAACATATGGCAGAACGACGTTTAAAAATATTTTCTTAATGTCTGTTTTATTTGTTGAATAAATGTAAAATATCTACATCAACTATTCCACTTTACGATCAAGTTACCGTTGCTACTTAGTGCGCTTTGCTGTGAAAACAAGCGTTTTAGAAATAGCTAGTAATATGAAACCAGAGAAATTTTGGCCTTTGCACCTAAATTGTAGAGGTGAGTTTAAAAGAAAAAACACGGCGCTATCAAGTTACTAGGCTTTTTAATGATATAACAATTTGGTAGCAAATTTTAAATTCAAATCATTAAATATATTTATACTATCTTAATGCCAAATCTCGTTAATTTTCATATTATATTTAGCGCTAAATTTGACAAATTATTTACGCACTATTCCATGAGTAAAAAGTAGTCACGCGGCCGTCCGAGTATATTGGATTTCGCACAGATTTCGTTTGATATACCTATCTTGTTATGAGTATATTGCGCATATATCTGGTATAATATTAATAATATATCTATAGTGCACTTTATATTAATCAATGTTATCTTATTCCTAAATACATTGTTTTAGAGACTATTAAGTTGATTTGGGTGGGTCGTGGTTAATTCAATGTCCGTGGACAGCCAGCTAATGAGCGGACGATGACTCGCTCTTTGCTGACAGAATGATCGCGCACAGACATACAGACAGACAGACAGCCGAACGCGCTCTCATTGTCTACTACAATAGCAATAATCGTTTTGATCTGATATTTCCAAAATTTAATCAGGTAGGGTAAACCCGGGCAAGAAGCATAGGGCAGGTAAGAAGAATAATCGTTTTTTCTAGAAAACTACAATAGGTGACGTGACTGTGCTTTGTCCAGGTCTTGCACTTGCGGCCGGCAATGCCATGACAGTTCAACCAAAACAATAAGCGCGAGTGTATGTTGTGTAGATAAAAAAAAGAAATTTCCAGTGTTTTCTTACGATTTTTGCAAAGGTTTGTACACCAACTTTTTATATTACCAATCAGTTATTTATAAATAATGATTGTTTATTCTCTTGCTGGTTTCAATGAACGTAATTTGTGATTATTATTTTTTATTTACCTATTTTCAATATTTTAATTCATCACTTGTTGTATACATTGGTACTTTGGGCAAAACGGATATGGGCAAAACGGTTAGGGTATCCGTTTTGCCCGTTTAGTATTTTCAAATGATTTTCAGGCAGTATAGGGGAATACTTTTAGTTGAAATTACATCTGTTGCTCCTATAGAGGCAATACCTGAATCTTCAGCACACTACCAACGCACAACAACTGAAACTGAGTTGCCTACTACAACTTTGCCTGTTTTCACCTTGTCTAAGGATTGGAAGAAGGATCAACTAAGTTAGAGGGAGGAAATTATGCAACATCTGCTACGAATCTTACACGATTACAAATCAGACCCATACCAGTTATGGCTGCTCCCAAAACAGGTCGCAAATCGGAGGTGTTAACATCTACATCCGTCAAAGCTGATCAAGCTATAAAATTTAAAAAGGTAAATAATGAAAAAGTTAAAATTTCTGAGTTAGCAGGCCCCAGCAAAACAAAGAAGAAACGATGCCATGACAAAAGCTCGAAACCTGATTACTACTGTTTGGTGTGCGCTGATTGGTACACCGAACCCCCAACAGAAGACTGGATTCAGAGTAATCAGTGCAGAAGTTGTGCTCATGAGGACTGCACCTCTTATGAAGGAACTGGCAGCTTTTTTTGCAATGAATGCCAAGAATAGTTTATATTTCATTAGTATATCCTTTTTGCCCGACCCCCCCGGGCAAAACGAATAATTGACAGCTTTTTTTTAACGATAAATATTTTTATATAAGTGTTTAAGTGTCTTAATTTTAATTGTTATTTTTCAAAGATGATTGACCAAAGTACGAATAAAAAGTGCAAATAGTTCTATTAATTATCAGGATGTTGTTTTATTTACATTTTCCTTTAACATATGCGTCTTGCCCGGGCTTCCCCTACATATTTATATTCTTGTTTCCTTTTGATGTGTAGATTCACCCCACAAACAAGTTTATTTGTTGCAAATGTATTGCACGTGCAACCCGCACTTCATCTCAATGATCAATGTAATCTCAATCGCGATGTAATGTGAAGCTACTTGAAAACTGTCACAACAATAGAATCTGATTGAGGATGGCAAAAATTCTTCGGATTGTGAAATTTCTCTCGGCTATTTAAAACCTTTGTGAGGCTCGTGCAATGATTTATGATGTTCCTTTTGTACAAAACGTATTTCAAATTAGAAGGATATATTAATGTCTTCATTTTTTTCCATTTCTCAGAGAATATGAGCCCTCGCACAAAAAGATTATGCAGGGCCCGGGCGAGCATTCGGCGCCCAACGACCGTGTGACAAGGTGCTTTATGCGGACGATTATGACCGAACCGAATAATGTTCCGATACCCGATAAATATCTGCCATCTCATACAAAAGCGTCCCAATAAAAATATAATAGTAAATGTAGCAACAACACCAACCACAAACTGCAAAGTCATATCTCTCTGATAAATATAAATTAAATGACGACACGGCCGCGGCTCGGGCGAGCGGCCGACTGTTTCTTCAACGAAAACAAATTAAACCCGATACAAGATTCAAATGTGTAATCGCAATTGAGAATACTGCTTTTGGATATTCGAATTCATGCGACTCGCTTGTATCAAACCTTTTTTGTGTGAAGTAGTGCGCGCGCGATCAGAAATGAGCAATGATTCAGAACGACCGCGACGTTGTCGTGGGACGATTCCACTTCATTATTATAATTCATATGAGACGTTTATTTTTGATTTGAGTTCTTAGTAATTAAAATTATATAATTAACTGGAAACAAGGAACGAAATATAGTACATTAATTCCCAAATTGCAATGTTTTATTACGTTGTAAATAATGTAATTTATTGTCGTTTGAATAGGCATTTAACATAGGTAGGTATAATTATTATAAACCGTAAGCTACAAGTGAAAGCTTTCATGTAAGAATGAAGTAATAAATAAGTTTTATTTTAGTATAATGCTGAAACCGGGATGTACATTCGTCTTGCTCTGATTACTATCTGCTGAATGTGCGTGACAAAGACGTTACACTCCCACTAAAAGATATTTTCAGCAAGAGAAACTTGAAATAAATGGTTCTGAGGAGACATTCATCCTAGATATATTACGATGTAATAAAAAGAAAGACTGCCGATGTTATATTTTCACTAAAAGAAAACCTCGTGTCGCACGAATACAATATAACGTTTTAACGACACCAATTGGTTAATATTGGGACGGCCTGTATCTTAAATCTTTGTACCACGCTGTAGGTATATTTTTTTTCAATCTCAAACAATTCCCAAGCTAATAAGCACTTGTTATTTATCTTTATAGTTATCTACCTACATGGTGTTCTAAACAATACCGGCTTACACCTGCATCCGAGTCAGCCTTTTGGAAAAAAGTTCAAAAAACCTTCTGACACGGGAACGCGCGTCAATCTATACGTCAGCATTTTGACAGACATTAACCGGCATCATTGCTAAGAAACAAGATTAAAACTTGGGTAAAATATCTGTGTTATTTTTCTTTCCTTAACCTTAAAATACAATTATGCCTTTTGGTTTCTACACGTAGAAGATGATAAAGTCACTACAGCTAATTATAATATGTCAACAAACACAACCAGCCACTGTGAAGTCACAAAACGTCAAACGAAATCTACGAGAAAGACATTATAGGCCGCTTAATTACTTTATTCCTTGGTGTATCCTCTATTATATTGAGGTCAATGGAGTAGAGTAATAATGGTATGAATTTTTGTCTTCCAAGACACGCCATCATCGGTTTATATTTTTAATATTTTTCAATTTTAACACATATTTACAAAATCTAAGCTTTTATGAGAGAGCAAAGGAAATTTGGACTCTATTGCGAAAATTTTATTAATATATTATTACAATATACCATTTTTACAGTAATAACTTGTTTGTGTCTGATGCTATTATTCATTTTTCATCTGTATTAGGAAATCATTGGTCACATTCGAGTCAACTAGCAAATAATGTAAGACATTTCTTCGCAAAGTAATAATAATTACTATTATTACGTAAATGATGACTAACATGGCTTGGTAAATAATTAAAATAAAAACATATAAATGAGCTATATGTATTCTCTGTGTTGTGATTTATCAGAATCGATGCGTGGGAAACTCGCTATGGACGACACACGCGAGTATTTTTGACAGCTATAGAGAGCAAAAAAATGCACGATCTCTCATCTCGTCAATAAAAAAAATACGTCCGAGTTCATACAATTTAAATAGATAACGGTGTGTTTTATTTGCTAATGTTATACAAGTTTAAAGTACAAAAAAAATTTCACAGATCAAAGATTAATATTAATTAAAGAAACTATTTTTTATTAAACGATATTGATAAGTGTAAATGACAATCTACGTATATGCACAGGAACCGGAGATGACGACAGAAATCTATTCAATTTGGACATTGTACTGTGCACTCGTCCTAGCAACTCGATATAACGGAGACGACTGTTATATTTGTTTGCAGTAACATCCGAGCAAAGTGTAGCCATATTCCGGACTACTATACTCGTATATACAATAATAATGTTAGTACAAAAAAATTGGGTGATACAAAAACGATTTCTTTTAACTACTAATAAACCTAACGCCTAAACCTACAATTAAAACACAATTAACGTAGCATTCAAAACTCTAAACAATTATCACATCTTCTAAACAGATTTATCATAATCTATTATTATGAACACCCAATTTTATGTTGTATCTGAGTTGATATGAGGCGCCTTTCAGACGATGCTGCTCTCATGTAGATGTAAGATAAACTAAGCTTATCACATCGGTTGTATCTGTTGGGAAGACAGGCAGACGGAGTAGGCATGGTCAGTGTTGTCTCTAAAGTTTGCAGAAAATCTTTTACTGCAAGTACAGTCAGCAATTTAAGTTATTTAGTGTAAATTAATGTTAAAATTTAACTACTTTATTGTGCAGCCTACTTTGTCTTAGACGTAGGATCGAGTAGGGTTATCAGGATAAAATAAATATAATACGAGATTATTGTGTAGATAAGCGGCATACAAATTTTATAATGAATGATATAGTCATTAATTAAATGATTACACGCAAAGGAATTAAATATATTTGTCTCCCAAGGGACCTACGAGGACATTTTTATTAATTGTTTCGTTTTAAATCACATCTCCTGGGATTATGCATCGGTTCTGGGAATTATATTCAATATGATTAGATGTAGATCGAAGTATGGATAGGACTAATTTAATTTTTAATATAAGTTTTTTTTTTCTTTAAATGTAACATTAGTTTTTGTTGTAATTTGATTGATTAGTTTTTTTTTAAATTTATTTTAGTTTTAATAAAATATGACTTATGGTTTGGTCATATATGAAATATTTTAGCCCATAGGCAATGTTAGTTATATAAATATCCTGTCCATTAAAAGTGTGAATTTTAATTTTAAAAAATAAAATTGTATTAATAAAGATAATTTGACCTGCGCCTAAGCAAAGGAGGATGTCCATTTAACGCCCACTCGAGATCACATTTCAGCCTCCGGGCGCATTTTTGGGACAAACCAATATTTCTAACGAATATTAATAGCTGGTTTTTTTGTTATTGTTTGTTGTTTTTTTTTACTCATGAGACGAGCATAACATTCCTCAGATATTTGTTGGCATTCTTTTTGAGACCAATATAATTAATATTTTAATATAATACAATGTATTTATTCATTTTTATATTGTTAAAAACTGTTTACATTTTCTTAATACGTTATTACTTTCATTTCATTAATTCTTTACTTTAATAAATTGTATAAGCATTTTTAGGCACTGGCTTTGACTTAACAGCATGTAAATTGTACATATCTAATTTAAAACAATTTGTATGTTGAGTATTTTTTAAATATTGTAAATACTCGTGTAGTTATTTGAGTTTAAACAAAAGTTAAAATCGATCTCATTCCAGAGCCTCGAAGACATATTTTTTTGTATCAAAACTCAAAAAAGTGTCGTTCAACATATCGATTGTAATCTGATCGTATCATGTATTGTTTCAAAGCGTGTCGTTCTTGCCACTGCATCTTAAAACGTTTCAAATTCCATGTTTATGACAATACAGGTTGTTCCTTTAGAAGTGCATACAAATAATAATATAGCACGATCAGTTATTTTATTGGATCTAAGTTGAATACCTACTTTTTATTATATAGTTTTAGTAAAAAATTTAACCGCCTTTCAAATCTTATTTATATATTTCTATAAGCACCTATTAACTATGTTGATTATTTTCTGAAGTTTATCGTAAAGAAACGGGCCGGGATAGCGAGAGCAGCTATATAAACTTCTAAAAGTAGGTAATTAAAATATCTTTAGTAAAATACGGGTATCACATGTTTTATACGATGTTAAATGTTCTGCACATTATCTTGATCTATAGGAAATGTCGCAAATGTCGGTGAGATCAAACGGTTGTTTCATACATATTGATAGCCACAAGGTGTCGACGAAAAAAACTTATGAATGATGGATAAGGAACCAGCATCTTTGATCAAAGCATTTTACAGTTGCCACTATGTGATCTTAAGCAGTTAAAATCTAGACATTCCCATCTAAAACATCTTTTGCTTTTTATACAAAACATTGTAGTGTCGTTTTATTATTTTAAATAAAATAATTTGTAGTATAATTTCAGCGGAGTAAAGCACTTCCCCGACCTTCGTTATTATAAAATTATTAGGCTATATATTTTTCAAGAACATTCTCGCGAACAAAAACAGCCTGTCATTATAAAGTATAAGTGTATATAATAAAATGTCAAAAGATGTAATAGTAATAAAATAGGCGAGGCGACAATGGTGTAGGCAGCTCTAGCGCGGACCATGCTCGATGCGAGGCAGATCCCGCGGCTGCATGCCATTGTTACATCTCGCGGAACTATTTATGTTACCTACGAATAGCTTGTTACATTACTTTCAACAGGTTGCAAGGTCTTCGTAAAACTATCAAATGTGCAGATTTATTAAGAACTAAGCCGCAAATATGGATTCGATTTCAGTACAATATATTCTACTATTATTAGAACTACTAATTATCTAATTGCTGGGCAGAGGTCCTCCTTCCCATTTTACACTACTTTCGGTCATTTACGACCTCTCTCCACTATTATAAGTATCGAACTAGTTCCACCATCTCCGTCTAAGCTTTCCGCGATGCCTTTTATAAAATTATTTAACACAAGTAGAGAAGCCCAAACAAAATACATTTACCCAAATATGAAATATTATAAATAATAAAAAATCTTAATGATAAACTGCAGTCTTGATCCGTGCCGGAAATTAAAACAAATATTTGCAATTCATTCAACAGGTAAGTTGACGTTCTAAGCAAAATCAATTCAAAGAAACAGAATTATTCATTTTGATTCGATTTCAGATAACAGATTTGTAAATAAAAGAGAATAAATTAAATGTTTGACCTATTGAGATGTTTTGACAACAGTTATAAGTAAAGTTGGTATCAAAATATCGTGACGGTCTGAGCTCTAATCTCTAATGAATAAATTAATCGAAGCTACATTTTTGCACTGGCCTGTCTACAAGTTATTTCATTGCATGTCAGAGTGATCATCATGGGTGGTACGTAATGTAATGATTAAATGAATTTACTTCGCAGTTAGAATTTATAATTTTTCAATAGTCATATATGGAGCTTAACAAGTGAGCGTACTAAGTAAAAAGTACCGTTTATATAATTAGTCATTTTGCTATCACTAGACGTTCGCATCTCTCGTGCAATAAATCATCGCCGTTGCTTTATTTATAACTACACGGGCAGTTCATTAACTAATTGCCTTCGATCGGCCAACCTGTTTAGTTATGCGACAGTCGATACTATTTATTCAGCTCGTCTGCGCAAAATGAGAATCGAAGTCTGTGAAATGAATCGAGAGGAGTTAGCAAAACCGCGGCTGCGTGCGGTTTATGAGCGAGGTGGTTTTTGCGCGCGCTCCGGAGGCCTGTTCGCGCCATTTTTCTTTGACGTTTTGCAAAATTCTTGCTGTACAAAAACAATTTCCACGTTTAATTTCGTATGTAGGAATGTAAGCGGTCGCACGACTAAGCTCGAGCTTGGCGAAAATGTTTGTATAGTTATGTGAACACACGCCACCTTTACATTTTTAATTACTCATATATTTTTAATTACTCAACAATTGCCCACACTAAAAATTAATTTAAAAAAACAAGCATTTTTATAATTTTTGAAATGAAATCATCGATATTTTTTATTTAAACTTACAACAAAGATTTCACTGGAAAAAGTTTTTATCACGTTATATAAAACGCTTAGCCTGGCACAGGACGTTATTGCTATTGTATAGAATGTATTATCCGAGTATTGTCATATGTGTTGGGGTAGCAAGTGATCTCTATATGTAGGTACGTGTGTACTTAGTTATTTATATGTGTGCATAGGGTATGTGGCAGACGGGTGATGGGTAAGCCACGCCCAACAGATAATCGTTTGTTTTTATGACGAATTAGTTTTTAAAATCTCAAACTTCTGATAAAAATATATTTTTTTAAATACATTTAATATAAACACTTAGGGCTGGTAATTCATTTGCGACGCTTATTTAACACGCACCTTTAAAATCCCAAGTAGTCTTAAAGGTGGCTTAAGCCATTTTTGAAGCGAAAGTAGACTAATATTGTCTTATAATTAAGAAAGAGTTGAAAAATCTGAGCATTTATAGAATATGTTTTTCCTTGTAATAGGTATTTATTCCGTTTTTAAGTTATATTAAATATAAATATCATTTTGGATAAAATAAATAAATCAGTTTAAGAACCATTGGCTGGCCACCCCTATTGGATCCCTTCAACAAACAACTCACGCACACATATGCAAAGCATGCGTTTATAATATTTTTTATATAATTTATCAATCCTGGGCAGATGGTATTCACACACGCACACACACACACATCTTATAGAATTCATCCCACTATTATAAGGGTTGTTGCTATTATGATACGATAATAAAATGGATGACTGATTTGAAAGCTAATTAATTTATGCATTAGTTTATTATGTAAAAAGAACTTTTTTAAAAGTGAATTAATAATGATCGAGCAAAAATATGAGTTTTCTTATTCATATACTTTTTTATGGCATTATAACAATTTACCAGTATTAAAATGATTTTTTTCATTAGTCACACACACACACACACACATACATACACAAGCGAAGTCCCAGTCAAGTCAAAAATAATAGTTTATAAGTAAGAAAAATAATATTAGTGGACGGGCAGTTAACAAAATATATTTCATTAAAAAATACAAAATCGGTTTAAGTCAAGTTCCCTGTATTTTCGAACGAGATGCATGTGTTTAGTGAATTGCAATGAAATGGTGAAGAGCTGCACTCGACGGCTCAACACGTCCCTAAACAAAAGACACCGCAGGGGCAGCCAGGAAGGGTTCCATACATTGTTTGCAAAATATTATGAAAGCGTCATTTTATACGGCATATTAGCTCGGTGCAGAGCACTGCGTTTGATAGTCGAGGGTTGTCTTCACAAATAAAATCATATCGTCATTACAGTATTGTTCAGTGTCCCGTTTTATGAACAAACATTGTGTGCTTTGGACAGACTCCGTAGAGACGTTTTATATTTATTTGTTTTATCAACAGATAAGCAATCCCACTTTATGTTAAACTGGAGCGAAGACAAATGCCTATATCAGCTAGCAGTGACCTACACTATGCCGGCTTGATGCAACGAGGGTTGACAGGTCGAATTCCGCTCTTGTAATACTAGATTTATTTATGATAGTTATTTTTAGTAATTAATTCAATCATAAATTACATATATTTCATTGTTACCGCCTACCCAAGGGAATAATTACAGTAACTTAAAATACTTAGATATTTTCCGCAACATAACGTTTTATAAAAGTGTTATTAATTTGTTTAAGTCTGTATTGCGCTGTGTGGCTGTGAGTTGCCGGCGGCATATTGACGCTCGACCCGCGAAGTGGCTCCCTCGGGGAACGCGGTGTCAATTGCTCGCTGAAGAGCTGTTAAGTTTTAATAAACATGTACTTAAAATATAAACGCCCTGATTACTGTTGGTATCTGATTGTTATTGTAAGATTCTGTTATAATATTGAAGTTTCTTTTATATCGTTAATTGGTACAAACGTAACTAAGTAATATGAAGTAATTTGCAATAGGAATAAAATTTAATTAGTTTGTAAATTCGCGTTAGTCTAGTTAATTAAAAACACAATAGAGCACGTCCCTTCAATAAACGGTTCGATTTTGAAATATTTACAACCGCCCATAAAACAATTCCTCAAACAGTCACACAAAAAGAATAGAATTTATGAGATAATAGAGTTCGGGAGCAAAGGACAAAAGCTTCTTCGAAAACTAAACGACGAGGACCAAGAAAAATAATAAAAGCATCTGGCCACAGCGTTCAATGCCAGCTACAGACATTCCTTACACACGATTCCTATAAAAGCCAATATTTTAACGTTAAGTATCAATACGTTACGATACAACGCAACGTGTAAGAAAGAGATGCACATATGAAGAAAAAGAACAGAAAGGCTACATTTTAATTTATGATATATTTTGTGTCTGCCATTACACAGTTCGGATGTGTCTATGGACTTTTGTAATGAATTGAAAGATGGTGTCCTGCGCCGAAATAGTGTCTCGGTTTTTGTCCTTACCGGGAAGTGGACTTCACAAGTCGACGGTAGACATTTATAGGACACCCGTTGGCTCCGTTGTTTGTGCTCAGATCCGATTACAAGGATCTTCTTTGACAGTAGTATTTGTTGTGTTTGTCGCGTCATTGTACTGTTGTGAGTTATTGGTTATGGACAGATGAACATATCGCAATAGTGGGCGTTCGTCAACTATGGCTTTTGGGCAGCAACCGCAGGGGGCAGTCATTAGAAATTAATGAAACTGGAAATATTTCCGCAAGTGAGCAAACATCTACTATACCGGAAATCAATGTTCCACGACGGACATCAGATGGAAATATTGAACTATTAAATCAATAAAATATGGATATTAATACTCACCAGTGTGTGTTCTTTTATGTATCTTAAGATTTTCAGATCTAGCGAATACTTTGCCACATCCTGGGAACGGACACGGAAATGGTTTTTCACCGGTGTGCACTCGAATATGATTGACTAATTTATATTTCGCCTTAAACGGCCGTCCATTTCTAGAGCATCCTTGCCAAAAACAAGCGTGCGTTGTGCACTCGGGACCTCCCACGTGTTCCACGGTGAGGTGTGTCACTATTTCATGCATACTAGAAAACAACTTGTTGCAGAGTTTTCTCGGCGGAGGTTGCTCCGGGTCGAGCCATTGGCATCGCATATCTCGCCTTGGTGGCGCTCTAACATAGCGTAGAAAAGCATGCGGTGCGTGTGCGTGGGCGTGGGGCACGAGTGGCGCACTGCCCTGATAATGAACATCTCCGCGCCAATCCCAACTCTGATCAAGAGGCTGCTGAGGGAACAGTTCTCCGCAGCCACTGTAGTCGCGCAGGTAGCCGTGCTGGTATGAATGCAACGGATAAGGCTGGTAGTGTGGCGGCGGAGGCGGCGGCGGTGCAGCGCCACGGTGAGGCGACCCCACGCCGCACGCTTGCTGAGGTGACATCTTGAGGCCGTACGACGCGAGATGAGCATGATTGGTCTCGAGGAACGCGTTCATGGCGGGCGCGGCCGTGGCCGGCGCATAGCCCCACTCACCCGCCACCATCCACGCGGCGGGATCACCCGCTACAATTCCGCGTTCACAATAATATAATTATAGTAATTTGTATCAAATACAAATTCTTTTCTTTATTATATTTGTCATCTCTTAATAATGAGGTTGAATTTTCAGTTCCTGAAAAGAGAATAAACAGATGTATGAAGTTGAGTTTAGAATTAGTAACACTAAATTTTAGTTACTAAAAAGAAAGCTGTTATATATTTATATAAAATGATAGTTTTGTTGTTGTCTCATATTGTCAGAGACATCTAATCAAAACGGATGTGAAATATTAAAAATGTAAAAACAATACTAAGTTGGTGGGTGCCTATACTGCAGCAGTTTCCTTTTTTAATCGACCGAGAAATATTCAAAATCATACCTAAAAATAATAAGATGCATTCATGCAACCATAACCGCTGCCGAACTTAATAATAAAAAAAAACTAAAGCAGGTACTTTTGGACATTAAATTAAACTGTGGGTAAATTTATAGGACATTTTTATTCGCTTGAGACAAAAATTTCGATTGTATTCTTGTGTTATTTAATTTCAATTTATTTGTTACGGCTGGCTCCAAGCTTTTTATGGCCAACGTTTAGTTTTGGTCTTTATAAAAATTGTTTTATGAATGAATAAAATTAATACCATTTAAAACTAATAAAAACCATCAAATTAATATTAGATTTCTAATTTTATATCTATTTATATTTATGTCTTCATCAAACTACTAAATTATTATTTTACTAAATAAAAAATCTATTTAATTCTAATATTAAACTACAAAATAAATCAACTCTTGATTGTTTTTGTTTTTATTTTCATAAAGAGATTGTTGCACATAATAATGAATAACAAAGTTAAGATATTCAAAATATACAACAAGCCCAAGGATGATTATATATATATTTTTTAAATATAATATTTAGTTTTTAGTGAAATGTTTACTAAAACACATTTTTAATTATTTACGCATATTATAATACATATTTATACTGGAAGAGACATAAAACCCGGCATCAACTATTTCCAGATGCCAGCCAAATCTTAGCTAATGTGATTTTTGGCAATTAAATTTATAAATAAACACATGACAATACTCTATACTCTTATGTGTGTTTAATGCAAAATGACAACATAATAATTTGCGAAATAGATGGAGGGTTTACCTGGATGGCGAATGTCACTATTTTAGATTTCAATCAGAGCTTGTGCATTATTTTGTAAGACATCCTGCGGTGAAGAGGTCCCTTACAAAGGAACGGGTTGACAGATCTCAGAGCACAAATAGGATTACCCACTTTACATCTGCCATCAAAGAACACTATTTTTAAACAATTACCTAATCTCATTAGATTTTACCGTAATTCTTTAAGTTTAACGGTTTTGAAGCTTTTGTTTGTTGAGAAAGAATGGTCCATTTATAACAATAAACATGTGACTGTAACATTATAATGAGATTAGTGTTTTTTTTTGTTTTGTTTGAGTTTTTTTACTTAATAAATCAAAGGACTATATTTTAAATATATATTCTGATAAAGATTTAATTGAATTATTTAATAGGTACCTACATAGTTTTTATGTTTATTTTAAGTACTATATCTATTTGGGCAGCAGGACTTGTTCATAGAACAACGCTTTTTAAAAATACATTTTTAAATTTATTTTTGAACTAATAGTTGATTTTATATAAATTCACATATATGTTTATAAATTTTCTAAATTTTATTAAATAATGTCATTAAGTCAGTTTCAAATCCATAAATAAACACTTATTAAATAATACCTAAATTGTTTTAGTAAGTATGAGTATATATAATTATTTATCTAATTTAAAATCATATTATTCGATGATTAAGTAATATCATTGTAATAGGTATATTTATTATTTACTATTAGAAGTCGACCTGCGAAACTGCTTCTTTTTAGTAGCTCTCACTATCCCGTCGCATTAACAACTTTAGTTCGATTATAACGCTACACATTTGACCTTTATCTTTTCCTCGTTTTTATCATAATAACACAAGGATAGTATAGCTTTTTATACAAAGTTTAGTTCTTATAATACAGTATATAGATTAGAAAAACAAATGAATTTAGATACCTATTCCTATATGTAAATATTGTATAAGATTGTATGCGAAATCCTTTAGTAAACACGGATCGAGCGTTTTCCGACGGGATTTGATAATTTATAACAAATTCAGTCTTACGTTAGTAACACTAAAATATGTAATTATGTTTTAGATATTATTATTCTTAAAACATCTAAGTTATAATAAATTTATAATGTCCAGTTTTTAACATTTACTATTGCGTATTTTAATAACTATGCAAATTAGATTTGTTCAAAGACTAAGGAACTGTTATTAAGTTCATCTATTGATAACTAATAAAATATAAAGTAAAAAATAAATAAATAATAATAATAAGGAATATTTATTGACTTCACTTGTTTTATTAATTTTATTTTTTAACAATATAAATAGTTTTAAAATGTTATTTTATTTTAAGCGTTAAGTAATTATTTAGTGAATTTTATTTGATGGGAATTGAATTGAAAGGGATTTTTGTAATTATTGAAAATAATTATGTTGTCATTCAGCACATCCTTTTAAAGATAATTTCAAAAACTTGATTTGGCTTACTAATGCGTTTTTTTTGTTCATTTTAAACCCATGTTTCTAATTGCTCCCGTGATTACTGCAAAGTTTTCGAAAGTTCAGATTAAAATAATCAAAATAAACGCAATAGTAATCTGTGTAAATATTTAAATAATAGTCGCTAATAATCTCAAATATCACTTGATGCTTTAGTACTAATAGGAACTTCATGTATTTGGCTTGAATTGTTATCTACTATAATTCATATAAAAATCTTATTGATGTCGAAATTAGTGTGCATTTATATTGTAGGTATATAATTAGATGTGGTGAGACTTACCGATATGCTTCAAGCTTTAATAAATCCAGTCAAGTTTATCTAATATTAATTAATATTTTAAACACAATAGAAATATTTGATCCGCACCAGTCTTTTAGCTAAGCAAAGGCAACACTTCACACCATATATGTTTTAAATTAATATACCTATTTACTTTAATAAAACGTTAATTACGAATACAATAAAAAACTAGATGTTCTGAAATCACAGTAATAAATAAGTTTGTCGTTATAATGAAGTTTTACTGTTCTTATTGACTAATATTAGATCATAAGACAAATTTTCATAGTACGATTTTTTCTTGGCGCGTTGAAAAGCTTCGCGACATGTGTCCACCGGCGCCGCTGACACACTCAGCATGACTGCGAGCTCCCGCGTCGACGCCCCTGGTCTCCGACAACTCCTTACAATAATATTTTGTAAACGTCCGAAGGCGCTAACGTAGCCCTGCGCGCTGCCCGAAGGGCGGGACACCATAAACTTTTTCATCCAATAAAACCGGTCGCAATAAGCGTAACTGAGTGCTCAAGCCTATCCCTTTCTTACTCCTTCAAAGCAAAATGGTTCAAAAGAGATAGGTAGAGAACTTCATAAACGAACAACGACATTAACAAGTAAATTTCATTGTATTGGTGTCGCAATGTGTTCGTTTTATCAGATTTACGTTGAAAGCTCGCCGTTAACTTTCGAGGGCGCTGTATTGGCTATCTCGCTCTCTTAACATTGTTTAGCCACAAGTAGAATAGAGATGGCAGATGTCGGGAAATGTTTCGGCTAATGTATTTTCCTGTGGGAAGGAAAACACATGTCGTCGCTTTTAATTTAATGCACGTCACGCTGTGTTTGCGTTGTTCACCCTGAGCTTGGCGAGTTTTCCGAACTTCTTTCTTAAGAAATAAATTATCTTTCATTGTTTATTTAGGAGGAAAATGACCCACTTATATTAATTTTATTTATAGATCCTTCTTGCTAATAATTTTTATATCAATTGATTAGACAATAATACGACTATTTTAAATGTCTAAAAAAACGAATTACTCTTAAATGAAAATTTAACCGTCGTTTTTAGCAGGCAGATAATTATCGACAACTATTAAATTTAAAAAAAACATTGCTTATTACAATGGTTGCAGTATTTACATATAACAAAACAGATTAGAATAACCAAAATAAACGAAATAAAGCCTTTGAAAGTATTAAATTTTTATTAATAATAAATTAAGAAGAATTAAATGTAGGTAATTTAGATAAGCTAAAAGGAATGATGTAATATGTTGCATTTTTTTATGAAGGGATAGAATGAAAATCAAAATTGATTTAATAACCCACAAGAATAGGGCATGTAGATAAGTATTATTTCTACTTGAAATAATATTGTTACGTCGTATAGTCACGAAGTTGGTTTTCTAATGCAAACTTCCTTATTATAATTAATGTTTAACACGTAAGGACATTAAGATCAAATAAATAACATATATCCAAATATCTCGAAGGAAGAAGTATATTCAACAACATTGGGTAGTTTTAAATTAAAATTAAAAATGCAGAGACGATTAAATTGATTAGGTAAAAGCGATGACAAGTACTGTTTGCAATTGTAAGATGTATAGATGTTTTAAAATATATATAACTAAATGTTATTATTGTTTATTATCATAGGTGTTTATGCCGTAACTAACAATATGCACTTAGTAGAACTAGCACCACACTAGTGTTGTGCATCACAAGTAGTGAATTTAGAAGTTAAATCCAATATTGTTGATAAAGTATGTGACAAGAGCGAAAAATGTGTTAAATACAATTTAGTAAAAACAATTATGTGATTATAAAACTTGAAAAACACTAAAATTAAAAGTTACGTCAGTCACAATCCAGCAGCCAGTGTTTATCTAGAAAGGGGCTCACTATGCTGCTTATTTTAATTATGTTAATCTAATGTTTTGTAGGAGAACTTTAAGGTTACGGTAAGAAAGTAATGTCGCCAAATTAATTATTAGTAATACTTTAATAATAACATTAAATATTAACGTTTCGCATTTGTTTTATAATAACGTAAAATTCAACTTTTTGTCTTGTAGAAGATTGATACTTAAATTTAGTCAATCATTTTAACACACATTTTCTTAAATCATATTTGATTAATTATCTATGTAGACAATGACTTAAGAGAATTATATTATATTCATATCGTTATACTTTAACAGTATTTTTTATTATATCAGCTAATGTATTATAAGCTAAAATATAATGTCAAATATAGTATCATTTAGGTGTGTAAGCAGACATCTCAAATAGGTACCAGCTTACGACAGGTAGCACCAATAATTTACGTGAGTACCTATTTAACAAATTTTAACTAATATAATTTTAATTTGTTACTCATGAGTACTCTCAAAGTAATATTATAGTACCATTATTATGTTTGTGTGTGTGCATTACTTTACAAATATAGTTATTAAGAAAAATTATTGCACAAAAGTAAACAAAATGATTAATTTTAATTATCTCTCATCGTTGTTGTAGGGTTTTTGAACTAAAAACACTTATCTGCAGCTGATGCATTTTATTATTTATCTGTATAATTTATTCCTTTTAAATCTAACACAGAGCTTGTAATGAATTTAAGAATAGATAGAGGTGAGTAGTAAATTCTAAGTATACAAAATTGCGTATAAAAATGATTAACAAAAGACAACTCGGTGAACAATCAAGCGATTAGAAACTATAGAGGCTTGGTATTACTTTTTTTTATTAATTCAATCCCACAGTTAAGGAGAACGCACTAGTTATTGCCCAATTAAAATTCTGGGCCTTCCTTTCACAGAGTGCTATGCGCCAAAAATAATTGTAGTAATTAATTTGACATTCCAATCCAGAATTGTAATTATTTTAGTAAAAAGTTGCATTCCACGTGTTTAATTGTGTGCGCCTTGTTCGTTGTGCGCCTCCCCCGAACAAACGCAAGCGGATTGGCGCACTCGACGAACAACGGGGCGGACCACAAACTCACGCTCAGCTTTTCTGTTTTATTTGCGGTCTCTGCACGAACTCGCGTGATTAATTTAATAAATGTTTACAGAGGATCTGTTCTCACGGAATATGTTTTTTGGAATTTTACTTATAAGGTATATTGCATTGATCGGTTTTCTCGACGCTTAACTTATTAAATTTTATGAGAATTTTTATTAGTGCATTGATCGCTCCTCATTTACGTCATACATGCAGTTAGGTACCTACTTACATTGGCTATTTAAAATCCCATAAGAAACCATTAAAGTACTATTGATGATAGATACTCGGGCGATATAAAGTCGATGCATATTGTATTCCACAGTAATTAGTAAATTAATTGAAATGACTAAATTTGTTTCGTTTTTCCTTTTTGGGTAATCTGGAGCTATCGGAAGTTCTTATTAGATCAGTTTTATTTCATCACATAGAAAGTCTACAGATTAGATTCACAAGTACCATTTACGATCAGCGAAAAATTTGAGTTGCGTTTGAGTTTTCAATAAATTTAAACGAAAGTATAATTTTATCGACAAATAAGTAAAACAAAACGACAATACTAATTTAAAGGAATTTATGCGGTTTACATTGTTTACTTTGATGTGATAATACCTCAGACCAGTTGCGACCATGAAGGTTTCAAAGGTATCGAAACCTAAATCGCTGCTGAAATCTTTAAAATTAATTAAGTCAAGTTCGTGAATAACATTATACATACATCGTATATTTGCCTATCTGGTAATAAAACAACAGCATTCCAGCAGAGTCCAGGTGACGTGGCAAAGCGTCAAACCCTCCGTTATACATTGCGGATAGGTATTTCATTAAAATAAATAACGTTATTATTTATTTGGTTGTTTGTTAAGAACGATGGTAGCTACAAATTACACCCGGACAATGTCTCAACGGGACATCGCTGTTATTACTGAGGCCCGACAGATGGCGCGCCTGCTACGATAAACGTTGCTTTTATGCTCATAGAACAATACTTAATAATATTAATTTAATTTTATAGAACGCACAAAACCCCTTATGCAATTTTAAGATAGGTACACTTCTCTCTTCTCTTTGTTTGCCAGCCCAGTTTTCATACAACAAGCTTCATCATTATCATACTTAAGTAATTTTCACTTTTTTAGTTCATACTTTTTCTATTTTATATTACAATCTATAATATGACTATTAGGAATAGTTTAATGCGTCAGTAATATTAAACAAAAAACTCTTTGTTGAATAATAAAAAGACTGCGATAATAAATGTACCTATATACAATAATTAATTTCAACAATTAAAAAAAAAGTATTATGACACATTTATAGGTACATAATAAGTAACTCATGTTGTAGGTAAATTGAGCACTAATTTTCGAAAGTTAAACGTCAAACGTCTTATTGCCCAATAGGTCAGTTTATTGACCTCATAAATCATAAAATATTGTCAAAGCGACAATCATCTGGTCATTGGACCGTCTCGAAATCATTTTATGTGGAAAATTGTGCTCACTGAAGCAAATAACATCACGCTCCAATTTTCATTACTTTCATAGAGTTTTGTAAAGCAAAATAATATTATATTGTTGAACATTGATTTATGAGATTTTATTCGTTGATCTGCAGTAAAAAGTTGATCGCTACAATCACTACCATTTACTAAGGAAGTAGTGCAAATAATTTGCACGTCTTCGATTAAACATTTTAGTTTCAAAAAACATTATCATTATTTTTTATATCCAACTAAATTAAAAGTATTTCATTTAAAAAATACTAAAATACGTTTAAAACGAACTCTTAAATCATAGCTTTATTTGTCACTAACAAATGTTGCTCCCGCTGCGCAGTATTCTCTCGATGCGCAGGCGCACGCCACAAAACATCGCTCTCCGCTCCCCCCCAAACACCCCGCAAGTAATTAAAACAACCCTTACAATTCAGAACGGATGGAACTCGATGACTATTGATATCGAGTGTGATCTTTGAATTGAATACGATTAGGTTTTTTGCTCGAACGAATAAAAATTCGATTCGGATTGTGTGTTCCACAAGACTGTGTTACCTGTTGCGTGGAAATCGAGCCGATGCTAACATTTAAAAAAGCACAGGTGTGTTATGTGTAGATTTGTGTTTTTTATTTCTTATGCTATTTAATTAATTCGGGAACATTGTTGGAAATTAAACCACCAATTGCAAAAGTTGTCGGTTTATAATTATTACAAGAATCACGTTTATATTTACAAATACAGTTTAATAATATGTAAATATGAATAAAAGGGCAATAACCAGATTGAAGCAGTTTAAGCAGTCCAATTTGCTATCTCGGGTAGTAGGTAACTATAGTTATATAGTATGATAAATATGAGATATAGTAGGCAGGGATAGCTGCGTTCGAAGATTAGGAAAATTAACATCAGACAGCACTACGCTAGGAGCCAGCTGTTATCAAAGCATAGCGGAGGTGACTCCTGCCTGCACGTATTTCTTAGTGGTACCGCACCTGACTTTAACATCAGGAGTGTATCATGTGTCGATTGACCATAGAAAAAGTTGATTTACCTTCCAAATACAGACAAACAACTTTTCAACATTAGCATTAAACTGTCTGCAGTTACATCCTACAGAGATCTTGTAAAGCGTTCTGAGGAAGCTACATGGAACATGTAACATGCGAGTACCAACGTATTATACGCTGCAATGCAATTTATTTAATGTAGGCATCTTGCTTTATATGATATTAAGCAATTTATAACCGACATATACCTTTCTGCACTTTCATTAATTTATACTATACAAAAACAGGAAGACAGACAGACCACCCAATACCTATATTGTTTTCTTTATTAAATCATTTCTTTAATAAATAAAATAGTAGAACTAAAAACTGTATTAATATAGTAAATAATTCACTATTTTAGATTAATATTGAGTTATATGCATTTGATTTTTTTTGTTTATAGCAATTCGACATGTGACAACACTTTGACTGATAATAAGTTGGTTCAGGAACTAGAATCACAATCATCATATAGAAGTGTATAGGCACAATGAGCATGTTTATATTACTATCAACTCCTTTCGTCTCTCAGCCAAGTAGACTCGGAAACTAGATCACTTCACGATCTTGAGATAGTACCTACGTTTAAATTATGTTTTAAAATTATTTTCCTAAACATGAACATTCGCGAATGTGGCTAAAATTGAAACAAATGAATGAATAATATGTGATACATAATAATATATTACTTGATGCATGTAATCTATATTGACACTGAATTTAATATAAAAAAAATTATAGGTAGGTATGTGGAGTTGAAATGTGCGATTCTTGCTATCGAGTAAGCAATTGAACCCGTACTTACATAGTTTCATATAATGACTGTGAATGCTATTTGTGTATAGTAAGCCAGCTAGGTCCCGAATAGCCAATCTGCATTTATTATCTAACAACATGCCGATCACATTGTTACATAAGAGAACAAAACTCTCGTTCCAAGCAGTTGTTTAATTGATGCCGACATACGGTGCTGATATCATTCATTATAAAAGTCTATTATGTAGATGTTTTAATCAAGACGATCGATTGGGCCACGTCTGTATAATATAAAAGTAGATAATTAATAATAAGGTATCGACTCAGCGCTATGTCATTCAGCCCAACCCGTTTTGGACCTAAATGGGACGAAAAGGAGATTTTTTTGGGGAATTTTGGCATGGCATTTTGTGACATCCATCTAAAATGTGTAATATTTTTAATATGAATAAAGCGTTGTTACAGTTGCTACACGTATTATTAGTGTTTTTTTTTTTTTATATTTGATCATCGTAATCCTTTGACTAATATGTAAAGAATAAATTACCCATTAAGTGTTGAAAGAATGAAGGATTAATTACTCTTTCAGGCACAGTTGACAATAGAAGCGCGCATTTTCATTTTATTCAAAATATCAAATAGAAATATTTTATTGCAAAAACTAGATTAAAGTGGCATCCGTAACACAACGTATGGATGTCAACGAATATATTTTTAAATATTATAAAAGAGTTTAAGTTTACTTGTATTTTTGTTTTTACTAAAATAGTCTCTTTATTAATAAATGTTCGCTGTAAAATTCCATTTAAAATTTAAGAAAACATTCTATAACTAAAATTATGTTTGAGTTGACTTGACTATTTTGTGTAATGAATGAATGAGTGTGTTATGCAGAATACTTAAAACAAATAAATATTTATGTTTAGACTGTCGAAAAAAAAAGGTTTATATTGGACATTTACTTATTTACATCAAAATGATTCAAAATGATTCAAAATTTGTAAGGATTGTAGAAATTGGTATTTGTCTATAGACGTGACAATATAAATATTTTACAAATAGAAATGCAAAAACATTCATTGTGTTATTTTTTGAAATATACGACCTTTAAAAAACATGTTTTTTAATTTGTCTTTACGTCTCATCAGACCCAAGTTGCATGGGTCCAAATGACCAACCAGTTGAGCTAGTTGTAGTAAAAACGAAATGGAAGCAAAGTGTTGAGCGATTCGAAACGGTCTCGAATGTTTACGATTGTTGTACGTCGAATCTCTTTGAACCTTTTTCTATTCTGAATTTAGTTTTTTGTGATAAACTTGAATTTGAAACCTTTTAAGTGTTAAAGATGACTATGGTAATGAAAATAATTAGTTACTTACAAGTTTTTTTTCCTGTTTTAACTTTAATAAAATGTTTTGGAGTTGCGTTTCAATTTTGAAAAAGTTTGCTATGGCTTTTATTACTAAAATAGAATTTTGTAA
Source organism: Tineola bisselliella (assembly GCA_028551675.1). Classification (NCBI taxonomy): domain Eukaryota; kingdom Metazoa; phylum Arthropoda; class Insecta; order Lepidoptera; family Tineidae; genus Tineola; species Tineola bisselliella. The sequence goes on along the minus strand of JAPWLS010001485.1, from coordinate 114,046 downwards.
TCACCGTCATTGTTTTATAAAAATCTAGGCTACATTACTAATACACAGAACCACAATTACATTGAATAATACCATTTTATGTGACTTGCATTGGGAACAAAGTATATTTTTGATACTTTATATGGGTCGTGTAACTGAGCCACAGTTGAGTGACTTTTAGTTTCGATGCCGTTTCGTGGTCACAATAGCGAGTAATTCAACTATCTACGCCGCAGCCAATCGAGCGGGATGCCGCCCACAAAAACCACCATCAAAGCGACCGACCGACCACGAATCCAACGCGACAAATTGCTTCTATTTTCAAATAGAGCAATCGTTTAAAGAATATCTCCACTTCTATAAAGATACTTATAGGTATCGTCATAGTCGTGGTTTCACAATTCACACGTCCAATACTATTTTTTTTATCAGTATGCTTTTTAATAACATTTTCAAACTAGGACCCTATTATCAACCCGAAAAAGAAAATGACCATTGCCATTAGACCCGCCTTTATTTAATAATAATTATTACTACCAAGCAGTTTATAAAATATTATGAAAACTAAATAGGTACTAAATTAGTTAATGTAAATATTTTTCCATTACTTTGTAGTGGGTACTCACAGTCACATGACAGATTACTACGTATTTTATTATTGAATCTATTGTTTGTGTATTAATGTCAAAACTAAATTAATTAAAAGGATATTATCGCTGTGAGAATACGTCAAAATATATTTTTATTATCGGTAATCAAAAGTATTGTGTTAATGTTATTTGTTGCGGGGTTAAATTTGTTATCATGATCGTACTAATCAAGCCTATTGACAAACATGAAGGGATGATACATATCTCTAATTAATATATTATATTATTTTCATGAATAAGTAATTTTACGATTACAGCTTTTGCTTTTCAATATTCTTTGTTATTTATGAAGGTGATTACGCATACATTTATAGTTCCGTCATAAGAAGGGAAACCTTAGAATGTTTTTTCAACTATATAGTGGCGTTAGTATGATCTTTACTCGATAATCAAGCAATAATCGTAAATTGTAACTTAAATTTCTTCATACAATAATGACAGCTGATTGCCCGAAACCGTTCTCTGTTTGTACTTAAAATGTACGAATCTTGCATTGAGTAAAATTCATACTTAATATACAGGACGGGTCAGTGCTGTAAGATTTAATTAAGGTATAAATTGAACTATTGACGTTTTCATAAAACTGCAAGTACCTAAAAGTACACGACAAATATTACTTAAATTATTTATTTTAATAGAAATGTCATGTTTTTAACGACCGTCGACATTAATTTTATGATATAAAACAAAATCGAAATAAAATTTTATTACTGATATTTATTTCTCGCGGCTTTTTTTATCGGATAATCATTGACTTGTTTATTTATTTGGTTACGTACCTATATTTATTTTATTAATAGCGGGCGCGAACACACTGCACGCCTTGGCCCGCCCCCGAACGCCCAGCAACCTTAACTCATTAGCTGTGTTGTTAATAAGAATTCAATCACAAAATTATTAATTGCAATTATTTGAAAAAAAAAAACATATTTTTGCACGAACATGAAAAATATTCATCCAAAGGTCACATAAATTTTCCTAATCAATAACCTAGCATAACCTTAAATTGTATTATATTATAAGCGATACCTATAGTTTCATCGAGAAAGGCACTTATGAGTCGAGCCAGTTTTTCCCGGAGCGTTATAAGCAACCCCGCAGTGCCCTGCAGGACTCCAGCCGCCCCCACTTAACGCAATTTATAGCGAAGCCCCTTAATAAATAAATGAATAAGTAAAGGAAAATTCGATAAAATACAGCTTCAGGCTTGTGTTGCCTATGTCATACGTAAGTAAATTCACACTCTTGGCAGCTCGAGTGACTGCCCAATGCCCATGTACGGCCGTCCTTATATACCTAGTCATCTATAAACAAGTGACCTATTCCTACTTCGGATTTTATTTGAAAATAATATTAATAATCAATTTTTGTGAAAAACTAAATAATTAAACCGAATACTAAAGATCTAGATACTCCATAAATTTTTGAAATACATTTTCGCAATGTTATAAAATATTTTATTATACAATGTCGTAATAATTTCTGATCTAAAAAGTGGAAATAGGTAGATGCGGCATTATAACGTACACCTGCAAGTAAATTTTATACACATAAATTATGTTAAAAGTTTTAGACAATGAATTTACGACTATATTTGAGTTATAATTTTATTAGAGGATTTAGTAAAAGCAGTACAAAAAGTATAAACTCATTAGCAAGAGCCCGACCAGGAGCACAAGAATTAATGAAGGTGAACAATAATTTAGGGTTTAATTAAAAGTGCAGCCTCCCACTGTGCCGCCTCCGAGCAGACCGAATTAATATTCTCTATATAATTTGTGAAAGCAGTAATTTAATAAAAACTTTCTAAATCATCCTTTTAACTAATTAATACCATCTAGTTATAAAAAAACTTTTAAACCTCATTTGTTTTATAAACAAACGTCAACACAAAAAAAAGAAAAAAAATCACAGGTTTTAAAATTAGAAGTTTTCTAATTTAGAACTCGAAAAAGTATTAAAATATATTCTAGAGCAAAATGGGACACGATTTAAAAACACGTTCGGGCGTTATACTTTTATTCATTGACAATTTTTAGGATCAAAAATGTCATATAAGACATTATTTTTCATTGTTATGGAAGTTCTATTTATTATAATAGTGGCGGTAAATATTGTATTACAAAGTTTACAAACACACGGAGTTAATTTCTAATAAATAAAGAAATTAAAGACCAATAAATCGCTTACATTTTAACCTCGAATTTAGTATTATTTTATATTTAAAGTAAATTTGAAAATTTCATATTCTAATGACAGAATTCTATGATCTTTGCACTATAACAAGAAAAAATGATGACATTGATTAAAAACACTATTTACTTTAAAAATATGATAAAATAAAAATTAATCTAAAACTCATTGTTCTACACTTTCCCACAAGTATCGTATGAAGACGTTTACTACGCAGTCAGTATTTCAATTGAGCTCCTAACAAAAGGGCACAGCGTTTATTTGCAAAAATATAGTTATTATCCAGATTGGGCTACACTTAGGGTCACGAAATGTCGGTTACGTTTGCGATGTAAGATAAAGCATTGTATTTAGTAATATTATTGTATTAAAATTATTAGTGATATATTTATAAATATTGCTCAAAATTATTTTTTTCATATACTATCAATGTATGATGTTTAAAATTTCAACACCCCATCAATGGCACATGCTATTCCTACCACTCAGCATCATAGCAAATGCCTGCTTATAAATATTGTACTTATGAGCACTTTTGAGCATTCTTTTATTCTGCTATTTAATTTATTTTTAACTTTTTCTTGTAAGTATTAAGTTATTTTTCTCATCATTGCACTTCCCACATTATCACTGACAAAAGTTCGTAGATAATAGCTTTATGGCTTTGAGCTCGCCTTTTGTGCAATATTGGGTATTATTATTATTACATTATTAAGTGAAATAATTATTTGTAGTGGTAAGTACCACAGTAACTACGGGCTACGAAAATGGAATTAAATTATTAATTTCGATTCCGATACCTATAACAAAAATATGAAATAATGATTCAAAGTGATGAATGTGCGCACGTACCATCTCAATACATCAATAGAAAACAATTCACCGACTGCGTAACCCGAAACCGAGCGGAAGTACACGAACCCCTGCGATGCCGTGACTTTCTTACTATTTTAGTATAACTGCATTCTTTCATACAAAAAGCAACAGAACGAGGGCTAATGCAAAGGAATTTTTATTCACCTCGTCGACTCTGCACGTCTATTGTTCAAAGCTATAATTATTCGAGCATTTCGTTTATTGTTACGCATAAAATCAAAGAATATGTTATGTGTTCAATTTCCTTTGACTTTTTGACTCGAACACTATTGAACTCACTCAAAGGAGGACGGTTAATTCTTCTCACGAAGTGCTTTAGATGGCCCCCAATAAAAGAAGGTATTGTACTTTTAGGATATATTATTATTATATTTTTATCTTGGGTTGTGTTTTTAACTTTATAAATATTATTATTGACTACTTTTGAAGGCCATTGTGGGGGAGTAGATCGCTACAAGGCAGGTTTCTTCCGCATGTGAAGCATATGATTGCACAGTTTGTCATCCAAAGGGTATTTCAAGTGACTTGAGGTGAGCTGGTAGTGTTTCGGAATCAGTTTGAAAGTAACCGGACATAGTGAGAAAAGCCTTCCTGCTAATTTGGACGGTATATAGCAAAACGAAGTCGATTGCTGCATGCATACATCTGCGATAGTAAACGCAATATTCCATATGTTCAAGTCTGAATAGGCTTTTTAACTCTACAAGTACTTTTCAACCCTTGCCTCTTTACATTGCCCGTTCATTGTTATGGTGACGTCACACGTGCTCACACTAAATAGGTCCTCGGGTTGACACCACGCGGAGACATTATAATAGTATCGGATGAGTTTTTAAGAACTATATTGAATGAATTAAAAGAGTGGCACTTGGTGCTCATTTTCCTGCTGATTTTACTTTCGAGTGCACACGTGCTAAAGAGACTCGGCGAAAATACGTTATAAAAACGATAGTAGGGACTAGGCTCCATCTTAATATCCAGGTATGATGTCTGCGGATCGATATCTTAAAGCGTGATTGAATAACATTTGTATATATCGATGTATTTAAAGTAATATAGAATCTAACAGACAATTTTCGGGGAAGATTCTCTCTAAAACATTGAGTTAAATATAATAGAAATGACACGAAATTATTCTATCAGGCTTGGTCGAACGACCGAATATTTACGAATTTTATTTTATTCGATAAATTTACTCACCTTATTTTTATGAGAGAAACTTGCGTTGCCTAAGATATTGGCTTTTGTACAAATTTCGTTTGGCATGCCGTCTCTAGTGTATATAGTTCTTTATTCTCAAGAGTTTTAGAGATTTATATTTAATTAATTATGAATATTTACCTATACGTGTTAGAAAATTCCAAATCGGGTTTGCTGAAAATAATAACAACATTTTATTAACGACCATTTCTTTCTGCATAACAACACTATTGAAATTATAGTTTGACTTATACGAAGGTATTATTAAATGAAAAAGTATAATTCCATACAAATAAGATTTTAGTAATACAACGTTGACTATTGACTCTACACGTGTATTGTCTGACCGCGGCGGGATCCGTGGTGCCCCGCGATTTTCCCTGCAGGATGCCGCTAAACACCCGTCATGTTAATTTTAAAGTCACCAAATGTACCGTTAAAAACTTCACTTCAAATAGACTTTGCCTTTTAAAATTCTATTCATTACGTATTTCGAAATTTCAATCGAAAATTATAGTAATTAAATAAATACATAATTAATTTGCACGGGGACTTGTGACAAATTGTTCTAACAGTCACGTATGCATTTTAAATTACATTAATCTAACAAAATTTCAATTCATATAGTAAAAAAATATACATATAGGTATAGTAGTGTGATGCTTCCAAATAAAAAATACCCAATTAATTTGATGCTAGCAGTGGTACAAAAATGTCAGTCGACAGTCTTTTGTTTTTTTTTTTGGCAAACGTCAAGTGCTTTCATACAGTTTCATAGGTGTAAGTACGATGTGACTTACAACTGTGCACGTGAGCGGGCTATAAATCAACAACACGATGAGGTTGGTTCGAGAACGCAGAGGTGCGGTCGTTATAAAAATAAAATGAAACAAATATTCAAATAACACTAAACATTTAATTTTTAATTATGTAAATTTAAAACTAGTGTAATAATAATATGTTATTTAAGTTAGTACGTTTCATACAAACTTGAAGGGAATTTAATTAATTTAAATATTCGTCTGTTTTTTTGTTTCTTTAACAGAAAATTTCAAATTTAAATTAGTTAAATATTTCGAGTTTAGAACGGTCTTTCAATCTACGCATTCTTTGTCGCAGTAGTGGGTGCGTACACCAGATGGGGTAGAATGATACCTATTAGGAATTTTAAACTAAAATAGTTATTAATACATACCTACATTATCTATACAATATACCTACTATACATACATATACCTTTTTTTAAATTTAATGAATAAAATCACGATTATTTAAATAGAACCAAAATCTCACGCATCTCCTTATTAGAAAATTTATATCCTATTTCCTACAAAAACAGTAAAATTAAGATAATTTATAAGGAAACTAACTGGCATGTTCTCGAGACGTCCCCTGATAATAACCGAGACAAAATGGCCAATTAATCGTAGATTTATTGTTTGAAAGAACATTATGAGGATGTAGGAGAACACTTCATCGTTTCGATGTATTTGTTAGAACTATTACGTCACGAGTATAAAAAACATGGAAAGATCCAGTTGGGTATATATTACTTCTTCCTTTTATAATGCCTGAGTATACTAGTCTAATAGCTCTATGAGACACTAAAATACATATTAGAACAGATTCACATTAATATTAGCCGAGAATTTCAGCAACTCTGCCACGATCCAAATATTCCGCCGTTCTCCCTCTGTGGCAGCAGTTGTCTCCGTTCAAGCTTAACATTCCGGTGAAGTGCGGCGACATGATCTAATTAAATACATAAAAAAATAAAATATTTATTTCATCTTTCTTATTTTTTAATAAACAAATTAACCTAAAATTATAAATTATTTCAGCATTCAGTAGTTAAAACACAGGGTAAATTATTTGAGTGTCAGTCGAAATTCAGTTTACTTATAAAAAAAAGAAAATAGCAGTATCTTTAGTTTCCCATCCCATTACCTGTTCACAAAGGATACCCATAATTGCAATCATAAATATAGCACCTCGGCAATTTATAACCTACGGGCTCCCATTTATTAGCGAAGCTGTCTGTACCCTATTTTCAGATGGTATCCTGGACGGATTTAATTTGAAATAATATATAGGTTTTACGTTTTATCTATTTTATAGTAAAATGCAATATCACCATTTACGACGCTATTATATTTACCTATAGTAATTAGGACACTGGCAAGTTATGAAAACCATATATTTTGAGTTAAACTACAAGATTTTCATAAAAAAATAGCTACAGAAAATCATTTGCGCCAGAAAAATTGAAACAAATTCAATAAAGAAAATTGACAAAAAAAAAAACAAAATTGTTCGCATCGCGAACGTGTTGGTTTCCGTAAAATAATATTTGTCGCGTTCCAATTTTAAATATTTTTTAAACATGGCATTGCTTTTTTATTCAATTTGTTCCAAGTTTTAATCATCAAGAGAAAACGATCGCTCATGACAATTGTCACGTTCCAGTTTTAAATAAGTATAGTTCTTTTATTTCTTTGGTGTGATGACAAAATTATGTTAAAATGTGACTCATCTATAAACTAAAGGCACGTATTTATGTATTATTACATATTGAAAGCATATTTTGTTTTAATGTGTGTATGTATTTGCGTCCAAATATAATCTAAAATCAGTGCTTTAGATTACGTAGTTATGCCTAGATACTACTTGGTCAGCACTATAATAGTATGAGATGTCCACCATATTTTTTTATAAGTTTAATTTATTTATAGTGTACATTTGATTACTTCGTATAAAACAAAAAGGGGCGTTTTTGGGCGTGGCGGTCGACCCACCCACCCATTTACAATAAGTCCGCCTACAACCGGCTTTAGCTTAATTTTGAGCCTAAAATTAATTTTTATTAAATTAATACAGCAAGTACCTTTACTTATAGAAGCTGACGACCTTTGTGGTGGAGTTAGTAATGCATCAGATTGCTACAATACAGAATCCAGGCTCGATTCTCGCTCGGTGCAATTGTTGCCTAATTTTTTATAATCAATATGTTATTGAAAATATAAATAAATAAATTATTGTTTCAGGTTTAGGTGTTATATGTTTGTATAAACAGTTCTATAGATATATTATTACAAGAAGGGAAAACGGGGTAAATTGATACAATACTAAAAATATATTATATTAGCGATTTGAAATTATAAAAATACTACTAAAATTAAAAGGCATTGAAATTAAGTAAAAAATGATTATATTTTATAGCGTTTATTTGATTATATTAATACGTTTCGAAAGCTTTACAGAGATCGTGATTGAAGCGAGACTGAGGGAAGTATTGTTTGTATCAGTTGTTATTATTTGAAAGTTAACAAAACTACTACTATTATAGCTGCAAAGAACAATAACTATTATAATGACAAATCAAAGTATTTAGAAGTAGAAAGTATAGAGAGTAAGTAAGAAGAAGAAGTATAAAAATGCAGAAAATCTATTATTAAGTTAATAAATTGTGCATATCATGACAAAATTTCACGCCATGGCAAATGCCAATGAGCCTATGTGACACGCTCAGCATGTGCAAACTCTAGAAACCGCGAATACAAAGGCTTGAACTGGTGCATTTGCCCGTTTTGCCCCATGCGGAGATTGTATGCGTGGAAGCAGCACGCGCCAACTGTCGTGCGTGGGGAATGAAAACTAAAAAAATTCGGTTTCAAATTAAGACGTGACACGCGAACTAAGGAATTTTGTGTTTTTATATTACCTAATTTATGGGTCGTCGATATAATAAATTATTTCGGAAATGTAATTTTTCTTTCCCATTATTGGCCCAATCCGACCGAGTAAAACTATATATGTATGTAATTTTGGTATATGTAGGTACTTTTATTCAGTACAATAACTTAGTATACATACGTACCTAGGCGTTATTGAGGAGTTAATAGACGCGTTATACAGGAATTTGAAAGTAATTGCTTTTTCAATAACGATACTTTCACACGAATAATTAAGTAGCTAGTACTGGAAAAGTTGTGTTTAATCGTAAAATATTATATAGGATAAGTAGTTAAGAAGAACTTATCTACATCATATTAAGCCATTTTTACAATTAGGTACTATTTTTTCATTTATGACCGCGAATCGACTGCCAATTGATAATAATAATATCGATACAATCAATATAAAAATGTACAATTTTTTGAAAAACTTATGTAAGTGTTGCTGCGATAGCGTTGACCACGAACCTAATATTAAAACGTAGTATAAAAATAAAATAAACGCGAGTCTTTTAATTGTTATGAACAATTTGTTCGTCCCTTTCGTGATATCGATTGTACTAACATTTAATAAAATAATACATAATTATGACCAATAAAACTTACCTTAATAACCAGCGTAGCAAATCTGTTGAACAATAGTCGTTGATTAGATAAAATAAGATTAAGATCTTCATACAAGTGAAACTTATTTCTCCCTTGAATTGCAAATTATCCGTAACTAAATTATTTGATTGCAATTTGTAAACAGTTATTAACATTGTATTGTTATGGCCGCGAAATAATCAAAATAAATGTAATAGTAAGCCGTATAAGTAGTGTTTTAAATTAGTTAAATTATTAATATTGTCTACAAAATAAAGAATGTGCTATCTTTAGAATGCATTCTCTCTGCCATTCATTGTAGGGCTAAAGGCGTAATCTTAATATTGAAGTGCTGTCTTAGGTTACTCGCGAGAATTATTTGAATAAACATCAGAATGAAACAATAAAAAACTGAACGAGACAATAAGCCGATATTGAAATTTTCTCTTATTACACGATTTAACTAATTCAGTCGACTATATTCGACTTACGATCGCATTTATTTTGATTATTTTTAAATTGCCTATGCCGGAAAAGCCAGTATTCTAATATATTTTTTACAGTATAGGTAGTGCAACACCGGGATCAGTCCACCATACTAAAATAAATGCTATTTTAAAATGGGTAGCTTTGATAATTTAAACCATAATGTATTAACTTAGATGATACTAGTTTATTTATCTCTTACTTAATTATTTTCAGATATGTAAAGTTACTTGATAGAGCATTCATTATATTTTCATCCAAATTTACTTAAGAATTTATTTTCTAAAACGTCATTCAAAAGAATCACAAAGAACAATTTCTAATATAGAAAAACAAAAGAGTTTTATAAAGAGAAACCAAAAACTTCGTCCAAAATGGTATTGAAAAGTTATTGTTCGCGTGCTCAATTAAAAACAATCACAAATCTGTCAGTGGAATCAGTCACGGCCGAACGAATACATTGTAATTCATCATTTATTGTCTTCGAGGGTGTCACCTACATAACAATTGTATTTTAACACAATATGCAGCACCCAACGTCTTGTTTAGGAAACAATTTTGTGAGAAATAATTGTCTCCTTTAGAAGAGCCCACCGTGTCGGTCACCATCTTCTCTCCATTGTTTACGTTACAATAAATCATTGCCAACAACAATATAACCAAAAATCACATTCAGATTTATTCGAAAATAATATCATTTATGCCAACTCAATTTTATGACCAATCAGTTTGGATGTCAGTGGTACTAACAAAAAATACTCAATTTATTTCATTGAATTAAACGAGTACAAATAAGTAGTCCTATTTCAATACACACATTTTTCTCATAGAATGGCGCGTAAATATATCTTATGAGTAATTGTATATATATATAGGTATATATAGCTAATTAAAGTAACTCAATCAACTAAATTGAAACATAAGTAAAAGTACGTTATATATCACAAAGAACACTATTAACTAAGTAAACTGCATTGGTTCGCTGCACTAATATATACAATCGTAATAACATTGTTCTTGGTGTCTCCTATAGTATATTTAATTCAATGCATTATTTAGTTTAAATTATAAAGCTGACTAAGCCTAATAAAGTCTAAAGTTGATGATCACGAATTGAGATAGAGGCACTGATAGCCCGAAGCGCCATGGCTTGTGCCATGTCAAGATTCAACAGCCATCATTGTTCCTTTGCATCCATTTCATTATTATTAATTTATCTCGTCGATTACGTCCCGTAATGGCCAACGGATTATTGAATGCGTCTTTTTGTGGCGCCTTTTTATTTGGAAAGCGTCTAGAGCCGGCGAGACCCCGCCGCGAAGGCATCTACGGAATTCTCAAAAGGTGACTCGTGGATAAATTACGAACATTTCTTCCATTTTAACGATTCTCTTTATTATTTTATTTATTTCTATAGTGTGTTACACATTTGCTCGTAACATTGTTTGTTTTTGAACTCATTAGCATAATGCTCACGTTTTAGTGTGCGCGCGCGACGATTTCGATTCCGTGATAAGCTTTATCTCACATGATTCTCATACAAAAAAGTTGTTTACGTATCTAATAAAGGAGATAGCGAGATGTCTCAATTCCGAATCCATTTGTCGATTTTTTATCGTCTCCGCTTGTGACATAATAAAACAATTAATTTATTATCGCTCCCAAAGATGATTTCGATCAGTTTATGGTCGCCGCTCTGTTGGACATTAATAATTTTATGTTAGTGGGAATTTTTATTAATTGGTCTTTAATGGAGTGTCCGAGTAGATCGACGATATAATGCGGGCTGGGCCAGCCTATGTTTGTGTATAATACAATTAATATGTCACAATGTCATAGTCGATCGTCAATTGGGTTGGGATAATAGGATGGATTAAAACGCAACAAATGTAAGTTTCACAGTTTTTATTGACAAATTCACATTCAAAAATGACGAAAAATCACGTCAACGACGGATGTTACATATTTGGTTTCCTAGGGACAGTATTTATACGCATAAATAATTGTCAACAAGGCATACCACAATTTTGACTTCTAATACTACTATTTCAATGATATTAATTAATACCTACATTTTTCGAATAAGGTGCGTAAATGCTTCAAAATTTTCAGAGTGAAGTAAAGTCGGAAAATAGAAAGACAAATTTAAATACGGAGTTATTAATTATTGTGAACGAACATCGAATTGCCTAAGTATTACATATCATTCATTATATAAATATATTTATTACCAGAGACAAAAATAATAATACATCTCATTAAACTAATAGCCGCGTATCAGTTATTAGAGTAACGAAGAGAACGAATTCTTACAGATGAATACTCATCGCAATCGCAATGTAGCAATGGAGTGACGCGAGTCGGGATGATGCGAGAGCATGAGATTCAGCCCGCGCCACCATTGGAACAATCACGCCTCTATCACACAAACAATCATTGTTATAAATAGCCACAGGGAAATTTCAGTCCGATTTCGGTAAAAAATAAAAATAATGTAATTAAATAACTATTACTCTAACATTACATTACTTATACAAAAGTCTAGGGACGAGTCCATTATATGAATTGCTGACTTCGATGGACCCTACTAATAAACTTAAAGACGTATGTTCTATTTAAGGAATTTTACTATAACATTACGACAGCCGAATACTCTAGTATCTTTCGTTTATCCTTTACATAACAGAGACAAAACATAACCAAGCAGGCTTCAAATTTAGGTAACATATAAGTACGACCGTGTTTCCAACGAGAGAAAAAACAAAAAACAAACGAAATAACCACGCATTATTTTGTTCATTAAGCGATATTTTTGGTAAAATAATATGCATCTATTTTTAAACCATAAAAAAGCAATTACTTGTGCTTATCTCATGTACCAGCAATTACTCTTTGGAAAGACGATATCAAATATACGCCTCTCTAAGCGTCTATTTTCTTTTAATTTAAAAAATCAAACTTTAAAATGTGTAAAATATCCTCTCCACGCACATACGCCCTTGCACGTAGAAGCCATCGATTTAGCGACAATTAAACTAATACCGTGCTAATTGTCAATCAACCAGCCTATACAAATAAAAATCTAATCATGGGTCGCGTTCCGCATACAATCACAACTCGACACAACGTCCTTCAGTATACAAATAAAAACCCAACAACATCATAGCTCCCACTTCGTGTCCCCTCCCCCGCCCCGCGTCGAGAGCTGTGCATCTTGTATCACAATCAATTTAAGAACACACCCACAATATCTCCCTTTCAGCCGTACACATCAACTCTGATAACTACCTAAGAAAAAATCAACTTTTTTTCTTTCAGTTTCATCAAGAACTTTCTTAAACAAAGATATATATAATCCATTCTAAGTAACCTAGCCTGGATTAAATATCTTTACGAAACAATGAAAGAAAGTTATATTTATCGTAACTAGCTATCGCAAAGTTAATAAGCACGTGGACGAAAGGGATGCCTACTCGCAGTAAACTAAATTGTAAATAACAAAATAAATATTTCGGCTTCAGAACTGAAATTTCAGTTTCTCCCATCTCTAAATTGCACAAACACAAATCTCAATAATAATAATAATAATAAAATCCTATTGCCTTCCTTTACGCAACTTTTGGTTTAAATGTAGTATAGAAACAAAATATATAATATCTACACCTAGAACCAAGGTTTATATCTAAAAATAACGATTTATAATTAATATAAAGTATTAAGTCCACGTATAAATTTATTAATGAGAGACCTCATCAATAAATTTGGACATAATCACATTATCATTTAAGAATAGTTACATAAGGTTATATACAGGAATATCCAGCACACGACTCAGTTTAAGACAAAATTCGGCCGTATTCGACCCTCATTTAATATCTCTTAATACAGTCCCCACGCGCTATTATAATTATTATAAAACTTGACGAAATATAACGAAAAGGAGGAATACGTTTTTTTTCGATATTTCGTTTAGTTTTCTTTTAGTATCAATGATTCTTTGAAGCAGAATCTCAAGTAAAGTCGAATAGCTTGCATTTGCGTTTGCGTTGCACAAAAAGAACAACTGACTGGTATTTGAGAACAGTTTTTACAATTTTTTTAAATAGAGGTAAATATTTTCATTCACTTTTAAAAGACTTACTCAGAGACCAAATTTTGTCTATTACGCATTCGTCGTTTCGGACGTCTGTATATAGCCCTCGTCGCGAGCTTTAATAATACTTAGAGATTGTCGCAGTCTTCAAACAATATTGACCGCCATATGCTACAAACTCTCAATGTGTATTAGAACGCACTAGGTGTAGACAAAATCAAGACAGGTTAACAGTGCTCTAACATTACACAAACGAATTAATTTTAAAACACTATCGACTCTTTACATACATCCATCAACACATATTATCATCAAATATGTTCACGTAAAAATTGTATGCATTAAAAAGAAAAACTAGTAACATGTACATTATATTAAGAGATGTTATTAGAAAACAAACCCCAACCATAGTGGCACATTTATTTGCTTTCGAGCAACCAGCGCTCAGGTACATTTGTTACAAATTAATTTTATGCACAGCGTTCTGATAGTAATAAAACAAAATAGAAAGTGTCAATAGTTTTAAATCTACTCTTTGACATATATAAAATAATAATCTATTGGTTAATTAAGAAAAATAGTTAGTATCAGTTAAATTACTAAGCACTTGTTAACTAACCAATAAACGTTAGCATTTTTATGATATGAGAATTTTTAAGTTTTAGACACTGAATTGTGTATCATATATAAACGTAAGAGGTGTGTGAGGGCATGTTTGATGATAGCATGTGTGCAGAGTGTTGTGATATCAGGTCGTTTAGGAGTCCCACCAGTCGGGCCCATTGCCGCCGCCGCCGCCGCCGCCGCCGTACGATCCGCCATAGTTGCCGCCATACGAACCACCGCTGCCGCCACCGTAACCGAACCCTGTGATACATTAATAATTCTATATCCATTCTCAAAAATTATTTTTATAAAGAATAGCGCGCATCACACAGAAGACATATAATATTATTATTATGAAATAATTTTATATTACAACCGGGCTTTTCAATGCATGATCGGTTACAATTGCTTGCTTCGTATATTTCAATGTGTAAGACAGAGAGGTGTATATAGTATACTGACCGGAGCCCATGCCTCCGCGTGTGGCAGACCGTGGCTGCGTGCGGAAGTCTCGTGCGCCGAAGCCACTGCCGCTCCCAAAGCGTCCTCCACCCGACCTGCTGCCTGCACGACGACTGCCGCCGCCCAGACGACCGTCTGCCGCAGTGCTCGTCAGCCAACTGCATTTGTTCAAATAAGATTAAATAAACATTACTTAGCATACGCCCTGGTAATAAGTAAAAATTTACTTCACAATGGTTAAATTGGTTCACACTAAGTGTTAAAATAATATGTATTTACCGTCAAGATAGCTTATTTAAATATGTTTAAACGCTTCTATAATATTATAATAAACTTTAACATTAACAATCAAATGAAGCTAGAGTTTGGTCCATAAGCAGACAACTGCTATCACATAGAAATGTCTGCAAGCACCAATCGCGAGCTATGACGGCTCCAAGGGACTAATGCACACAGTACAGACTGACAGGACACTACTCTGGTTATAAATTTCCAAGCTAATATGGAACAATTTCTAATTTTTCTTCACAAATATTCACTTGAAACATATTCATTGCAAAAACGTAGCGAATCTAGATTGTTATATTTGATACATACTTAGGCACGTCCTGTTTAGCTTCAACGAGCAATTCGACCAAATCGCGTGCGAGAGAGCGATTGGTGTCGTTGAAGAATGAAGTAGCGACGCCCAGGTTACCCATACGACCTGTACGTCCGATACGATGGACATACTCCTCCACGTCTGAAGGCAGGTCGAAATTAATCACGTGACGTACGTGAGGGATGTCCAAACCTAAAAGAAAAGAGACAAACGTATTATTTTAAAAAAAAGTCCGATATGATCATTTTCATAACACATGATAGAAAAAAAGGACAAGGGCATAATAAAATTACATTAGTGCCAAACTCGGTTTTTAAAATATCGAACACGTCTTGGATCCTGTCACCAGATCTATATGTAATTAATCATGGTTGTGTTATAAAGCAATAGATTCAGAAATTCGTAAGATTTTGATAAGAAATTAAATAATGTGGTTTTAGATGATAATTTTAATTGGAAATTATAAATCTATTTTCATCTACCCTTGTAAATAAAAACATCAAAAACATTGTATTTTATGAAACGAGAACAAATCATAATTTTAAGTTCATTTCAAACTAACCTTTTAATTCCCAAAACCAAATATTAACAACGCATTGTTTGTGAAACCTGGGATGAGTGCCAAATTAATAATACAATCACTAATTCAAATTTGGCAATCCATCTAGGCCATATCACGTATCTACTGTATTTGTCATAGACCTACGATCGACAATATAGAGATTTCTGATGTCAAACTGGAGTGTGGTCCACAAGCAGAAGCAACTGTTACTAAACTGCTATGCCAGCTAGATGAGGTAAGTATACACCTCTTGACAGACTTCATTACACATATACTCGTAGACCTGATGTGGAGACGTAAATAAACCACTTTACGAAAATAGGAATAACAAACCTCTGGCGGCCACAGCAGTAGCAACCAATATAGGTGTTTGTCCAGAGCGGAATCGACGCAAAGCCTCCTCTCTCTCGCGTTGTGTGCGATCACCATGAATGGACGTCACGGGATAACCCTCCGAGTCCAAATATTCCTCCAACTGGTCAGCGCCTGGTTTAGAACAAGATAATTATCATGTTTAGTAAAATGTTATAAAACCTTATTAAGCGCTGTAGCAAAAACAAGAGTGGAAGACGCACAGAATACACATCTATCTACATGTAGGATAATACCATCTGCATATATATATCTATCTACAGATACAAAGAACTAAAATTATTTTTTGTTCTCTAGTGAACATCTATTATATAAGTTGGTAATTACTGTAAGAATATTCTGGAAACATGTGTAGCAGAGTTAGTATAATGTTTGTATGTATATTAACCTTTTTTAGTTTCAACAAACACAAGTGTAAGTTGATCCTCTCCCGGACGGGAGCGCTGCAACAAGCTGGACGCGTTTAGCAGATCCAGCAAAAACGAACGTTTTTGTGACTCTTCTACCCAGACCACCTAATGATTTTAAAAAGTACATAAATTACGATTAGATCTTTTATCAAATTGTTGCATATGAACGCATAGTTAATTTTAATAAAGTATGACATTTTACCCAAAAAATTTTTTTTAATACAAATTATCAATTATTTGTTGATTATATACAAACCTTCTGGGTAATATTCTCAGACGTAGAACCGACACGTCCTACCGCAAGGAACACGTAGTTGCTCAAAAAGTCCTGCGCCAAAACTTGAATTTGTTTCGGGAACGTCGCTGAGAACATAAGTGTCTGTCTCTCTCCCGTCTTGGGCATGGTGTGGCACTCGACGATCTTACGGATCTAAAAATAATAAATAAAACATTATCTAATTACATAATAGTATAATTGACACGTAATTTTTTCACATTTATATAACAAGTAACGTACATAGTATAATGTCCAAAATGCATAAACCAAAATTCAAGTTACCTGTGGCTCGAAACCCATGTCCAACATGCGGTCAGCCTCATCAAGTACCAGATGCCTGCAATGGTCCAAGGCCACTCTTCCCCTAGCCAACATGTCCACCAACCGACCAGGAGTGGCCACCAACAGGTGACAACCGCGTTCCAATTCACGGAACTGCTCATGAATAGGTGACCCACCATATCTGTAATTATTCATAGAGGTAAATAAACATACATTAACCAAATAGGTGACAATTGAGAAGCCTGGCTTATAATGGTCCTAATCATAGAGAATGCTATGAATGTGACTCTGTAAATAGGTAAAAATGAATAACCTAATTTATTAGTATGTACTCACACAACACATGGTCGCACACGCGAGCGATAAGCGAACTTCCTGGCTTCGTCGTAGATCTGGGTGGCCAATTCACGAGTAGGCGCTAACACCAGACCGAGGGGGTACTGTTTGCGGCGATTGTACGGCCTGTGTACGAATTTTATTATAATTATATTGATAAAGTAAATTGATATACATTCAACATATATAGAAATGATACTAACCCCATATGCTTGACAGGCCCTGCCTCATAGATTTGATTAAGTATGGGCACAAGGAAAGCGGCAGTCTTGCCGGATCCTGTTTGTGCACACGCCATAACGTCACGATGGGCGAGAACTATAGGGATGGCATACTTCTGCACTGGCGTCGGTTTATCATACCGTGCCAATGCGATGTTCGAACGAGTGATCTCAGTCAAGTTAACATCCTCAAACTGTCAAAATAGAGTTTTAAATTAAATAAACTTTGAAGTTGTATTAAATTAAAAAGGACATAACAGTATACATACAGTGGTGATAAACTCCGGGACCCTGTCACCGCTAGCCTCAACAGGGATGTCTTCATACTTAGAAAAGTTAATGCCAGTGTTACCCGTGCCAAACAATTCCAACTCCTGCCGCTCGTCGCGAGGTAACGGGATCGTCCAGTCATTCTGTATAAGTACATCAAAATACATTATAGTAGGTGATCATAAAACTATTAAATGAAATATGATTGAGTTGAGTAAAAAGATACTGACTTCATCCCTGCGGCTACTCGTACGACGTACATCATCAGAAGGCCAGCGAGAGCTGCGGTCCTCTCGTGGTTCTGGCTCCTTCCAGCGATCGTTGCGTGGTGCCGGTGGCTCATTGTACTCCTCTCTACCACGTCCCCCATTGCCGCTCCAACGGTCAGATTCCTGCCATCTGTCCGATTCTCCATTCTGATAGCCACCGTCACGACCTGCATCATTTTGATCTTTAAGACCAAATATTAAGTGATATTTATGTGTTTCTTTATAACTTAGATTTATTTTCAGAATACTTTTTTCATTATGAATACTAGTTTTATTTATTAACATAAGCGATTATAATCTCACCGCGGTCCCTGCGGGAGAATTTTGACTCGTATCCACGATCGTAGTCACGATCACGGTCCCGGTCGTCACGTCGACCACCACGATCGTAACCTCTGTTGCCTCCTCCGTATGGTGACCTGATATCCCTAGAGTCACTTTGACGGATGTCTAAGCTTGGAGGCTTAGACTCTTCCCCTGTACACAAATAAAAACGACTTTTTAAAAAAAATAATCTCGTAAATAATAAACTTATCTTTAAGTAGTAGTTGAACCAACAGCAAAAGTACTCAGAGTCAATGATACATACATAAAACATAAATAAATTTGTAGTCTTTTTTATAGTGAACACAATATTAAGGTAGAGGCAACAAGCTAGGTCCATGAGCAGACAACGATCATGAAAAAACCTCTACATGTAATAACTGTCACTCCTTTATAACAGTGGAATATCCTAGCTGGAACCCCACTATACTTGACTACTTTTAAATCATAAATATTAAAGCATTTCATAGCTTGCAATTGAAAGCAAGATTTGTTTAATACATTATTTTCTGATCCCAATTCAAGATAAATAAGAAATAGTAACAAACCCTGATTAGCGTTGGCTTGAAGTTGCCTACGCTGATGTGGTGGGATATAGCGGCCAGAGCTTTTAGGAGCCTGAGGCTGCAAGTCCAGACCAGCAAACTAAAAAACAAAACATATTTTGATATCTACTTCCTACTAAGGGACTAGCCCTTAAAACACAAAAGGCTATTCAAGACAAACATATTTGATTTATAAAATGTAAATGTAAATGAAAAAATATGAAGTTGTGAAATTGTAGTTGTGTTTGTATAAATATAAATTGTGCAAAAATAACAAAAAGCTAAGATATCGATTTGTATGTTACTTCATAATTAATGATGATAATAACTTTATTAAACACTTAATGATAATCTGTGGCATGGTAACATAAAGTATGTTGGACATAGAGTTACATTTCTGGCTCAATCAAATATATTATTGATGAACTATTATTAAAGAGAGTAGGTAGGTTTGCTCCGAGTTTGGAAGTTTATATTTGTGGGGTCCTGGTTTTGATACTGATAGCAGAGGGTTTAGAGCCAGCGCATTGTAGGTATACATATCAATTATTATTTTAAAATGATAACCAATGATACACTATTATTAAATAGTTTCTCAGTTTTAATTTTTGCCATTTCATTGTTAATATAATAATGATATCAAGCTCTAGTTGTTGGATGGTTAGTTGAAATAATGTATCATATAAATTGCCAAAAATCATTATATTTGTGGTTTTAATTGTTAAGATATTATAGATATGATGAATTTAATAATATATTTAAACAATATTTACATTTCTTCATTCAAAAGATTAAATTTAAAGAAGTATTTTAGAGTAAAACTAATTTATTTCACACATGATTACTGAGTATAGTTCTAAATCATGTCATCAATTTAGCTTACTCATAGTTTTATAAATTATTATCAAACCACATTTATGAATAGTGAATAGTTTGCAAAAAAAATGTATAACCATACAAATAGTTACTATATCTGTGATATTAAATTTAACAAAGAAAAGTTCAATATTAATGACCTAAATAGAAATGTTTGTGTTTGAAAATAAGACATGTGTAAATTAATAACTAAAAACTTATACAAATGCTGATAGAACGGATAAAACACTGTCCAAATTTCATTGCGAAATATTGGCCAGTACTATGACACGCATTAAAAACGTGACAATGACCTCGTCATAGCGGCATAGGAAAATTACGGTCATGATGCATATTTAACTAAACGTTGTAATATATTGTTAGGAATAATAAAAATGTTACATAGAAAATACATCAAGTGGTCGAGTCGCCATGTTGATTGGCCGAGACACGTAAAGCATGCAAAGAAAATGCTGAGTTATGAACTCGGACTTCATTTGAGAATATTTCATGAATGAAACCTTTGTGTTTGAAATAAAATAGTCCAATATGAAGATCTTTTAAGCATAAATTAAATGAGGTGTAAAAAAATCAATACGAAGCGAAACAAGAACATGAGGTACCGACCTGCTGCTCTAGACCTGTTCCATTTTGGTTGGTAACATTACTCATATTACTACCAAGCAGTACGTTTTTTTGGGAACTTTGCACCAAAAATATTACAAAAAAACAGTCTACAATAAATTTTGCACAAACACAAAATCACAAATCACATAAAAGAAGGAACACTTTTTCTCCTCTTCTAATGACTTTTCTTTCATTCCATTCGCAGTCTTTTCTAGTGTTGCCAGCTAAAAATTAATTTTTTTTTAAAGATAAGAACGAAGAACTTTAATATAAGAGCATTTACTAAAACTTAAAAAAATATATATATTAACTATTAGCAATTATAAATTATGCATACCGCGCGGCTTATATTTATAATAGATAAGATGCGAGCAATTTAGATTTGTTTGAATACGCGATTTAATTTAATACACATTACTTGTTCATCATTCGTGGGCGTCATTCTAGTATATGTGTTATCATGGTGAGTAATTTAAGTTTTGTAACTAGTATTGCGTTATTTACGTATTAGAATAAAAATAACTTCAACAATGTCATAAATACAAACCTATATTTTTTGATTCATTATATTCAGGCGTCTAATACTCGTGAACGTCAACAACCGCCGTTACCTCGTGAGCGTCAAAATCCACCTCAACCAAGGACTCGTCAGGCTCCTCCAGAACCAAAACGCCATGCTTACATTCCACCACCTCAACCACGGCTGCGTGAACCACCACCTTCACCGCGTGAAAGACAACTTCCACCTTTACCTCGAGTCAGACATCCCTTTGAAAAATATTGACTATAGTTGTGTAATAATACTACGGATCTGTCAATCATTTTTGATGCTATTTATAGGTTGTGGTGTTAAGGGTATTGACGAACATCATTTTATTATACCTAACTATAAAAGCTTCATATTTAATTAATCAAAACAAGCGCTGCATACTTTTAATTATTTAGATTATAGAAACTCTATATGAATGTTTATTTATAAAGTATCTCTGTTCTAGATGAGTCACCATGACGTAATATGAACACTGTATTGACGATATTCTTTTGTTTAATAAATACGTAAGTCCTACTAATCTTACACTTGAAATTTTATGACTGGTCTAAATTGTTAGATTGTTTGAATTGTTTTTTAAATTAATTCATACATTTTAATTTCATTTATTATCATAAATTTGTTTATTTACTCCATTATTAACATGAATTCTATATCAAAATTGTAATTATGATTTTATTTTTATGTTTATATTTCAATAAAAATTAAATAAATCAACTAAAATGAACATATATTTATTTTTGTATTTTTAGCGGCAGATTTAAATTTGTTTCATAATATTCTCTTTTAGCTGTAAATTCGTATTACAAAAGCATGTCAATGTATCTCCATGAGTCTAGTTGGTCAAGAATAGGATTTAAAATCAGAGTTAGAGCTTCGCCAGCGACCAGGGCAATGGCTCTGTTCAGCCTGTTTATATAGGATAACACGACTTCTTCGATTATTGCGTTAGCTACCACGTCAATGTCACCACCTCCAATAATACCAGTGAATGCAGACTAGAACAAACAAATATAATATAAAAAAGGTTTTCGTATTAATTCGAAAATGTTTGGATATTAATGTGCATAATATATTCGACTAATAAGTCAACGCGCGTTAATATAATCAAAGGATTTAAAATACGAAGAAAATTAAACATGAGTAACAAGCCCTCTTTGCCTTTAAGAACCGATGACAAATAATTATTGGTGGATTTCTTGAAAATATATCGATCTCCATTTGTTTTTATATACATATTTTTCTTCGACTGTTGATGTGTAATTTATATCTTTGATTAATTTTCCATCCAAAACTTCATCAGAACTTTTAGTGTTATAACTTGGTAGAGAAAAAATGGAATTATAATTGAAGATTAAGCAATTATTATCCTGTATAAATATGTAAATTGTAGACTAACACTTTCATATTTCCATTACCTTTAAATTATTAACAACAAATCCAGGGCTTTCGATGCGATCAATCAAAATAGACTCTCCATCTTCCGATTGTTTTAAGAACAATTTGGCATTAAATCTGAAGTTATCAACCAATAAGCTGAAAACAAAGAAAATATAATAATTTTGCCTTTGCTCATTTGTTATGTTGTGATTCCGTTTTACTCACTCTGCTTCACCTTCTCCGAAGAATGGTATTGCCGTGTAAAAGTTACCATTCAATTTGTATTGTTCTGTAAAGAAAAATTACAATAATTTAATTCAACAAACGCCTGATGTATTAATCTACAAATCAATGATTACATTTATCAATTATCAGGCACTTTTTATTATTTAAAAGCTAAACACTCTAAACATACCAGCTTTAATATGAAGAGCAGGCACAGAGATATCGATGTCAAAAGAAAGTTCACGAAGATCGAGATGACTTCTATGTACTACGAAATCTCCGACTCCTGTTGCCATACCTTTAATTATTTCCATTTCCAAGCTGAAAACAATTGATGTTATTAATCAAACAAATAGTTCTCAATTAACACTAAAACTTGAAGACAGGTTTCGAGAGAAATTACGCGTGCTCTTCATTATTTTAAATCAATTGGCTACACTGAACAAAGATAAAATAACCGTTATTAGCGGAAGCACGCCAAGACTATAATTGTCATACGCGCCTTTTTTCACACAAAATTCAATTGTTTATTTTCGCTCTTAAAATGATAAGTAATATAATATCTACTCTATAATACAGTGGCGGCCTTAGCCATTGCGAGGCCCCGGGCGGCAGGTCTTTGCGAGGCCCTTTGTCTTTCGTGAAAAGTATGTGTGTGAAAGTAGATCTGATTGTTCGGTTTAGGTATTTGTCATATTTTACGAGAAATGCTAAAGTTATACAAATAATAAAATTTAAGTAATAAAAAAATCATATCTCAAAAACTCGGATAGGAAATTACCCCCTCTATTACCAGTATTTCCTTGGTATTTAACTTACGGGACATGTATATATTCGATATATCTATATTTTTTAAATTTGCTTGGGTTGTTTCGAGGCCCCTGCAAGAGCGAGGCCCCGGGCGATTGCCCCGTTCGCCACCCCCTAAGGCCGCCACTGCTATAATATATAGGTATATAATTACTTGATAAGTCCAGCGGGAATGTTGATTTTAAGATGCTCGATAACAAGAGGATCTAATGGTGGAATACCAAAGATGTTGGATCCTCCATTAATTATTCTGCGAATTAATTCGAACAGTTGACGAATTAAAATGTTGATCAATACCGAACGCTGACCTTCTGATATTTGATTATCTGAAATTTAACATTATTTTTAATTCACAGTGTTACAGTAAATTCCGTATCAAATGAAGTTATTTTATGCTATTTGGGTTCATGAATTATTTTCGTTTTTCCTTCAAAACTTTCGTTGAGGGTTAAGTAAAAGTATAATCTTCTTAATTTTTAAAAATCTAAATCTAAGCTAGGCCAATACTTTCATTTTTCTTTCCTCGAAGGAAATGGATTATTATAAAAACATTATATCAATTTCATTGTTTTAAAATATATTTAGCTTCCTTATTGCAGCGCAAATTAGATTTGCTCACCATGATTGCCTTTCAGTATATCTACATCCAACTTTTGCGCAGGCGTACCAGCAACGACAAGAGCGAACGCAGCTAAAATCCAAAGCACTTTCATCCTAACAATAAAAAACTTTTGAAATAAAACAGTACATTATTGTAAAAATAAAATAAAAATCCACATTTCTTCGTTACATCACTATTAAAATTTAATTTAAAAATTCATCACGTACAATCTACATCTAACTTTATTGAATGTTGCTCGCAAAATAAACAATTTTAAATATTCATGTAATAACGTATAATTATTATAAAATTATAGGCAGGTAATCATTGACATTATTTTGTAATCATTTTTGTACAAGTAACATAGTAATAATATGTAAAAGATTTTAGATGTTTTTATGATTTATTTTTTATAGTTAACAAAACAAAAAATCTAGATTTTCTTACAACACGTTACTCACTTGAATATATGATATTTTCTTTACACAATGAATAACTATATCAATACGAAAAAGAAAAACTTTTGCTAATCTACATCAAAATAATAATCAGAATTTATTTTCATTAACGATGATCAATCACAGCATTAATTACAAATAATATGATTATCTATTCGATAAAAATATTTAACAATAGTTATCGTTTATTTTATCAACGAAAATATTGTTTTTTTCGACTTTTTTTATATTTACTGCTGATGTTTATATCATTTTTATTTTAATAATAATCATACATACGAAACGTGTTTAAGTGAATTTTCTAAAAGAAAAAAGACGAGTCCATAGTCCATTAGTGTTCATAATGATAAAACTGTGAAAAGCTCATTGTACATAGTTGTGTAAAAATAATTATTATTTAATTCAAGTACATTAAAACGTAAGAATCAATTGATAAAAATTTAGATTTTGCTGATAAAAAGTTATGACAAAAATT
Source organism: Tineola bisselliella (assembly GCA_028551675.1). Taxonomy (NCBI): domain Eukaryota; kingdom Metazoa; phylum Arthropoda; class Insecta; order Lepidoptera; family Tineidae; genus Tineola; species Tineola bisselliella. The sequence goes on along the minus strand of JAPWLS010001485.1, from coordinate 88,732 downwards.
AAATTAATTTAATCTTTGAACCATCGATTACCTTTGTCTCATCAAAAGCAGGCATTATATATGAATTCATAATTTATAAATTATGAGTATATATGACATGTAAAATCTCCCGCATCCCGCATGCGGTGACTGACAACTATGTGCGTTTAGTAAGTTGCAAATTTGAATAACATTGGACTATTCAGTTGGTAATAAAATCTTTAGAAATACTTATATTGTTAATTTTAACAATATATTTTTTATTATAATAAAATCGATCAAATTAAATGGCACAATTTCAAACGAAGGATTTGTTGTAAAGAAACAGATCACTCATACGACTGTTAATAACCTAAAGAAATAAATAAAAATTAAGTCCAATAACATTTATAAAAATTAAATTAGTAGTTAACCTTGACACAATTTCATGTTTATAAACCATTTCCATGTTTGATAATAAAGACTCAACAATGGAATTACTTGAATGGGAATGGGCTATACAAATTCTAGCCAATTATAGGTGGTGGTGGCTACAAATGGTCTGCTCCGTATACAACGTAGGTCATTCCCATGAATTGTAAGCTTAGTCATAAAACTACAGTCGCGGTCGTCCTATATGGCTTTAGAAACACACTCTCACATAGTTATGAAGACAAATGATACACGCAAACGAATATCGATGTTAATCTTTCAATACATGTTCTGTCATCAAATGTCGAAACCAGATTTATGGGACATATTTGCTCAAATGACTGTTGACAATTTTGATAGCCAAGCCATGTGTTTCTATTTTATTACTTATAAATAAATCGCTTTATTGAAACAAAGAACGAATAAAATCTATGTCTAACTCTAAGAAGAAAAGAAGATTTTGCTTAAAAATTTTATTCGGCATGTCATTCCGTGTTAAAGCTGCTACTGTGGGGTAAAATCTTTTCGTTACTGATCTTAATACGCGAATGTGGTCTCCATATTAGTTGAAATGTTGAAAGAAGTAAATAAAAAGTAGTATAATTCTAAAATCCATATTATAAAGTTAAAAGTCTAGTATTTGAAGCAATTTAAAGATTAAATAAAAATAGGTCAGTGCCGATGACTTTGAAATGGAGCGTGACTGTAGAAACCATGAATTGTGCGTATCCAAACTAATCATAGTCCTAATTGAGAGCGACAAGTTACTAAATATCTTGAAGTCCACACCCACAGATGTCATTGCCATTTTCATGTATCATTAATTCTTAATACTATTAGCCCATAGGGATTTTCAGGTGTGGTTTCATGTTCATGGAAGTCTAAATAAATCTCTACTTTATTTTTGTTGCGCCTCTATAGACTATAAACAATTCAAATATGTATAAACGCGCTAGTTTTTTAAAATTATTAGAATACCTAACAATCTTTTTTAAAACACAAATAAAAACAAATTTATTAGATTAGAAATAATCTCAAACTAAAAATACGTAGCTATCTGTTTTCATTGAGATAAATATATTAGAAAAGGCTTGTCAAACTAAATATGTACCACGGGCGTATGTGATTGCTTTTGCTCTAAGGTCTCGACATCAAAGGAAAAGATAGATACATTCCAAAATAGTTTTGATGAAACCGTAATTTTATATTTCTATGCCGCTGCTGTCGTTGTTTGAGCAAAAGCGATACACCGACTGCTGCAGCAGTTATCAATGGCAGCTTCAAGCTCGAGTAATCCGTGTATGGACAGCCTAAGAGTTGCATGTACACCACATAAAAAGCAATGGTATGTTTAAATTGAGTTTATATATGGAAGAAATCAAAGTTATAGGTATATTGTGAACGTAAAAACACTTGTTATGGCGTCTCTAGTATATATATTCATATGGATATCGCCCTTTGTTTATATTTCCGTGTGCATGAACCTCGGTTGCCCATCGAGTCAATTAATACTATTTAGTTCAGACATTAGTTAAAAGTTATTGTAATTAATCTAATTGCTATAAACTTGGTAAAATCAAATTAATTAGCAGAAATTATGTTAAATAAATACAATATTGGAATTATGATATTTCGTTATGAAAAGCTTGTAACTATATGAACATTGTTAAATTATTTAAACTAAAATATTTAAATTAAAATTTTGTTACATGTAATGAACCCTTATTGTTTTTTATTTCAATACGTACATTTGTCATAAATATTTATTTTATATACAGTTCACAAAATAGACTCATAAAATCAGCTGAGACGAGACAAATTTAATCTAGGTAGTTATTTTACTAAAATAAAAATGTAATCGCATTACAACCAATTAATATTTAAAAATCTCAAAAAAGTCTCTGAAACGTCCGATTTGTCAACGACATATTTCATAAGGCAGTACTTTAATTGAAGCACAAATAAAACATCCTAAAAGGTATTGTCTTTGTTACTTACGAAATATAGTATTGTATATGCCACAGTATAGAGTTCTATGATTGAGTCATGTTTGCTCAGCACCTCTACTTCAGATGATATTCAGTTAACGCGAAAATTCTAACGACGATACACGCGAACGAAACAGTTTAAAGCTATAAAATAATTTTAATCAAGTTGCGATTTCAAATTATTATTTTTTATAATGTATGAGGTAGTAAAAAAATGAAGTAATTATTAAGAAGTAAGATTTTTCTATTTTACGATGTTTATATAACGAAGAGTTAATTGTTTTACATTAATTAAAGTTGAGTGATTAATTAATTATTAAACAATTTATTGTAATTATGAATACGATTATTTACATTTTAGTATTTGTTTTTTATCTTTCTAATGACTTTATTGTAACAACAGCTCCGACGAGTAAATATTGTAAGTACTTTTTATTTACTTTAAAAAAACGCCGTACGTTAACATTTTCAGTAATAGTTTATGCCTCATTCAACAATCTTCATAGATTTTTGGAAATTTTTAATAACGATATTTTGCTAGTTCCAAATATTACCAATTGGATATTGATCCAATTTCTATCATAAAACATTTAATTAAACACTTAAGTAAATAGCTTCCTAGTTTCATAAAAAATTGGCTGTTATTAAGAATAATGAAATTAATATCCGTAGTAGGTCGGCCTTAAACCGGAAATAAAACGATTGCTTTTAAAAAGTCATTAAACTAAACTGCATTAATGTTGTATCAAAAAAATGTAGGTAGCACTCAAATAGTATTAAAAATATACTAGAATAATTATATTATGTATATTTTATAATGTATGCTGGATTTCCAGTAAAAGGCACTCATTATACAGTGTCAAATGATCAACAAAATGCGGCGGGAAAGCCATATTTGGAGGTGCGGAATGCCACATACCACGGTGTAGGACCGCGCGAGGAAGCCAAAGCAATGTGCTCTGTTAAAACGCAAGAAGTCAATGCTACGGCCAATGCCACTATAACACGGAGATTACATGGAGTGGTCACATCAAGTGAGTAATTTGGATACCATTTGAATTTGTTTTGTGCGGTATATAATTAATTAAACAAAAGAAGACCTTTCTTATTATTTTTAACACATTTTGCGTAGGAATACATATTTTTGCAAAATAATATATTTTTGTTTTATTTAGCTCATTCTACACAAATTTCATTTTAAAATTATTATTTATGATGAATTGTAAATATTAAGCTTTTATTGCAGGGGAACTTCACAACTCTATACACAGATTGGAGGTCATTATATTTGGTCAAATGCAACAGCTGTGGCAGAGTTTAGATGCGTTGCGAGCACAATTGACGTCGAATCATGCGCAAGCTGTGTACCCCGATAGACGATCTATTATGTTTCATTACCAGCCACAAGTTGGTTAGATACATCGAGAGTTTATTGATAAAATACTAACTTCGCGTGTAATTAACACGTTCACTATTTGCACCTATACGGGCAGTTCGATTTAACCTGACTAAAATGTAATCATAAGTTCTAAATGATCTTTGATAAAAATTGTTTCAATTCTATTGAATTAAATGTTACTAAAAGAGACATGGCAAACGAAACCTGTGCAAAAACACATACACAAAGTTATTTATTATATATTTTAAAATAACTAAATAGGTTTTTTTTTGAAGTGAAACTTCTTTAGAATCGTTGTGATTTCAAACCGGATGTAACGCGGATGTAACGGAAATGCGACAGGTTCTGACGTTTCGCGCGCGAATTTCAAAATTTGTTTTTGCGATATCTCGACAACCGATGACGTCAGCGCGACCGCGTAAAGGGTTATTCTGATCGAAATTTGGAGGCCTATTCGATTTTTTTTTATGATTTTGGATGGCGAGAGGGGGTGTGGAGGGGAGGAAGGGGGGGGGGAATCGGCGGCGGCTCGCGCCGACCTTCGGTCGACGCTCGATTTATGGCTATATGTCTTACGTGGATCGCGATTTTTGGTGGATGAAGGAGGTGGGGGGGGGGGGGGAATTGGACTTGGTTGACGCTCGCCTTTATGACTATATCCCTTAAGTGGATCGCGATTTTTGATACAAGGGTGAGGGGGGGGTCCGCCGCTCGCCTTATTGGCTGTATCTCCGAAAGTAAACGTCCGATATAGTTCGTGTAAACGACAATCTTGGTCAGAATCATAAGCTCTTTCAAGATCTGAAAAAATTTTTCAGGATTTTTTTCAGGAACCGAAATTTTTTTTTTCCGTATTCTATTTTAAAAAACTTTTTAAAAAATTTTTAAACGAATAAACTTTGTAATTATCCTACCCTTGATATATATATTCATCTCATTCTTTTCTCGATTTACTGAAGTTTCACTTCTATCGTGTATGAATCGCACACACACCTTTTTGTTTTCGAATAAGTTATTTGGACAAATCTTCGTAAAGTAAATAACTAAGTTCATGATAATGTTCTTGTACTCATGTGTTTTTTAAAAATGAACATGTGACTAAATAAAGTCAATGAACAGATAACTTGTGTGTATATTTTAATTCGACTGTAATATATTTTTTAAGATAATTTTTAAAACTAAATTGTAATTATTACGAAATTTAATATTAATAAAATATTGAAGAAGAAAAAAACAACAAATGTAATAAAAAAGTCGATTTATTAACAAATTAGTTTTTAAACAAGGAAATGAAGAATGACTTGTTACTAATAAAGTAATTTTAAAAAACACATTCGGTTAGTTACAATAACAATAGTTAAATAAACATTGATCTTAAAAAAACTAACTTATTTATTAATAAATATTAAACAATAAAATATATTTTTTATTAATTTCTTTTAAATACCTAATACATATCTTAATTTATTGTGTTTACTGAACTTCTTCAAATATAAAAATAATATTTTATTAAACCAATATTAAGAATGTAATCTATTAATGTTTATTGATAAAACGCTAATAATTTTATTAAATATATTCCTTTTTACAATTTCTTTATTACGGTTAATTCGATAAAAATGGAATGTTACGTTTATTTTCGATGCAAATATAATTTTGATTCTTTTCTTGACTCTTTATTATAAAATATTCAATCCATTAAAGCATTATAAATATATTTATTACGCATTTCAGATTCCTATAAAAATAGTGTAAGTTCTGGCAATATTATCATTTTTTATATCCACATAATTCATTCAATTCACATATTTCAAATACTCCAATAATTTCCATTTTAATGTATTTTTAATGTTAAATTAGTCATCGGTCCCCTTATCTAAGTGGCTGCAGTCTGCATATATCTCCGTAATTCGTCTTGCGTATCAAATATCATAACGGGGAAGGGTGAACCCGGTACATGGCGACCAGCCCATCTCACTTCCACTCGATAATCACCAGGCTCCGTTGGTGAAAACTGTAAACAAAAATATATAAATTTAGATTTATTTCAAACAACCGCTTGTTTGTTAAAAATTTGAAATTCTTTTAAAACAAATGATAAAACATGATAGTAAACATCTTTCACAATACCTTGCACAATATGGTTCTGTCTTTTTGATTTTCTCGTTGCATTTCAACTCGGAATGCGCCTTTGGGCCCTCGCACGCGCACCGTAAGTTGTCCAGCACCAGCGCCTCGTGTGTCACAGAGAAACCGAGATTGGAATGTCGCTAATACACCTGGCTCTACTCCCGGACCGTAAACTCGTACCTTGATAACATAGGTCACCATTTTTTATTACTATAAACGCTAGTACCCAATTTACTTCCTGCGTGCAATGATTAGAACCTTAGTCTGTTACGGACGATTTTTGTTTCATTTTAAAAAAATATATTTGTGTAATAGACATGTATCCTGTCTAGGAAAAATGGTAAAAAAATCTAGACATCAATTCCCAGTCGAAAAACAACATTAAGGGTCTAATTCAGGGTCTAAGTGCTATATATATAATACAGGGTATCCTAGGTTGGTGACAGGTCATTATATCTATCTATCTCCCATTATATCATCCCATTTTTTATATATAAGATTCGTATTTTCTATGATCTTACAGTTCCTTTGTTTATAGTCGCAAAAAACAAAATGTGAAAGCTAACCTTAGACGGATCTGGTGCTCCAGCCACTTTTAACACGAACGGTGATCCTGGAACGTGGTCTCCCGCAAACTGGACGCTCAGCACATGACGTCCGGCTTCTTGTGGCTTCACATTAAGCGTAAATGTGCCATCTCCGTGTTCGTATAGTTCACAATATGCCACCTTCGATAATAAAAATAATTTGAATTGTGATAAACTTCAAGCTGTAGAGATGCATACTATTCATATTTTAGGCTAATTTAATTTCAATATTAAAATTATTAACTACTCATTTAATGTCAAATTTATTGATAAAAAATAAAAATACAAAATAATGAATTTACAGCTATTGTGCTCACGACATCTTACATGAATTGGTCAATTTAAAAATTGGACTCAAAAGAAAGAAATATTACTGATTGAATCCCCTTGTCTTCAATCACCATAGGTATTTAATCAATTTTATCTTGTAATCTTTAAATTACTTTATTTCTCAAAACTAGCTTACTTTATTAGGTCCAGTGCAATGAGCAGTAAGTTCTCCAGGTCCAGCTCGCCGTGTGTCAATCCAAGATCTTATCTCACGCCCAACAACACCTCCTTGCAGCCCAGTGCCAGAGCATACCACACGAGACGCATCACCGTTCTCTGATCCCGCTGACACATGGACTGTTAAAGGACATCCTGGAATAAAAAATATATTGAGACACCACTTTTTAAATACCACAGTACCATAGACAATTTCTATAGTATTATTAAATACTTTTAAATAAATACTTGTTACGACTGAGAAACAAACCCCAAACACCTGCATAAGTGTTTGCTATGCATTCCACTCAAGTTTGGCATCATTCGAACGCAGCCAGAGACAAGTATGTGAAAATATATTTCCTAAAAATTGAAATTTTTACCTTTAACCGGTCTGGAAGCCCAGGTAACTCTAAGTTGATGTTCACCGCCACGTCTGGGTGTGTACGTGGCTCTCCATAAACCGGGTCCGGCGGCTGTGAGTGCTACTGGTATGACGTCACCATCCGGAGATGATAGTGACGCCTCAGGAGCACCTGGACCTGCTGCACTGCCATCTGAAATATCAATAGCGTTTTCATCATCTACCATCTTGCGCTTCCTTTCTCAGAGTAATTAAAAGACAGAGACAGATTATTGCACTAATTACAATTAAACTTCTCTTTCAAAACACTAACCAATAGTAAACACGGCTGGTGTATGAGGAGCAGCATGAGCCAATCCTCTTCCAGCTAAGGTGACTCTATCAGCCGTATTTCCAGATGCAACCAAGGCTCTCCGGGGCGCTCCAGGTACTAAGGCACCATTGTACGTTAATTCCAATTCTTGTTCACCACTCGTTCCATCCGAGGCAGCTAAGGTGACTACAGCGCGGCCAGATACTGTTTCCACCCCTGGATGCAAAGAAGTGTTACATTCGCAAATATCAATTTCTCAATAATCTCGATCTATATTAATTTTATGTATTTTTGTCTCCATGTGCCTATGATACAAGTTAAATTAGGTTTTTCACCATTACTAATCTAATCTAATAACTTACGCTGATGTCTTCCAGCTAATAAGCATTCTAGAGATCCAGGTCCAGCATTACTTGTATCCAATACTAATTTAGATGGTGCTCTAACTCGCCCTGATGCGTCCGAACCCCAACCACCAACCGGCACAATTGCTGATGTGTCTATAACCTAAAATAATTTATTTCTTTTGTTTATTTAGTTAACGAAAAACTAATTTACCTGTCTTATGAAATAGATTCACGAAATTTATGAACGCATTCTAATATTCTTTTTAAAAAACTTTGTATTTATTTTGGGTCTGATGGTACATGTTTGAGTTGTCCTGCCTTGGTAGGTTTGTTAAGGTATTCGTTTTTATTTTCACTCCATAATTCTGTTGAAAGTACCTGGATGCAAATATTTAAGTGTTACCTTAACAGAGAAGGGGCTTCCAGGCAATGGTCCAGTATTGGTAGATATTCTAACTTCATAATTCCCGACAACAAGAGGTATGTACGCACATAACCATTCCCGCGGTACTCCGCCAATAACACGACATTCTAGCAGACCAGAATCTGGTGTCTCTTCCTTGCTCTCCAATCTTTCAACCTAGGATATAATAATAACGACATTAATAATGATATCTCTGTAAGTAGTTTTTTAAACTTAAAAGTACACTTATATAGTACTGTGATACCAGTGCAGTGCTAAGTTAGAAGTAGTTTTAATGTAGTAACAAAGAGATGTTTGCAGGAGTGTCACTTCACGGGTATTACATAACAAATTAACTCACTTGTACAGTTGGAGCATTATCATCAGCACAATGTATAGTGAAGGCAGCTTCTTTGCCAACGTGAGCTGCTGCCAATCCAGTGCCAGAACAACGAGAACTATTGCTGCTGCTCGAACTTAGGACACCGATTGAAATAGGACTGCCTGGGACTGGAGCGCCTGTGTAACATTGTTTATCATGAAATATTTAATGAACATGCAAAACAGTCGCATATAAAAAAAAATTGAATTCAAATTATTTTTTGATGTGATTTTCTTTCTAAATAAATTTAAATAACAACTAATTTATCATACCTCCATAGTTAATGTATATTCTATAATGCGCAGGAACAGACGGCCTTAGTCGTACGCGGTGCGTGTGCCCATCTTCTTTCACGTCGACCGGTATGCGCACTCGCCGATCATTCATTGCCTCACACATAACCTCTAACTCACCAGCACCAGCGTCTTTTGTGTCAACTGTGTTTAAATAAAACATTATAATTAGGCATACTATTTTTGTAACAAAAAATAATCTTTGTAATTTTGTGAGGATTTTTATTGTAGTACTTGCTTAGAACATATAAAATTTCATTTTTGTTAAGTTGGTATGTTGGTGTAGTCACTCCGTCTGAACAGAGACTACTGTTCTTACAAAGAAATATTTCCTCAGACTACCCCCATTATACCCAGGACACTTCAAAACCGAACCCAACACGATCGATTACTTTAATAAACATAATAATTTTACAAACCAGTAAAAGAAATTGGCGTTTGAGCTATAATATTTCCAGCTGGCAGACCAGATATTACAACTTTATTGGAATCAAACGTTTCGCATGTGTACGGACTTCCTGATATAGGCTTTGACAAATGTAGAACCTCTGAAAAAAGAAAAAAATACATTAATTAAAACAGATAAAGCTGGGTAAAAATTTCTAAACGTAACATGTATGAACTACTAAAGTTACATTGAACACAACTTGACTGTTTGGTTAAAGCATAATACTTTCCGGCTATATTTAAATAGTAACATAAACTTACCAATAGTGCTCTGCCCAACATCGGTAATAGTAAATTCAGCTTGTAACAAACCAGATTTAGTCTGGTAACATCGTACGGGTAATGCTCTAGATCCAGGTCCCGAGACCACAACATCGAACTCCCGCGCTGGTCGTCCAAGTGTATCTATACTGAAGGACGCGACTTTACCTACTTGCGCCTGATATAAACCTAATCCCGATGCTGCAACCTGTAATAAAATGTAAATTGAGATGTACTTGTTTGTTTATTACCTAAACAATTTATAAACAACTTGGAGCAGTGAATTTTAAGGAAAACATAAGAAAGAAACCCACATACATTGTGTAGAGTGACCGAAGCCACTAATCCACTTCCCATTCACTACCAATATAATTTTGATATATGCGCTTGGATTGTTCATGCTATTTTATATAATAAAGATATTAATTAATATAATAGCGGTCTGATGCCAAGATTAATGAAACTCAGTCATTATAAGTAGGTGTTAATCTCGTCTCATCAAGCTCATAGTGGAGGAGTTAAAAAGTTATTCTTGTTTACCTCTTGTCCATGATGTGAAGGTTGTACATCAATGATCAGTGGCTCCTTAGAAATGGGAGTACCGCTCCATAATAAGGTAACACGATGTGGTGCGGCTCTGGCCGGATGCCACACTAACTCACATCGACCGCCACCTCGTCTACGTACTGAATGAGGCACAGATTGCCCCGCACATGTCACTTTTGCTGATAAACGACCCGCGCCGGCATTTGTTGTGCTTACTATTAATGAGTGAAAGATACAAATATAAGTATTAAAGCCGTCAAAAACACTAAGCTCAATTTGTGTAGAGGGGATCGTGTGACACAATTACTGCACTTCTTGCTTGCTATTGGGATTTAAGTATTGTACGTCTTAGAACTACACTTCCCTTATTTAATTGAAGTCTTCTATAATTTTTAATTAGAGTACTTATACATATACATATGTGTATAAATCTATAAAACTAAATAATGTAGAACAAACCAGTAAGAATAGCAGGTCGATGTGCGACCGCATCTCCAATAGATAAAACTTTAACAGCAGATGCATCCAAAACCTCAACCTCAGCCACTGGACCACGTGCACACTTCACCATATACCGACCAACACGCGCCGTTGGAAAAGTGAGAATACCACTATCGTCTAAGCGTGCGTCAGATATCCTGTTACCACTTGGAGATATTACTTCTAAATCAGGCAAACTGTCATCCACTTCAATTGATGCTAAAGAACCTGCAACATTTTTTAATTTTGCTTAATGCAACGTAATGCTTTTAGCAGTCTGTTATCATGTCAATCTGTTATGTAAAGTGCGGTTGTATGCCGGATTACTTAAAATACTAACCAACTTGGACATAGGTATGAGGCTCGCTGACACGACAAACGAATGGACTTCCAGGCACAGCTTGCTCATTAAAAGTCACGGAAACACGATGAGGTTCACGTGATACAGGAATGAATGTTACGTCGTACAAACCACGAGCCACTGCTACAACCTATAATAAAAAAATATGCTTAATGGAAAATTATGAAAATCAGAGTACAGAGACATATACTTTTTTTGTTATCATCTTTGAAGTATCTTCATTAATTTTTATTTTTAATATTTTATGTGGTTTACTATTACGACAAGTTAATAGCTGCAAAGCTTTCGAAACATTAAATGAATTAATCAAATGTGATAGTGAGCTGCATAAAGTTTTAATAATTCGCAAATAAATCAACTTTTCTACAATTATATAAGCTTAAAACATACCTCAGCTTTAACAGTAGTAGAAGGTGTAGACACAACCAACTCCAGAGTGCCTTCTCCAGCCCCAGCGGCGTCCACACTGAATGTAACAGGTCTACCTACTTCCACGCCACGTTCATCATCAACGCTTTCGTCCAGATTGAGACCTTCCAGCGTTCCTTCTAATTCTGTCAAAAATTTGATATATATTGCGATCAACATTATTGCGACATTTGTTCTTCACACAAAACAATGCGGTCAAGTTCCAAAGTTTCAAAAAGTTGGTAATTTACCTCCAGGTCCAAGTCCAGTAACTCGTACTTTTTGGACATCATAAACATTGCAAGTAAACGGTGATCCTTGAACTTGACGAGTGCCTGATGTCACCTGAACACTGTGTCTACCAACAGCTTCTGGAGTATAACTAGCAGTATACCGTCCATCACCAAGAGACGTCATTCGAGTTCGAACTGTGGTTCCACCTGGTCCAGCTACGTGTACAGACGGTTCTCCAGCTGCAAATGTGACAAGAAAGTTGTAGGAATTCCTTAGAAAAAAAGATTTGTAATTAGAAGTAGAAGAAATAGAAAAAAGTAAAATCAAATACTGTTACAAAAATTATTATGTCAAAAATATGTTTATATACAATATCTCATAAAATTACCTTGAAATCCTGTTAAATTTATTTCAGCAGGTTCTCCTCTTGGAGTAGAGACAAGCCCAGGTCCAATAGCTCTACACTCTACGGCAGCTGCTGGGGCCGACACGGCACAAGTGAATGGAGATCCTGGTACCGCATGACCATTGAATCTTACTGACAAAGTATGAGGTGCTGCTTCTACTGGCTTGAAGTTTACCTATTATAGAAAAAACAGTAGAAAAATATAACATTTGAATTAATTGTCTAGAAAAAATATTGTATGTGGTAACTACATCAGTATCTCCACCATAGCCTTTTTACCTCCTTCACATACATACTACTTACCTTAAATCTCGCATTGCCTTCACTTTGTACATAGTTAGGCACATTACGTCCATTCACAGCTACTATTATTTCTAGATTACCAGCACCTTAAACAAAAATCAATTTCAATGATTAATTTTGGCTTTGTTATAATTATTTATACAAAAGAAACCACAATTACCAGCATGTGAGGCGTTAATAGTAAATGAAATAGGTCGACCAACCACACCGGGCGCTATATCCGTAACTGCCACTCTGGCAGCGCTATACGCTTTCACGAGGAACGGACTGCCCTCCACATGACCACCCATAGTACCAGCTCTTACCTGTGAAAATAAGCAAGTTCTTGAAAAAATAACAAAACAAATTTTAAAACTACTAATGCTAAAGGTATCATGCGGCCAAATAAAATACACAATTTTTGGTCTTACTTTTATTGTCATGTTTAACATTCAGTATAAGCAGTTTACGCTTATTTGAACCAACAAATGGATAACGTTTATCTAGACATAAATAAGCGAACCTCTGTAAATAACGTTAAATTCGTGATTTAATAAAAATATATTACCTCAATACTATGATCTCCAACATCAATCGGTACAAATGAGATTGTATATCTTTTACTAGCTTCGTTTTCACCACCAGTTTCTTCTGCTGATACCTGTTTTAAAAGCTTGTTTTTATTATTCTGTTGCAGATTTGTTTCTACATCAGAGAAGAAATTTTACATTAGCAGCAAAATATTGTCCTCAAATAAAAATAATAAAAAAATATATCAAAACAGTTAAGTCAAATAAATCTACAGCTAACACAGTGCTAGTAGCATAACTATAAAGGTACAATAAAATTAATATCCAATACCTGAACAGATACAGGTCTCCTAGCAGGTCCCAAAACTTCAACATGTGGCGAAGTAGGAGCGTCAACACTAAAGGTATATGCGTCTCCAACGGACACTTTATCTGGGGATTCCCCCGAACCAGCGCCAATCACACGAGCCGGCGCTGACACGTGGCACACAAATGGGCTACCTAAAAACAATTAAATAATAAAGGCAACTATTATCAATTATTGATTGGTAATTTAATTCTATTAATGACTATGATATTATAATAAGTTATATTCAGATATTTAAAGTGTGCACAATTACTAAACGAGAATTAAAGCTTATACCAATGTTGGAAAATAATCAGTTGGGGAACATTCTTAACGATGACATTCAATGTGATACATGGAGACAATTATAGATGTAGTTAAGGCGAAAGTAATCAAGTTTCTATAAATGAGGTCGGGATTGAACGTCGAATAAGACTACTAAAAGAAACGTACCTGGTACATGATCACCATTGAATCGTAACTCAACAGTATGAGGTCTTGGATCTCTCGGTGTGAAGCTGATAGCATAAGTATGAGCGCCTTGAGCAGCCGCTGCTGTTGGTACTCGACCGCCATTCACTGTTACTTCTAAATTGCCAGGACCAGCCGCCATTGTCTCCACTAAACAATATTATAATAAAATAAACAATCAAATTAGCCAGTTATCTCAGATTATATCAGATTGGACAGGAACATAGAAAAAAGCTATGGCTTCATATTTAGTCAACTTTAGAGAGACAAGAGTGTACTTTGTATATCAAATTAAAATAATAAATATTACCTAAAAATGTGACAGGTTTGCCGACTGTACCATGTGCGACATCTTTCACTCTAATAGCAGTGACGTCGTATACCTGTAATTACAATGATAATTAATTTATAATGATTACTAGTTCCGCTGTGGTTGACATGCATTAGAGTATAATAGTAGCTCACACATACATTATAACCGTTAATAACACAAATTTGAATTCATTATTTACCTTTAAATGAAAAGGGCTAGCAGGAATAGGCGTAGAATCTACCAAAACGTTGAGCCTATGTTCGCCAACTGCTCGTGGTACAAACTCTGCTCTAAATACACCAGGCCCAGTCGCTGACACGGTGGCAGGGACTGAGGCGCCATTTGGACCTGCGACCGCTTATCGGTCAGCTCATCGCCACACCCTAACTAACTCCTAATCTTAACTTAAACTTTTCTACAATACCTAGATTACTTTTTATTTATTTTTCTAATAATTGAACTTGTTAATATAAAAATCTGTTAGATGATTCTAATTTTACTAATAAAAAACTAATTGCCTAGTATGTATACCTAAACTTTGACCTACTTAGTTAGGAGTTAGGGCAAAGCGATGAGCTCTTTAGAAAAAAAATGATATTGTTATAAAATATTGGTCATGTTAATTAAAAATCTGAAATTAATTAATAAGATAATAATGTATGTTTAAATTAAAATAAATGTTTATATTAGTAATGCCAAGCATAGATTTAAAACTTTTTTAAATGAAATACTAAAACTGTATTCAGAATTTAAATTATTTCATGAAATAATCTATCTATAAACATATCTATAAGGACCTGTAAGAGAAATAACACTAATAAATACTTAAATAGCATAAGTATTATTGTTGAAAAACAATTGCACTCTCTTTCCGACTGATGACCATATCAAACGAAGTAAGTATCTAACGTTATAAAAATGTAATATAAGAGACTATTATGTATAATATCATTAAAACTAGATGAATGTACAAATAAAATATATTTTTGGAATTTTTCAAAAGTATATAAAATAAAAATGGATACCTTCAACATTAACTTCAATTTGATCGAGTGTGGCAGTAGAATGGTGTAAAGTGAGCGCAGTGGGTCTGTGAAGTGGTGCTGGTCCTGGCAATGTGACCCTGGCACCAACTCCACTACCTTCTGTCACTTCTATTACTAGAGGACAGCCAGGTACACGCATCTGAAATTAATAATTACAGACTCAATTTCAATAGGAAAGCAATTTAAACAAATGGTAAATTTCTGATATATTTATTTAGTACTCAAGCATTTCAGTGTGATCTATCTGATGTTAAGCTAATTGCAGCTCAAAAACGGAGACATCTATTGATACAAAGAAATGCCTATTTGTAGTGATCATAACCAATTTGGGCCAGTGTGGACCATCTTATTGATATACTTAGAAGCTGATCTTGAAACATGACTACTTCACAAATGTTACATTTCAAAGGTGGACTTACACTGAATGAGGAGACTGTCTTAAAAATTGTCAACAGTGTACTACCACTCTTTTCATTTATTTATATGAATTCATGTTAAGTTTATTTTTGAGAAAGAATTTAAGATAAATATTAACTACCTTATTAAAAGATACATTTACAATATGATCACAAGCTTCTGTTGGTGTGAAGGATACTGTAAATCTTGCGTTTCCCTGAAATAAAGTTTTATATAATATTATAGTTAACTAGTATTTACTAGTACAAATTAATATGCAACTTTTATGTTTTATTCAATCTCACCTGCGGATGAACTTGTGTTGGTATATTCAAGCCTCGTGCAGCAACTGTAATCTCCAGATTACCTTCGCCAGCTTGTGCTGCATCTACTGCTAACTGTACAGGTACTCCGACTCTAGCGGACACGCCTCCTGTTACACTGACTAGTTTGCCATCATATGCTTTACAGACAAATGGTGTGCCCTATAAAATACAATATTTAATTTAACTGTAAATTCCAATTGCAGAAAGTGCTATGTAGAGAGCTCCATGGTCTCCATTTACCCCGAAGAGGCATAAATTTTTTAAATATATGGCAACTTAGTTTAGAAGTAATAATAACATGTAAATATAAAATGACCATACACAATGGTTTATAAGGCTTAGGTAATTGTTTCTGCCGCTGTGGGCAATGAGGTAGGCGAGAACAATGAGTACTTACAGGCACTGGCTGATTATTATAATGTGCAGTCAGTGTGTGTGGACCGACATTTCTTGGAGTAAAATTTGCAATTAAACCAGATACTGCGTCACCGGTCATTCGTACTGGTACTTCTCCTCTTGGGCCTCGTACTGTCACTGTTAATTCCCCACCACCAGCTCCTTCTACTCTTACAGAACATGACGCTAACTCTCCGACTGGTATTAGTTCTAAAATAACATTTATTATAATGTAAAAGGTAAACAACGTTCAAGCCGGCCACGCACAAAGTGACATAAGATAACATTTATAAAGACAGCTATAGACTGTACTTGTCAAATAAACAGCGTTTATAAAGGAGGTTCGCTGGGTTGGTGAAGTATAAAAAAATATAGATTGCTATTTATTGAATCATTTATAATAAATATATAAGAGTCATAATAGAGGCTATATTAACTACTAACCGACTTGCGACGTATCGATTGTAACTCTTTGAGCTGGCGCGACGTGGAACACAAATGGCGATGAAGGTACAGGTTCTCCGTTAAATTTTATGTCAACTCTATGAGGGGTGGGAGTTTCAGGACGCCAGAAAACTAAACAACGTCCACCTCCCACTACCTATAAGCAAAAATTAAATACTTGTTTAGAAAATATTGCTTCAATATTGCAGTAAAGCTTCCTCGTACAATAATGAAGGAGGTACCTGTACATGATTGGGAACTTCTCCCTCGTTAATTGAAATTTCTAATTGCCCTTCACCTGCAGCACTAGCATCAACTGCAATATAATAAAATAGTTATATCCATTTATTCATACTTACATCCAGAAACACGCATTCATCTGATTATATTTATTCACCTTTAAATTGACTCTGTTGTCCTACGACAGCACTGCCAAGATCGGTTACTCGTATAAGACTGGCATCATATACTTTAGCCACGAGAGGACCAGCTGCTAACTTATCTCCTCCAATGGTCACCTAACGATTAAAAATTCAAATAATAAATATATAAACCAATTTGTTTTGCCATTATTACACAATTATTACAAAATGATAAAAATAATAGCTCTAAACAATAATCTTCAAAGTCAAAAGTGTTGAGTTGTAATTTCAATTTGGCCGATCTGGCTCGCAATCTTTGTCTCGATGGACCCATATCAATCTTTCGTTTTGACGTCCCGTAGAGGGCGATGAAGCGCCAAAGAAAAATTAAGAATAAAAAGAAAACTTACATCAATCAAATGTGTGCCGACTTCATCTGGCGTAAACTCGATGCGGTAGACGCCTTGACGTTCAGCTACGTCGATCACACGGGCTGTCACAGGACGCCGTGATGGGGCGGTCACTGATACGCCCACCTAGTTCAAACAAAGAAACATATTAGATGGCCAAAGAAATATTTAACAAAAGTAGTAATAATTACTATTATTCGCAAATATGGTTTATCTAAATAAGTACGTTTAAAAATATTGGCATTTTTTTTAAAACTAGCCTCATTTTTATTAAAACTTGCAGCCCCGGGTGACGTAGCTACTTCGAAAACAGCTGGCACTCTCGCTGGTATCAGTCTAGTGGGCTCTCCTCCACCCCCACCCGCTGGACCAGCCATCACTTCCACAGTCCACGGAGAACCTGAAATAAATACATAATTTGCCTTTCTCATTGTGTAAAAAACCTTGATGATATAAAAATAAGTATAAAAAATGTGATCGTATGGGCAGGTAATATTTGATCGTAAAGGTAGATATGGTACAGTCAGCACCAAAAATATCAGAACGGAAAATTAAACGAGCATAGTACACGACAACTGCCATAAAATGAATTTTATTTACTTAGGATATAATTTATTTTTCTCGGATTTTTTTTTGGTTTTGTTTCACCTGATATATTTGACTCCAACTGTACACCTGAAGTTTATCTATATTATAACTAGAAAGGGCTTAAAATATTATGTCTCGCAGTGAAACCTTTACGACTATACCTGTCCATAACAATACTGTCTTGTTATATTAACTATAAAACAATTTTATTATAGGGTATAAAATTATAACAAACTAGAACATTACGATTTAAACTTAATTATTTCTATGAGCTAGTGAAATTGAATAACGAACTATTACTTAATAAAATATTCCTTGAGTCAAAATAGCAATTTTTAAAACATTTCTTATTGTCTTTTTACTGGAGTCGCCACCGTTAACTTATAAGTTCACGGGATAGCTGCGTTAAGCTTAGGTACTTCTAAGTTAATTTCAAAAGGTGATAATGCCTCGAGCGCCATTAATCTACCAACTATTATTAAAAAATAAAATGTTAAATTAACGTAAAAATGTAATAGTTGGTCAAGTAGGTAACCGTGACTCGACACGCTTATCCAACCTTAGGCCGTTATAGAGTAGAGGGACGGCATTCTATAAAACACGTTAGATTGTATCAAAATACATTGCCAGTTATTAACGAGTTAAACTTCTTAATAGTAACGTTAAACACGCAATGTATAACTAAGTAAGTATTATTGTAGGGGATATACGGGAATTAGTTAACGGTTTCGCTGATTAGTAAGGAGTACCAGTTGCTGTTAATTGATATTTGCATGCTCTTTAAATTTCCATATCATTTACTAGTACATAGCTGTTTAGTGGAAAATGTTTGGATCTTGATTTTACTTTTCATTTATACTATTCATTTGTTAAAACGTTGAGTAGATAAATGAGATAATTCGAATATACTCAATCAATTTAATTTAAACATAAACAAGCATCATCGATACTAAATCGAACTGCGTTATTAAAATTGCATGCGTAATACCATTGCAAAGAGTATATTTTCGTATATATCTTACATGTAAAACAATAAAGAAACTGATTGAAAAGCAAGTTTTACAAGGAATTGATTGCGGGTGCATTCGCAAGTTGCGAAATGAGTGTCATTTTATACAAGCGTCTGCTATTATGTATAAATGTCATCTATAACTATGCAAATGATGTCGGCATTGAGCATTATGAATGTTTTTGAATAATAATCATGTTCAAATACATTAAACAACATTTGGTCAAGTCTACATTAAATTGCACACTAGGTACGTACGGTAGGTACTTTTGCATTACATGTTAAACGGGTAGATAAAAATAAATATATTTTATGTCGTACATTAAAGAAATAAATTTACCAATTAAGTAATAAACAAAAATTTATTGCCCTTTCAAGTTGTATTAAAAATATGAGGCTGAATGAATATTGAATGCCGTGCCGCGGCGCACTGAAGTAGAAACGATACGAAAGGTCATAAATCGCCCAGTTACTAGGCTATGGAATTGACAGTAAGATAGTCTACCTACTTCTATTTTCTGATTGATATACCTGTATGGATTATTAAACTTTTTCTTATCCAAAAAAATTTTAAGGAAATATCCACATATATGTTTTTTGTTAATCTATATAAGTAATAAATTAGATACGACTTAGAATGTAACCTATCTTAGTAGAGAAAATTATTCACAAAACAATGTCGAAACCACAAAATAAATGATCGTGACCAAAACCTGTAAATCAAAATGTAAATACCAATATGGTTTCCAAAAATACACGGACACAAAGCGGGACTAACCAGTTCACATATAACATAAAATATTCTAAGCCACGATTTTTTAAAAAGAAAATTTAAACCTACTTATAAGATAGATGATGCTATTAAATAGTGATAGGTTTTCATTATTATAAAACAGTTATCTAAAATAAATTTAATTTTTGTTACTAACATATTTATAGATAAGAATTAATTAATCGCTTTTAAATTTCAAAGAATTTGTGTGGAAATAGTCGTGTAGAATGAATTTCCCAACAATATATTTTCAGATATCACGTCGCTCAAACCACTTAAAATTTTAAACACATATCTTTTAAATATAATGACCTAACATAACATAACACAAGACGTTTTAAATTATATTAAGCACGTGACGTCACGACGAGATTCATAAGAGTGAAGCCATTTAGCTCCGGAAGACATTATCCACTTTCATGATTTCATGAAACATTTGAAAGATTACGACATACAGTTGCGAAAGAGAATGAAAGTGGCTAATATGATACGAGCACAATCGCCGAACGACAATCGCTAAATCTTTACGGTTGAAGTAAATTGAATTATAAAAGTAATGTTATCGCGTTATTCAATTGCGTTTTTTAATTTTTGTCCATTTTAAATTGACATGTTGTATTTCTTTAACGGCTCTTTATATAGACAGTAACGATACTCCATATTATTTACCAATAATTATTATGACATTAGTATGTAAGTGGACAATGCCAGTATACAGCAGCTAAATCAAATTAATAATTATTAAATTTATTTCATTTATATTTGTATATGTATTGAATTTATAATTGTATATTTGCTAAAAGTAAATAAATAAATAAAAAAATAAAAAAAAAATTTCCTTTGTTTTTTTTTCAACGTACTGCCAACGTACAGTCATATGCTATTTTTTCAATAAAGATTACTATTATGTTCACTGAATTACGAAATTATGTAAAAAATATTTTAAAATAAAATAGCGGTTTGCATTGGAAAAAATAAATATAGCTACATAAAAATCTTTAAACTAGTGGCAATTTAGAATCCAATTAAGCTAATTAGTTTTCGAGTTACACCTATTTCGAAACCTTCGAGTTTGAGTTAAAAGCGTTTTTGTAATGCAACACTGCAACAATAACAATTAGTACAGGGTATTTAATTTGTTTAGTAATTCCTTTTACACACCTTCAAAGCAACTCATTTAGTACTTACTCACTTACTGTATGAAAACAAATCTTTGATCTATTTATTAATTTCTACATGCATCTAATAACGATATCACAATCACAACAATGACGATTTGCGAGCGTGTTGATCGGTAAACGTGATACATTTTGTAAAAACACCGCATCCGAATCGCGATGTTGCGGCGAACCCGCCTCGTTAGGATGTTCGCAAATCGCCGGCGTACTAACAATTCGCTATTTTGAACGAATATTTTAAATTAATTTTATAATAAACTTTATTTGGAATGTATTTTAAATATAAGAATGTAATGGCGTAATAAATTGGTCCATTAAAAATTAATTTTAAACTACAACACTGTATTTACAAAACTAATTAATAGACAAGCAACAAATAACAAACACTTAACAAAAGACATGAAAGAAACGTGCGAAATGTCATTGCCAACCAAATCAAGTGCAATACTACGCGAATGTGTCAGTTAATGCATTACAGCCACGAGTTAGGATGTTGTATCATTGTTAGTCATTGTAACAAAGTTTTTGTTAACAAAATGCATTGTCTACAGTGTCTACTGAGACGATAACCGAATGAATTTAAAACGAGAGATTCCCACGCAGATATTTCCATAGAACAATATCCTCTATCTATTTTACTTGACAGCCGTTTTCAAGGTGAGCATCTTATGCAGGACGGGTGTTTACTATGGGGTATTTAAATGCGCAGTAATATTTGAATCATGATCGGAATCATTCTATCAACTTGAATAGTACCTACATTTTCATCTTATCAGGTGTCACAGCGGAGATGGCTGCTGAAGAGATTTCCCTACGATAGTACGTAGTTGTCTCCACACACATTAAGGATATATGAATAAATATATAGTCGTGCCTATATTTATTGAAAGTTTTTGCTTATACCGAATCGAATCACATATTAATTTAATGATATGTAAAATGAGTGGGCAAAATGTTTTCAATTGTTCATTGTTTCTTGTGGTTGAATAAATAATGAATAATTTGTAAGTTAATTGCATATTTTCTTTACGAGTAATCGCAGATGGTACGTAATGTTTACTTCTAAATTGTGATTCATTTTATTGTTGTTTAATATATTATTTGTAGTGTACCTAGTTATTGTCGAAATTATTTGGATGATATATTCCGACCTTTCGAAAACTTTACAGCTGACGTGATCGCGGTGAGATTGAGGTGTCGTCAAAGAAAGTCGACTAAATCAGTTAAAGTATTTTCGTATAAATTATCATTATAAAGTAATACATACAATAATTATTTAAGCGTTAGAGACGTGACATTTTAATTGTGAAATTTGTATGCGGTTAACACACAGGGCACACATTGTTTGCATAACTGACTACATTCCAAGCATTCTGAGGCAAGCAAGTAGGTTTTGACCACAAATGCAAATGTTACAGCTACATGCTGTCATTTACAGACTTGTTTTTAGTTAATCCACCTATGGAATTAATTCCAGGCATTGCAAATATAAAATAGACATATTAAAATTGATTTGCATTTTAACAAAAATAATCATAATTTGCATTTTCACCAATAACCTTTAAAATCCAAGGGATTTGTAAGAAGTTTGGTTTTCACTTAAACTTTAATTTTACATATTACATGCCAATTTCAATGGTCACTTACTTTGAGTAGACTTTAATTTAGTGGGTTATTTAGAGGTTGTTGATGAAAACCATTAAAATTCAAAATAAGGCGCCTAAATAGGAGTAGAATTAAGCAGAAACTAATGTACGCAGGGCGATGACGTATGAATGGTTTAAGTAAAATATATTGAATTAGTCTAGTTCTTTGTGGGGCTACAATGAACTTGATATTGTTGTATTAGCTATTTTTGAACAAACTTTTATAAAACTCGAACGAAAGAGAAAAAACTTTATGTACAAATTGTTCTTTACAGCCACAAGAACACCGAAACTCCACAATAAAGTTAGTGCAGCTATGATTACTCAGAAAATACCCTTAGAAATGAAGTTAAATTAAAGAAAGATAATTGTGAATTAAATTTGAAGAAATGGCAACACTGGTAACTGAGAAACTTGCTAATGGTGGGGAACAGTAAAAGTTTTTATCCACCTTAAGAAGTAGAACGTTATCTAACTCCCAAGACTGATATTTATTTAACTGTCAGTGAAATAAGTTTTACGTTTCAACAAATCATCTGCATCATTGCCTCTATGCACTTTACAAGTATTCTTGACGACAGTTAAGAGTACTACTAATAAGGAAACTTGGTAATGCCATCGTCAGACACGCAACGGGAAATTGTTCAATTTAAAATTCATTTATGAAAATGTACAAGAGATGATGTTACAAACAAAATATGTGCGAAGTATGTAAACCAAATGGGACACTAGGATACCTACACACATACCTACTTACATACTTTAATCTAAGTGCATAACTAAACTGAAAAACTCTTGCGTTTTTTCTTCGAGAAGCGTTTACAAGCCTTTGCCGCAACCTCGAATGCGTCAACACTAATAATTATTATACATTACGTTAAAGCTATATAATATTGTAACATTTAAAAACATTTTGTATTTTACATTTGTTAACATTGGTCCGTTGTGTTAATGCTTGTTTCTAGTGTTTTCGATATTTTTATAGGTGGTATTAATACTATAATATGAGTCTTAAATGAAAAAAAAAGGAATGAAACACTGAATTAACGTTGTGCTACAAACGCGTGTCTTCACTTACAATTAAGTAATGCTAAAATAACGGTCATACAATTAGTTCATTTCCTTGATCAGTATAGCCGCTGCATGACAAAACGTTTTCTATAAGTTTGGCATTTCATAACTGTGTTTTATTCAGTTTAAATCAATTGTTTAAATACAAGTATCGGTTATTTCCTATGATGACAACGTTCAGCATTGTTACTGACCTCATTTTCTAAAAAGCTAGCCACGCACATTTATTGTGAAGCAAATCCTTCAGCACTTTGAATAATAAATCCAAAATATACCTTATTTCTTTGTAATAGAGTTTAAATGAACGCCCCCGCATGAGATAACTGGAAGAATAGCTATACAATCTCGTCCGTTCTCCATACTCAAACGAATATTGAATGCATGTCAATGTGTCAAATGGAATTGCAAAGGCTTCTTGTTGACATTGTGAAAAGAATCGCCTTTTACATT
The DNA here is from genome assembly GCA_028551675.1 of Tineola bisselliella. Lineage (NCBI taxonomy): Eukaryota > Metazoa > Arthropoda > Insecta > Lepidoptera > Tineidae > Tineola > Tineola bisselliella. The sequence goes on along the minus strand of JAPWLS010001485.1, from coordinate 64,471 downwards.
TATTATTATGAAAGTACTTGTTACATCCGTGGATGAGGTACTATTGTATATTAAATGTTAATTGGTTTAAGTTATAATTTATAACAAGCAATATACTCATTAGTTCCTGTAGGTACTATAATAGTCCATTTTAATATAATAAATACAAAATCTTTATAAATTATACGTTAGTATTATTGATGAATTTTTTGTTATATATTTTATTTATTTATATACAATAACAAAACTATTTTGAATTTCAAACATGTTCTTAATTAATAATTAAATTCTGTGTCAGGTTGAAACAAAAAAAATCCCATACAATTGAGTGCCAAAATTCGGAGAATAGACGACGGTTAAGAAGGCGGTGTAGGGGTATTAATGCCAGTAACGTAGAGGCTGAGCGTACATGGGAACGTGACTAGAGTAGTTGGCCTCTATAGGCCATTCCAAACGATAAGCTTAAGCTTTAACTAGGAGACAATGTCAACTGACCTTACCACCAAGACAAACGTGTCGTCGTAACAAATGAATGCTGTACGTATCCTGCATACCAGACACACTGATTTATAGTTTTTTTTGTCAGTAATTATATTGATTAAGCTAGATATGCATAAAGTAAAATATCAATTCCATTTACTAAGTTAAATAAGATATTATTTCTAACATGGTTTTAAAAGCTTATCTAACAGAATGGTCTCATTGAACAATAATAACAAAGATACGGTCGTTATTACAGACCAATGTCATAATATAAAACTAAAGAAACAGTGATGTGAACGCAAATTAATTACTAAGAGATCGGTTACAATAAAGATTGAATTGTTGAAGATTTTGTTTGTACAAAGAATAATTTCTGAATTGAATCTAATAACATAACATGATGTAATCAAATGATGAAATTCCTAATTAAAATTTCATAATATATATAATATATTAAAATATTTAAAAGGCTTTATTCGTATTAGTATCGCTTTCTCTTTGCTTTTACATAGCTTTAACATAGATGCAAAGCTTCCGAAAGGTCGAATTAAATTAACCAAAATAGTAAGTGACATGAGGTCTTTTAAACAAGTTAAATTATGCAAATGACCTCAGAGATCGCTGCAATTATAATGAAGCTGCTGTCTTTTGTTTTTATGTAATAACAAATATAAAACGAATATGTTAATATTATGTATGTATATACTTAAAGTTAAATATAGAAATAATCACAATCATTTTGAAGAAAGAAAATGCATATGAGAGAAAGTGAAGAACCCTAAACGCTTTCACAAAAGCGTAACAAACCGTATTGCATGCCTGTTACATTGTAAATCGTAATATTCTATGAATGGCCCACTTTGTTATGGACAGCCGGTCGCCGGTTGCCAGCAGGTAGTAAAGTTTTCGCAATGCATCTCGTTCAGCCAGGTGGAATGAAACAGGTAAGTTTGCAGTTGTATTGAGTGACGCACCTCAATGCACCTTTGCTCGGTATCAAGTTCTTTGTATGAAATTGTACATAATAATGATGTTCATTAAAATATTAAATGCCAACGTTTTTGGTGTTTTACTTTTAAAACGACATTTAAAGAGCAAGTTTATTACTTTCTTTTTTAAATTTGTTTATTATGTGTTATACACACGGCAGCTAATAACCTTCATCAATCAGCCTACAACATTTATTCTTAATAATTTATATTTACCTAATCACTATAATTACCTTTTGAATGTACATTACAATAAATAAATTATAATTAATGTAACTGTATATTATATGTATGTATAACATAAATGTATCCACTATATCATAGGGATTTATCATGTATGAATTAGGGCTGTGATAAGCTCACGGTATTATCTAAGCTGTCATGAAGAGTCAAAGCATAAGTTAGTGATGACATTTTAATCCATATTATAGAACCTAATCATACAGCCTATACGATTTTATAGGAATATCTATGTTAGGTTACTCCAATGGCCATAAGACTATGTGAGTTTATATAATGATTATATATTACCAAAAAAAATTATAAAAAATATTTTATGAATTTTTACTTGAGAAGTACAGGGTGGGTCAGAAAAAATCGCAATGTCGTTTGTCTGTTAAAGTTCCCGACCGAAAACCAATTTTGTCTTCGGTGTGCTTTAGGGCAACTGGATCTACACTAAATGTGAATGTATACCTATAGTTTTCTTTTACCAGCCTTTTGAAATGTGGGAGACTAGTCATCAAAGGATTTGAATACTAATAGAGTAAGATTACCTAATGAAGTAATGTGTAATAATGAAATAGATATTTAGTTTTTGAAATAAGAATGTTTGTTAGAAGTATTACGCGAACTATATTACGGGATATATGTATATTTATAATACTTAATGTTACTTTGGAGAAAAGTTACTTTTTATAATGATGCGTCAAAAACTCTGAAAAGTTAATCATTAAAGCGAATTACATAAGAGAATACTATTTCATGAGTAGCTATCAGATATAAAGCTGGTATGGCTATAAATGGTGAGAGTACGGTATTAGTTGCTCCCATTAAGCCTTTTGGGATTACTGGCTATTCATCAGAGGCGTTTAATAGTTCACTTGACCAGTTTTATAGCAAACACAAATTTGTGTACCTATTCAATGTATAACAAAATATAATACTAAAACCCTAAAGGTTTTTTAATCATATCATAACTATATATACTTTTAAATAACTTTTGTTTCATCTATGAATTGAAAGCGAGATTGCTCTGTAACAACGGTGAATTATCATATAATAATTATACTTGAAACTGCCAATAGGATGAACTGAAGATTACAGTATTAAATCAGCGTTAACATTTATAGATATCTATTATTTAAACTGTCTAAAAACTACTTCCTATAAATTAGTAACAGGCTCCCATTTATTGTAGATTCTCAATACAAATGGGTTGCTCGTGAAATCAGGTGAAATCATTTATAGTACTTATAAAACAAATCTAAAATATATTTTCAGTATAGTTAGCATGAATTCCAAGTGTAACGTACTGTAACGTTTGCATATTTCGTCCACAAACGTAAACGTAAACGCAGTAATTGGTGTTAATTATTTCCAGGTGAAATTGATGCTGATCAGTATTCGCTTTATTTTACGAGTATATTTCCGAACTATCTTTGTGAGCTTTGGGTAGGCCTCTAGCACACCCAACCGGAGCCGATAACTATAATTTATATGGAAATTGTGTCAAAATATTGGCTTTGATCATGTGAGTCGGCATTACTTGCTATCACGTAATTTGCAACCTTTATGTAGTAATAATTTCTTAGTAAACAGGTAAAATTTTGAAATGAGTTGCTCACCTCATAAACAAATGGGTATAAAAGTGCAAATAATATTATAAGTATAATAAAGTATGCGTGTATATGTCTAGTTTCGTAATTAAAATTCGATTACAAACGTAGCATCTAGATTCTAGATCATAGCAGTTCTGATGCAAGTTGAGAAAATTCTTTAAGGCACTAATTATCACCGACGGATTATAAAGTTTAACTAAACTCGCGTTGCATATAACATGCAACATGTATTTTTATTACAAAATTGATGCGATTCTCACTGTTATTCTCAACATCATAAAGTTTAAATCATTCCAGCCGATGTAGTCACGTTATGCGGTAATTTAAAAACTAGTTTTTTCTGTAGAACCATTCGAAAGCTTAAATTGTGAGATTCTCGACAAACTTTGCTTTGCGGTGCTGAGAAACGTAGCCAGCAAATTGTTTAAAATGTTATTTTATGAAAAACTTCTTTTTTTTTACGAGAGCAAGTTTGTTCTGTTTTAAGCCACGATTTTTTTTCCTTTTCTTAATTTGGAAATAAATAAGCTATAATCTGAAATGCGACCTCTTTATTTTAAATCTCATTGCATACCAATTCGAATGGAAGTAGGTTTCTTATCAGTGAAGCTTATATGGTGCCAAGGACCGTAATCTGGTTAGCAATTTGCATTACACTTGGGTGTGCACTGTGCATGTACCTCTATACAGTGAGTCTCAAACGAATAGAAAATAAACTTTATTTGAATGATTTTTAACTTGATGATGCTTTCTCTACTTATTCTAAATTAAAATAAAACAAAGATATGTGTACCATACTTTGTATTAGTTTAAATAATATCTTAAAAGATCACGAAATAAAACTAAAATTAAGTAAGTGAAATTATTTTAAACATCCATAACTCAAAAACGTATTTGCTATAACATGACTTTCATTATGCGTCTGGACTTCATCACCGTTGTCATTACATGCAAATGTGGTTTGTGAATGGGTTTTATAATAGGAGTTATAATTATATTGCATTAAATAATATAACAGCACTTTCACTAAGATCGAACTAAATTATAAGATAAAAAGAAGTGTTTTAAAAGATGAAAGTTATTTCTGTGTGTTGCAAAATTACCAGTCGTTTATTGCATGATGTTCAAACTAACCACAAGATTAAGAATGGATAGGCAGTTTATTACAATTCACGTAAACCAAAATCTTACTTTACCAACTGCTTCATTTAATGTCATTGTGAATAAGGAATGATTAAATATAATAATTATCTGTATTTTCTAATATTGCTTTCGTCGAACATTTTGAAGGGTATAATGTGAAACCTATATTTTATCTTCACTAAGAGCATTTAATTTATTTAAAATATATTCTGAAATTAATTAATAAACTACATATATTATAATAGTATGCTTCCTGATTAATGACTGACGATTCTTTTGTTTTGGAAGTAATTTATTTCCTGTCATATTTTTAAATTTAGAATGAATTTGTTGGCTGAATACACCGTTGTGTGTGCATTATACACGACTATTATATTTGATTGAGAGATTCAAACTCGCCCGCGGTTCACTTATGATCGTGTTTGCAATCACAGAACAATACTTACATTGGAATTTAAAATAAAACTGTTTCCATTATCACGATAAAATTATATCGCATGTGATAATCTAAGGAATTTCCTTATAGAAAGTTTATTGAATATATTACGTGCGTATTCTTATGCAAAGTGAATGATTTCGTTAATTTATGAGCTAACATTTCTAATATGTATGTATTATAGTAGTCTATCGACGGATGGATGGAAATCATTAATTAGCTACAAGTTGTTTTTTAAGTAATTAGATATCATTAATGTAAACTGTAAGTTTCATAAAATAAATTTGATTTACTACAACGTGATATATGTATTATATCATATTAATATGATATGTAAATACATTTATAAAAAACACAACAATCGGTTTAAAGTTTATTTTATTTTGTTACCTATAGCATAAAAAGAAAGCGTAAAAAATTACTTTGCTAAGCTTACGTTTTGTCTGACCTTTTCATTGAGTTAAATATATTAGACAGAATAAGATGCCAGGAACAATGTTATTACACTAATGTCAATCAGTCCAGTGGTCTAATGCAGCGTATTCTATGTTTTGTTACATTGATTAATTTTATTTGAATTCTATTATTTTCTCACTTATTTTAATATATCTAACCAAATATTGGTTAGATATAGTATTCATTAGGTTACAGGGTCAAATAACAGTGTATGTATAACAGGTGGTCTTATGACCAGTTTATTATCGAATGTTGTGTTCAAACATTATTATTAAAACAAGATTCGTTATTTAAATGCCTTGTTAATATGACGGAAGGTTTAAATTCGCGTCCAATATTGAACTGTTAATTTTTTTCTTCATACCAGCTCTAATAGCTGCCATGCAAGAATGACCACAACGGCGTCTGCTCAACTGTGATGAATATTTGTATACAAAAAACTTGTACGTCCGTTATTATTGTTCGATGCTTTGTACATTGCAGACAAGTCTTTTATAATTTGCGCATGGAATATTAGAATTTATTTTAAAATAATAATTGTATAAAATTTTTTTAAAATAAATTTCACTTATTAAAAAATATCTACGTTAAGTAAGCTATATTTAATGTAGAAATGAATTAATCGCATGTAAAGTCTTCTTTTATAACGTCAGTAGTCCCCAAACTCAGCAAAGCAAAATAAGATAACAACCAAGTCATAACATTGATCTAGTACTAAAGTTGTATCGTTTTTTAAACAAAAATTTGAAAAGTATATATATAAATTTATTTCTAATAAGAAAATTAATTTTTATCCCTATTCCACAGTTTGGGAATCGTTCTCCTATTGGGTGCGCGTGAGTGTTATTGTATAAAAGAGTTCAACGCACGTGATTCGCTTTGTCCTTGCGCACTGAGATGGAACTGTGTCCTAGGTCCAGGATACCATGCAACTGCTATGCTATTTTTATTTATTACGAAGTAAATTAAAATGCACTTTTGTAAATAAGTCGTAAAATCTGTGTATTATTCAACATGAACAAGTTTTTGTTAACATCTCCTTATAAATATTAAGGTTTAAGGTTTAAGACATTTATTTCCTCAAAAAGAATTACACAAATTCACTTAATTGAGATAAAAAAAATTACAAATAAACATAATGTACATAGACTAAATATATCTTATTGTACTAAAATATTGACAACACCATCACAAGGCACTCAAACCCATTATATAATTGAATACGCATCAGAACTAATTAATATCATAAGTTTAAGTAATTCTGCATCCACTGTTCGACTCAGGTACTTAAAAGGTAAGGCAAAGGTTATGACGTGTCGCACCCACATACATGAATGAATATCGAAATCAACTCACCGTCCAAACTAATGTATACAAGTTTTGCGGCCAAACAACTCCCTAGAGCAATAGAAACTTCTCCCTCGACGTACACTATCTGGGACACTTACTTATGACAATCTATCAACACATAAATCTCACTTTTAATAACACTACACTTAATATAATTCTCGTATAAATCAGCTCAACTGTTCTTGTGGTCATATGAAAAGAACAGAGAGTTTTATAAGATTCTTGACACAAATTAGTATATTTTATAATCACGTAAACGGAAGAATACACGGCGAAAATACATTTTAGAGGCGCAGCGGCGTCACCACTGGCGCGCGCGGAACTCGAATGTCAGTCAGAAACTCGAACGGTGCGCAGGCGCAACTACTGCCCGCGCCCAACCGAGTGACGTCATCATGGTATTCAAAATGGCGGTTTGGAATCTGAGAACCTACATTCGTACTATCGACGTATTATATTATTATTATAGGTATGGCATAATGATAGACTCTGACTGCTTTGACCTTGAAATTTACGTGAATTTGCGTTTATAAAAATATAGTTCATTGATATCTTCTTAGAATTATGAATGGTAGTATCGATGTAGATAATTTACTTAATAAATATAGAACCGGTGACTATATTTATGTAAATACACGTGGACAATCTTTTTTTTAATTAGAGGTGTGAAGTATGTTAATTGTGTTTATGGTTCTACAGTAGGTTACTGGAGATTAAAGGCCGGTAAATCAATTCTGACTTAAGGGCATAAATGTTTATAGTCTCATAATTTCGGACCAGTGTTTTGTAAAATAATCTAAATGTAAATCTAGATTATCTTCGACACTTGAGGAAGCATGTTTACGTTCTTTATCTACGTCTCTTTTTTATTTATAATATCATCTATATGTCGCCTTATATTTAAAGAAGGAATTACCGATATGTGGTATTTTATTCTTACTACTTTGTTATTTAAAATCACATACATATTATACAAAATTTGAGAAAATGGGCTTCATTAAAAAGATTTGTAACTACTGACGAAAGTTGGACAATATATGTATAAACTTTCATATATGCGCGTGCGCCGGCTGACCTAACTTCTAGTGATGTTGGTTCAACAGAATGGCCGTGGTAATGGCGCCGAATTACACGCTCCATGCAAACTGCTGATACACAACGACTTTCTAAGAAAAACACGTGAAGCGATTTTTTCACTTTGATTGTCAAACAAATTGCGCTTTTACTAGCGATAATTGATGTCTTCATACTTCGACGTATTGTACGTTATATTTGTTGCGCTCAACGATGAATTTTTATAAACGGATTTCACACTTATTACTAAATGACAATTTGTCTTAACAAATTAATTTGTATAGTAGAAAAAGGGTGGATTCAGCCCGAAAAAACAAAAATATTTTAAAGACTTTCAAAATAGGTTATTATTTTTTCCACATCCATTATCAGTTTTTGACATACTAGGCATATTCATTAAGGAATATTGATATTTTAAAGTAAGTAATGGAAAACGAAGGAACACAACTTACCCGGTACATGTTCACCTTTGAAGGTAACTTGAACCACATGCGCTGTAGCTGAACGTGGCGTAAACGAAGCGACGTATCGGTGACCGCCGAGTGGACGGACAGAACTAGCTACTGGTTTACTACCACTGTTGGAGACTTCTAATTCCAAGTGCCCTGGACCAGCCGATGATCCGTCAACTGTTAAATAATATATCAACAATTGGTATTCTGAATAGTATTTATAGTGAAGTATTATAGGAATCCAGTCTATGCTGTGTCGGCTCGATGAGACTTAGAGAGAGATTATGTTCGGCTACTACCAAGCTAATCCCGAAACACGACTGGAACACTTCATGGATGTCTCACTTGAAAGTTGTAGTTAATCCGAGACAATAGGCCGTGTTAAAGTAAATTAATGCAAAAAACATTTAGTTTATGTAAATGTCGTACCTGTGAATTCGATTGGTTGGTTTATAATGCCTTTATATGTCGGTGTTATAATAATATCTTTGGCTCCTTTTAGATTTTCCCTTTGAATTGGTCTGTTGAAAAAAGAAATATTAAAAGTAGGTTTATTTTATGACGGATATATTACGTATACAGGCACTTATAGCAAATTATGACTTTGTTGGAATAAATTTAAATAAAAACGAGAAAAATCTAAATTACAATCTTATCTATACCTGAAACGGTGATGCGCTGCATCTGTCTCTGACCTGGCCCCCCCGTTAGGGTCGCGGGGGGGCCTATTGGATAAAAAAGACTGCTGCTGTTGTTGGTGCTTTTCTTCCACACTGCTATATGAGGAATCACGCACCACGTATGAACTTTCACGAACTTCACGTTTGTTCACTTCCTAATGAAATATTTATAAGTTGTATTCAGAACTATAAACAGCTGTTGGTAGCGTCATTTCATTAAATTAAACGATTCTATGCGGCTTATTACCGCGTGTTTATTAACGGGACATGACGCTCTAACAGCTTTGCAGTTATATTGAATGTTGTGCGTAATTAGTATTTGAAAACATTGTCATTGTATTAAAATATCCAAAATAAACGACAAATTAATGTTTAATTAAGCAATTGTTTTACATTTATAGATATTCTCTTTCATAAGCATTTTAATTTTTAAATAAATTTCAATTTATATTTATAAAATGTCATATTCGTTTATCTTAATTATTATTAATAATACATGTAAATGTTAAAAGAAATCCATAAAATGTAAGCACACTTTCATACAATGTCGAAAGACGTAGTTAATGCATGGACCACGTTCTTCCTCAACAAATCAGATCACGTATCACATAACTCATATAACGACATCTGAATGCAATTTATTGTCTTTCTCCAACCACCGAGTATAAGTAAAGTGACTGAAATCGTCTGATTCTTGAAATATTATGATAGTAATATGTCGTACAAAGCTTTCACAAATTTTCTTTCAAACTTCCTAAACACATAAACTGATGTTTATTTATTTTAAACTATGTAAAAATAAGTCATTACAAATTAACTTTTACTGCACGTAGACAATACCAACTTTGTTTTTATATGAATGCTTTTGATCGGGCGATACAATTTTTTCTTGTCAATTCAACCATTTTTTCTCGTATGTAGCTGGTGTATTATTAGAATGTAATTATTAAGAGACATTTTTTTAGAACACACATCAATTTAGAATGAAAAAAAGTGTAATAAAACACAGCTTTAATTATTTGAGCATTCTCCATTAACGATTATTAAAAGAAACATCATGAGAGATGAGTATTTACAAAAATGCATACATAAAAGAACGATAAATATAGACAGAAAAGGTAGAAATAAAAATACTTAAAAGAAAGGTACTAATTCTCAGAATTGAAAATAATTCATGGCATCCAAAAATAACATTGATAATATTATGTATGTATTTTGAAATGACGTTGCTAATATTCAAATATCTTTTCGTGGGAGGGTTTCTTGTGTTTACGAAAGCGGATAGAGAACTTACCCGATAAGTATCAGAGTCACGATCGTCAGCTAATCTATCAAGTTGTCGGTTGAAGGAATCGCGGGAAAAATCCGAAAATTTGTTCAGTTGCGTGTTCCTTTTTGTTTCTCTGTCGAGTGTGCTTTGTCTTGGCCTATCGTTTAAATTGTTTAGAGATTCCAAACTGTAACAATGTTAGAGAAATTTATCATAAATAATTGGATTTAGGGTCGATAACTTAATTCTGGTTTAAGTCAAACTGAGGTCTTCATACCTAATAAAGGTAGTTTATATATCTCACTTAAAACACTAAGAAAAACCATTAGAAAAATAAAGATTAAATTATCGACCTTAAACTAAACTGTAAACTTGTTCGTAAATTCTAGACTTATGCAATTCTTTTCTTGTAAGTAAACTAAATATCCAATTATAGTTTTATTTCAAACACATATTAACTTTAATTATAAAATAATTCTTCATAAGATATACATCACAGGTTAACAGTTATAATGTTTCAGACATTGTAGAAGGCAGCTGATGCATGTCAAACGTGTCAAGGCATAATATGAATATAAACCTTAGCAATAAACTTCCAAATGACAGTCGAAATTGCATACATCATGATATTATAACGCGGCACTACTAGAATATTTTGTATGTTTTAAACAATTTGTAATACAATGCAGTGGAAACGGAAGATACTGAATTGCATAACGCTAGCTAATCGTTTTTAAATTATGTAATTTGCATACCTATTGGCACTGAGCATATGGCGTGTTTTTTCTATGGCATCCCAAGAATCTCGTCTAGAATTAAATGGCGGTTTTCCTCCAGGATCTCCTGTGCCTAATGATGACATTATACAAACAATATATTAATAATTAATTAACACAGCATAATGACTGCAGCGAATTTAATTATAGCTAAGTCAATGCATTAAAAATGTATCAATTAAATTAATTTTAAATATGCTTACATGTGTTTTTATTTAAAATATTTAGCAACATTTTATTATCACATAAAATACTTATTGTTAAAATTGATTACGTCATTGTTTATGTAAATTGTAAAAATGCAAGCCAGAGTTAAAAAATTCTTAGATATCTTACTTGGACTCCCTAAACGTCGCGCTCTATCAGCTTCCAGTGAGGAAAAAGGACTCGAGTCCAAATTATCTTGCGACCCACCATACGAAGTATTATAGGTTCGGCTGTAATTAGATCTTTTTTCCACAACTCTCTTCGTTGTTGTGACTGGACTGTAACGATCTGTTGGGCTGCTCACCCTAAAATAGAATATTATTGAATTCATATTGAGTAGTCTGCGACAATAAGTACCACAATAATGTTATCAGGCAGCAATAGCCTCAGTATAACGGCTTGGGACTATTGTACATTATACACCATGCAGGTTGATAGAATAATTTTCTTATTACCTATTTAAGCTAATCATAAAACGTATTAACCAAATTAAAATACTTCAAAAGTCGTGACGAGACTGGCGAATTCAAAGTTATCGAAATCTTGAACTAAGTCAATTAAAATAAACACGACAGTAGGCCGAATAAAGTACCTACTTACGCTGAATCATGTTCTCGAATAATATCAGTCGTGACTAAATCATGTTTTGAACGCAGTTGTGAATTAATTCCTAATACACTCACCTGTTGATGGGACTAGAGGTCCTATTCAAAGGGCTGTCAGTCCTATATAAAGGACTAGTTGCCCTACCAACAGGACTTGCAGCTCTAAAAGGACTCGTAGCTCTGTAGGGACTCGAAGCCCTATTAACGTCCAACCTCGATCCATTACCCAAATACTTTGTTGTTATTGGACTACCAGTTCGATTTCTCGGACTCTCCGATCCATATCTCGTGTATACGTCCTTTTTATTTACTCTCGATGTGGAATAAGCCGAGTCCGTCATATCGTAACTTTGTTTGTCTTTTATATCTGTATTGAAGGAAGATTTGTAGATGTCATTGGGATCTCGTCGGTCGAATGAGCTCGTATGTTTCGTATTCGATTCATAAAAATGAGACGAGTTGAGAGGACTTTCTGAACGCAATCTTGTTACTAGAAACATATTTTTTATTAAATACATTATTATATTTTACAAATGTCACTTTGTGTTGATTGAAATTATAACTTATTAATGAATTTTTGTTACCTGGACTAGAAATTCTGGCATAAGCTGGAGTAGGACTTTTGCTTTCTCGAAATTTCTTTGATTTAGAACCAACTCTAAACATGTGAGGTGAGCCATGAACATCATACCCGTTAAAATATATGTACAGCTGTAAAATACAAGTCACATTGATACATTATACATTAAATAAATATTTTAATGAAAATTTATGACTATGAAAACGACGTTAATATCACTTAGTTTTGAAACAAATATAATTTACTTACTCATAAATTTATTTTATTTATTTATTTTCTTTGATTAATATGACTAATATATTATAATAAAATAAAATAATTAAAATTTTATATTTTAGAAATCCTATATTAGGTGAGTCGCCTCTTAAAATAAAAAAAAAACCATATATAACTAGGTAGAACAAAATAAATATATCATCCTGATAATTTCTTTCACTCAAAATTCTATTTCCTCGTAATTTTTGCTCTAAGTCAATTGAATGAAGTAATTTTAAATTCATTTGCAGATATTCAGTTCAATTGTAGGTTTTAATATAAACACCTCATATACAAGTGTTTGTTAAAGAACTCGCTAACTACTATGCCGTAATAGTTGACAGAGTGGGTAGTATGATTTTTTCTATCTACTCGGTAGATATTAAAACCAAGACAAATAGGTGTCTAAGAATGGAGTGGCATAATATACACGAAAAGCACCCAAAAGAAAATTTCTTCAAAAATTAATTAGCAATTTTTACATCCCAAAAACTATTAACTGGTGTAAATAGAAAGTTTTATTTATGATTTAAATTGATTTTCTAAATTGCTGTACTTCGCCATTCGTAATAACTTCTTAGAATTCTCTCATGTTTAGAGGTGGATTCCAGACAACACACAAACTTCATAGTGCTTTTCCAACATTCAGTTCACGATTCAAAACTCATCGTCTATTATACAGAAGTAGGAATATTAGACATAACGCTTCAAGTATTTTAATACTTCCTACATTTACTGCAAGTTCTCTTGAACGTATTGACTTTGATGATTTAACATTGCTTTGACGGTTATTTGAAATGATGTTGATATAGTATAATATCAAAATAACAAGCTCTACTCTTGAAGTTGTGTCAGAGATTATTCGTGACTTAAAACTAATACAAAAGACACAAATTACTATTCCGTTTAATTTGATTGATTTAATCCAATGTTTCGAAAGCTTTACAGCGAAATTCAGTCAGAATAAGTGCTCTTATGGAGCAAGTAATAAAAAATGCATTTTTGTGATTTTGTGACTAAAGTGATACAAATGTGGACATTATAAATAATATTTAGAATTAAGATATAAATGAGTAACTCATCAATCGCTACCCCCATTTGACATATGGTAAGGTTGAAGAATTACATTTCCAATAAAGAATCACTTAATTGAATACCTAATTAATTTATATAAATTTATAAACATAAAGTACTTTGTAAAAAGATCGCAGAGTATGGCAGTAGCTTAAACATCGAAGAAAAACATATCAGGATTATGCATGTGGAATATGAAAAGGAAGATGTGGCATTTAAACAAAAATTATCCAGAACCACAAGACGCTTTTAAAACATTTCTAATATACTTTACTTATGGTACAACTTCAGCTTCTAGCTAAATGTATTCTTATTCCATGGGCAATATAAGTACAATATACAATAATGTATTCTTCCAAATTAACTCCAAATTTAAAACTTACCCGATGTTTACCAGCAGCTTTAGGCATGAATGTTGCACGATATTTAGTGTTTGAGAGTTTCTCCAAAGCACACATTACTGATCTTTTATCGTGCACTATATCAAGCTGAAGATCCCCTTTGGCGCCACATCCACTTGTATCTAATTCGAAGGAATGGGGTTTTAGAGGTTCTGCTCCTTCTAAAGCCCCTGGACTTAAGCGAACACCAGCCGGGTCAAAAACTTCGCAGGTGAATGGTCCACCCTTTAGACAGAATAAAGGGAAATATAGCCAAATCATTCGAAGGAATATTTCTTTCTATTTTTCAATTGAAAAGCATACCTGGATATGCTCTCCCTTGTAAGTGATAGCGATAGTCCAGGTGCCCGCTTCGTCAGGCTCAAATGTAGCACTAGATGCAGTGGTTCCTGGGGCTGAAGGTGGGGGATGTCGGGGTTGTAATGGCACACTACGCCCACTTGGTGAATGAGCAGTCACGTCAATATCTTCACGTCTTGGTGCCCCTATATTACCCATTTTAAACGGAATTAATTGCCTGTTATTATTGTTTATTATTTTGTAAATGGAAATGAATTTTATAATGTAATTGATTTACCTGTAGCACTGACTAGAACTTCGACAATACTTCCAACAGCACAAGGCGCCATGCCCGGAGGAGGAACCGTCACTAAACGAGGTAACACTCTAAAGAAATATCTTCCATCGACTCTGTAACAACAAATACAATATTTTATTTAACTAAAACGGTTAATAGGATAGACAGATACCATTGTTGAAAGCAGCTCGTACCTATTAAGGATAAATTATAAAGATATTTAAAATTGTGATTAACGATAATTTACCTTATGTTATCAACAGTTAGCACTATTTCATGCATTCCGGCATGTTCAGGTACAAATTCGCCAGCTCCTTTTGGATCTATCTTCAATCTTGACTCTTGTTCCAGAGGATTAACAATTGATACTTTCACATCGGATATTGACAGGTCAGACGAAATACTCTCCACTTTTATGTATGTCTAAAATAACAGAACAATATAATATAATTATGACGTGATAAAATAATTATTTAAAACATTCTAACTTCTAGTAAATTTCAAATTGTATAAATTCCAACTTACAGGTTCACCGACTCTTCCAGAAGTAGAATCGAGTGCGACACGTAACATATCATGTATGGGAGGCCTTGGAGATACATTTCTAAATTGTGTAGCCCATGCCATTACACCTAAATGCTCCACGTCACTTTGAGACATATCGCGAGCTGATAGAACTGGGTGTACACCTACATAAAAAGCATTTGAGCTAAATTACGCTAATAGTAAGTTTCAAATTTAAATATGTATATACCCATAGATGACAATTATTTGTTGACTTTTTCGTTGTGCTTAAAAGTATTAAATTAAGAATTAAATTGAAAATTAAATGCAAACATTAAAAATATATTTAATTGAAAAATATATCTGCCGTACCTAACTTTTTACCAGCGTCGAGTGCTTGTTGATTGTTTTCCTCCCATCTGGCGGGGTCTCGACGTAATCGAGTGGCCGGCGGTGCGGGACCTCCCATTGAACGTACCAGTTCATTACCCACGCGTCCGTCGTTCCAATCGCTCTACAAATTACCCATTAATGAACATAAACATCCTTTACAGTATAACACCTTAGGTATTTAGAATACTTTTAGTTGAAAATTTATTTCTTTTAAACAAATTTATTTAAAAATTAACTTACGGTAAAGTTAGTAATAGCTCTATCGAGGCGTGAATTAACCCAGTCAAGTGTGCTTTTAGAACCTGCGGAACCAGGCTTCATAAAGTAAGACAAATACGTCATTCCAGACAATTCATCCAACCATGGCGATGCTAAATACTCAGGTTCCAAGACCATTGGGACATCAAATTCACGATGTGCTAGTCTCATTGCTCTACGACAGTTTTCAACTGCCTCGTGACGATCTAAAATAAATTAGGAATATTCTATTATTATTTTATTCTTTTTTCAAACTTATATGTAAAGTATAAAAAACATTTCTCGAAAATTCCTCTCAGTTCAATATTAATTTTAGGATTATTTTAAGTTAGAGTGTGGTTTATGGAAAAAGATTACACGAAATATCTGAGAGCAATAGTCTCTTTTGATACGTCGGCTTAATGTCCAAGTCAGAGCATAAATAACACTTAAATTTATTGAAATGTACGTTAGTGAGTTATCAAGTGACAACAATAATAATTACAAAATGAAACTGCTAATGGAATTAGTCTGTCACTTGTTTAATCTGTAACCTGAGTAAATTTAATTAGGTACTGTCAACAGTTAATAGTAAAATAGAATATCTTACTAAGTTCCTTCCAATGAGGGAACACCCCGGGCTTGCAATAATCCAGGAGGGCTGACAGTAACACACCACTATTCCAGTCTGTTGTTAGGTTGTTGACTCGGCATTCGGGTAAAGCTGATTGCAACCAGGACAGCATTAGTTTTCTGAAATAATTGTTTGAATATTAGTATGTAGAATATTAGTCCAATTAAACTATAAGGAAACGTTGCAAACATAAGAATTACAATAGAAAGAGATGGTTCGGTCATAAGGAAATAGTGGACGAGAGAAAATTGACAAAACAGATCGTGTGAAAGTAAATGTCAGTGTCGGAAGAAGCGCCCTACCAAGATCTCAATGTAATTGGTTATCTACTCAGAAAATCCGGAATAGACATGATCGAAGCGAAAATGCCGTGTAGAATAACATATTTTTTTATTAATAGAACAGTTCCTCTATAAAGTGAAGATGAATTTAGAACATAAAACGATAATGCCAGCGAACATTCTTCTGCATACAATGTTTCGCTTTATGGTTAGAAGCGTGAATTCGAAAAAGTCCACAGATAAAGAGAAACCGTAAAAGTAAAATGAAAATGGCAGTTATTTTAAAATGAGTTCTCTTACAAATCTCCTGGGATCTGACTATGTAGGCTAATCCAACACATTAATTGTGACACTCAGTGACACTGCTCAAACATTTGAATCACGAATTTACTCGTAATTAATATAAGAAACATAAACTCAAGAATAAAATAAGTTGTATCATGTAATGCACGAATCGTAGAAAACAGAACGAATTTAGTGAGACAAGCTTAATATATGTATTTATATTATACAATAAACATTTAAAGAAATATAATTTATAATTAAATAAGAGCCCAAAAGTATACGAAATCCTATCAATAAAAAGTTGTTTCAAATTCGCATCAGATGAAGTTGTTTTAGGAGTTTTTAAAATAACTTTGAGAGGATCGATTTTCGATTAAGCAAAACTTGTGAAAGCCATATCAATCAAGACAATAATGATTATTCTTTTAAACAATACGAGCAGGTGGCTTAGTTGTTAGATCCTAATATTAAAAACTTTGTCGTTTGAAAATGCTTTGATCTTCGAAGTTACCGATATTTTCCAATCTGTCAAGATCTATTACACAATAACTTATTAACATTAAAAATTTATATATAATAGTATTATTAATTTTAAAAAAAATCTCACAAATAATATTAAAAAACTTACCTTGGAGGGAATTTGCTTCTGCCAATTTGGTATCGTACTATTAAAGACCATATTAGTCCCAAAATAAGCTTCAAGTTTCCATTGACTATATCTACATTTCCTGAAAATACAAAAAAAAAAACTTAAATTATAAACTATATAAACTATGTAGGTCCATATATAACGGCTACACAGACTAAACTATTTCTAATTAAAATTCATCAGTATCTATAAAATTAATATTATCACAGGACACTTTGATCTTATACCCTGCAAGGAACGTACTAGCATTACCGGGTACTCAAAGGATGTAATAATTTAATTTAAACCGCACGAGATGTACGACTAATAGGTTGTGTTAATCTCCAAAATTATAGATATAGGAGGGCTGTTTTCAATCAAACTCTTATATAAAAACACGTAAAATTATTTTAAATATATAGTAAATGTCTACAAGCAGCAGTCGCCTTCGCTATCCCGGCTCGTAACTACTAACTACTCCCAAGCTTATATCAAAATGCGATTAGATCTAGTGACAGATGTTAACTTGAAACTTAAAGCGGATAATACCGATCATTAGTTCGTCTTCTATTCTCAAATAATTACGAATTGGTATGAATCAAATATAACAAAATACGAAGTGAAAAAACAAACTAAATATATATATCTTTAAAATTATATATCAGAACCATCTTAAAGGTTAATGTTTACAATTACTACTAAAATAACTTTTAAAGATTCTGTGCTTTACTGTCTTAATTAAGCTCTCTCCGTAGATTAAACAATTGAGGAACTCTGGGAGAACTCGAGACAGGGTTGAAACTTTGCAAGGACTAGAACATGAAACCTCTGCATTAGACGGAAGTAACTATGCATACAGAACAAACTGAATTAAACTAAATCTATTTAATGTTATGAGATTCATATGTTATTCATTCGTAATTTGTAAATCGCGTTTTCGTGTACTGTAAGGCGTATAAAAATCAAATTTAAATTTAAAAATTAAAAATGCAAATATTTACCAATGTTGACAAGTTTTACACCATCGTCTTCAATAGCCTGGAGAGCTGTGGTAACATTTTCAAGCTTATGATGTTGATTCGTCGGATGTGTGCTCCAGCCCTTTAATCTCCGGCCTTGAAGTGCTTCAACTAAGGCGCATAATACTGTACCATCGCGAAGATCTTCTACCAAGTCTACCACCTAAAATACACAATAACACAATGTGTAATAATGCAATATTATAGCGGAAATGATTGCTGCCTAGGAACATTGCCCCAGAGACTGCATTTTAGCTTAACTTCAGAAGATGGCGTATCATAATCTAAAAGTACGAGCTATGAGCGTGGGCAATATAAACTATATATTGCATTTAAAATGGCGCGTAATAATAATAAGAATAATAATTTAATTATAATATAATTCAATCAACGTATGTTGTCGCATTATTCTGCATTCTTTATTGGTAAACAAATAGCTTCCGATTTGATATAGGCATCTCAACGTGTACTGTATGCCAGCTAACTAGTGTTATATTCGTATCATAAATAAATCAATCGTAGTATTAGCATAAGTTAGTTATGGCTGGGTAGTAGTGTCCATCAAACCAAATCCTGTAGGTGTTTAATCGTTCTTGCTCAATTGCAAATAAATCGTTAACTACATGATGTAGGCTAATACGTATTTCCTGTTACCTTAGAACGACATTTACGTCTCTGATTTATGTTTTATTTAATGTTTACTTTATAAGCCCTTTTTATTGGACGGAGACAACCGCCTTCGATATATCGGCGTATTGAGGTGCATCAACTACTTCCAAGTTAATCCAAAAATCCGAATAAGCATAAGCAAGCAATAAGCCCTAAGCAATTTCTGAATAAGTTTTAACTAATTAAAAAGTCTTTATTTTTCTTATAATTCGATAGTAACCTGAATAGAATGTTTTATTAAACTTGATAAAAATACTTACTTTGATATTTTCAGGTTTTAAAGTTTCGTTAACCCAGTTCCTAAAGGTGTTTGCTTGAATTTCCACCCATAAATCTTCATGGCCCTTAATAGCCATTCCTTTGGCCGCTGTTCCTTCTGGACTGCGGGCTGCCAACCCAGCTTGGGTTATCCTCCCTGCTGAACCTTCAGCGGAGTGCGCCCGCAACCCTTGATGAGTCACTTTTAACCCATCCATTTTTTATTAATTTATTGTCGCTGCTTCATTTTCTATTTAAGAGACTGCAATAAATATTAAAGACAATGGATCCTTCTTCTATCACAGTTGTAATAATATTAATCAATTTTAATAAATAATTGTCTAAACTTATATTGAAACTTTTGTTTTAAGCATTATTTAAAATAAAAAACCAAAACCAATGTTCCTAATATAGTAACAAACATTCCTTCACTAATTCGATATGATACATAATAATAATTTTTGATATTGTATTTTCCGCTTGTAATATCGTGCTCTGACTAATTATAATTAATAACAAAACTTTTGCTAGATAAAACTTTATCTGTACGAGTACATTAGTTTCCTCTCTACTCTATATTCGTATTTTTCTCATTTATTTACGAAACATGTGTATGATTTACTACTGCGTAATAAATATAAATACATAAGTACCTACACAAAAAAACACCTAATTCAGAGAACTTGTTAAATTGATTTTAAATTCCAACTTTGGGGTGGATAATTTGATAATTTTCTTGTAACAAAATTGTTAAAATATAGACATAATAATAAATATCATGTTTTACTCACAAGATTCATCTTTATAGTGTAAGTAATGATTAAAGTGCATTTATGACCATATATGGGTTCTCACATGAAGGTACACCGCATAACACAAATCGAGTGGCCGCGGCCTCCAGCGTAACGTGTGAATCGTGATGCCATCAATGTCAACGAAGGACCGGTTCTAAAGAGTCACTCGCAGAATGACGTACTGTCACCCGCCATATGATTGATGTGCTTTTCTTTGCCGTTAAAA
This sequence comes from Tineola bisselliella, assembly GCA_028551675.1. Lineage (NCBI taxonomy): Eukaryota > Metazoa > Arthropoda > Insecta > Lepidoptera > Tineidae > Tineola > Tineola bisselliella. Next base: position 43,915 of record JAPWLS010001485.1, on the reverse strand, counting down.
AGTTTGTTAAACTTCATCTTGATTGTTAGTGACTAACTGTTTTTAGCTTTCACGATAAAAAATTTCCTTACATATTTTCAAATAAAATAGTTTACGAAACTCGTCTTTCATTTGTTTATACAATAATACATACAGCATACACGCCTGTAGAGCTCAGACTAATACTATTATATCAAGTTATTAGTTATTATTTATATTACTTCAATTATAGTTTGAAACTCATACACATCCTACAGTTATATAATATTATATAACTATATAATGCGGATAAAAACTAAATATCATAGTATAAATTGAGAAATTCTTTGATCTGATCAATAATGTCAATAAATGCAAAACTAGTATCGACGCAATAACTTACGTAAAGCTAAATAATTTTACGAAAGTTGGAGTATTTCAAAATCAAAATACTATATACTCCAATTAAATGCGCACATATTAAATATTCAATAGTAACTAAAAAGTGCATATAATTAATTTATTCATAATAATAATAAGTTTGTTTATTATGAATTTAATTGTTTCATTGCCGATATCCATTTGTACAACGACATGTTAACTAAGCAACGACTTTACAATTTATTTTCAAGTAACTTTTGTGTGTATCTACTAGTGACATTTCAGGTTATTCGCGTACATTATTTTGATTAATTGGTGAAAATAAACAAGTCCGATAAAGTTTTTCAAATTTAATAAATCTACTAATTGAGTTTGTTATCAATGATACGTGTCCACCAGATGCTGTTTTGTTTGATAAAACACAATAAACATTATTTAAATTAAAACAATTATAATGCATCAAAACATTAAGGCACTTTCAGTCTATTTTAATCTTCTTGGAGAATAAAGCGTAAGGTTTAAGTTATTATGGATAGGACGGTCTAGATAGTGGGTTTGTGTTAGACTAATGAGCGTGATGCGTGAGGAGGCAGCAATTAGGTAGCGTAAGGGAAGCTGTTACCTTACCATACTTAGTGTCGACTTGTTACTTGAAATGCGGAATCCAATTAAACGTGATTTATGTTTCTTTAATTACACTACAATCTTGAATTATATTTTATAATACATTTTGGAGTAAAATTACTTCGAAAAACATGATTTTAATTTTATTTATCAACTTTCACAGAATGACAAAAAAATCAAAGAAAGCTTAAAATTAAATTCACTTAAATGCTATCACGTTTCAAACGATTATCCGTTATTTTTACAAAGCTACAACTGTTTCGAATGCGATTAATATGGTAAATAAATTATAGATAGATGCATATCTCACTAATAAACCTGACATTAACATGGTACAAGAATATTATTTAATATTTATCTTTTAGAATTCTTATAATCGTTAATTAATTTATATTAAAAATAGAATATCTAAAAGAATTTTGGATTGGAAGTGGATCTGTGGAGACAAAACTTAGCACATTAATATAATTTATTTTATTTGTATAACATTAAGTCATCAGCCTGCTATGCAAAGGTTCCGAGTCCGATTTTCTATCTAATAAATACAATAATTAGGTACTCATAATATTTACTTATAAATATTTATTGATGTATCATATGAGATATAAATATGATAGATGAAGTGAGTCCGAGGATGGGTGTGGTATGTGTGTGTTGTCCCCGTCCTGACACCCATTGTACCATGTATCCTAGTTTGGGGTTGGGAAATTGTATATGTATATGCATTTATATATTTATTATCATTCAAAATATTATTAAAATATTATCCACGAATTAACGCGATATTAATGATAAAATAATAATGATTGATCATAATAATGGATAACATTGTAATATTATTCGGTTTTAAAATTTAAATAGAACTTTCATTTGCATTTTAGTGAAATTACCACCAGTTATACTGTTTTGCAGTATAAGCAGAGATTCTTTACATTATCTGGTTCATTCCAGATCATACTATTTATGCTAATGTTAAGCTACAAATGGCAAAAAGACTTCTTCATATATACATACATGACTAGATATCGTCCCGTATATTGAGCATCATGAAGATTTTAGGTCAAAAACAAAAAAGTTAATAATTACATTTTATTTGTATTAAAAGCAGGTTTATTTCATGGTGTAATTAAATTTTATAGAAAAGTGTAAAGAAAAATTCTAACGAGCTAATAAACTCATCTAATGCCGTTTTTATTAAATATGTAAAATAAATATTTGTTTAATAAAATATTATATATTGAGCTATTAAAGTAGCACCGATATTGTAAGTCCTACATATCAGCATTTACTAAGCTACTAGCTGAAAATTTTTGGATGATACTAAGACGGGGATTATTGATTGCTCTTAAATAAGTAGATTGGTTATAGATGATAATAGAACGAGTACCACGATTCATGAAAAAACATCGATATGCCATCACATTACGCCAGATCTTAAGTTAGAGTACAATCCGTGGGCGGTGGTAACAGTTGTTTCCGCTATGCACTTTCAATAAGGCAAATGTGCATCGTTCAATCCCCCAGAGATTTTTAATAATAATATATGTTAATATAAGTGGGTTAAGATGGCGTGTAGAGCGTTATATCGTAGGTAGCATTTGTCAATGCTGACGACCGATTATAGATCGTCATTTGGTCATGACTATTTTAGTGTGGAAGTATTATGTCATTGTAAACATCAGCTGAGAATTTTGCGATTCACATGTTATATTAAATTTTGTATGTCAACAATGATCTATTTCAATTTTTATTTCACGACTAGTCCCGTCCACTGTTAACTGATGACATGGTATCTCATTGATCTAAGCGTTCACAGTTCGGCCCTCTTCGACAATATTCAACCCATCATATCGTTGTTCTTGTTTAATGAACTTGCCTACATATTGATTGATGTTTATTGTCACCATTATATGATGTCATGTGATGTTCCTGCTGATACTGATGAACTGGTTCCTGAGATCAGCGGGTTTAAACATACAAACTCTTTATGTTTATAATATTAGTATAGATAAAGGATTTATTTCATATTTTCTGCGACTGTTGAATAATGAGAGATCTCAGATATTTCAAAGAAAAATCCATTAGCCATTTCATTAGGTTATTTCATACTAAAAATTTGATATATAAAGTGAATGCAATCCAATTAAAAAACTTTAAAACGCTCTAGTGGAAAGTTCACAAAATAGTAATTCGTCGTTATTATGTGAATGGGACTTTCCGTCTAATACGGAACATATAAACAGGTACAAGTTGCGGTTTTGTCCTCCAAATTTTAGTGATGTCCCTCAAAACATATTCCTTATATCGATTTCAGTCAATAAAATATATAATATTTTTAAGTTATCAATTAATAGAAGACGGATAAAGATAAAAATAATAATTTATTTTTGAAATCTATATATTTTTAATATAAACGACGAGAAGTTCTCGTTTAAAAATTAATAAAAACAATGTCGACACTTACGCTTTCATGAGAAACAATTTGACTTCATAACAATGCGAGTGATCATGATCTTGACTTTGTAATTCTATTTAAAATTCGACTTACAAAATGCAGTTAATACACGCAAAGTGTAAAAAATCTTTTAATAATAAACATGAAGTCATATCTGCAAATGTTGTTACTTTGCTCAACCCACATCTTAATTAAAATTTCAATTATTAACAACAAAACCTACTCTGAGTTAATTATTAATTTATTTATGTCACTGTTACGTTTCGCATTATGTGTTAAATATGTGTAAATCAGGAAGGAGGCTTATGTAAATTAAAATTTACTGTTACAATAATAATAAATATGATATATTAAGGGTTTCTACACACAAAGCTATCAATTAATTTGTAGAAGAAAGAAACGAAACCTTCATTCACACAGAACACGGTTTGGTGTCTGGTCGATGTTACACAGATCGTATAGTGTGTGGACATCACCTGCGTTTTTTATAATAATACTAGCTGTTGCCCCCGACTTCGTTCGCGTAGTAATGAAAATATAAAGTACTATGAAGTTTAATGATGTTTCATATTTAAAGGACGCCTGCCTTTTATGGCAATTTTTGGCAACCTTGGGTTACATTATTGTAGTTTTAGTAAGGATCCTTATTTTTTTCCTGTAATTTATTCAGCCTATATTGATCAGTGATAATGTAACATTCAAATGGTAAAAGAATTTTTGATAACAGTCCAGTAGTTTTTGAGCCAATTCGTTACAAACATACAAAAATACAAATCTTTCCTCTTTATAATATTAGTATAGAACTATAGATATAGATAACATTATTTTATGCCAGTCTGTGTCAGTTATACATATACATAGGTTATCATGTGTACACACAAGAAGCGCTTAATAATTGTAAAATAAGTAGAAATAATTGCTTGTTTCCGCTTGCTTCAATTACCCATAACTCCCTAAAAGACGGTCTCTTATATTGTGCGCACAGCTTCGTCATAGTGACTACGTCGGTAATGCAGTGTTGGTCGGGGTATTAAATTATTTGCAAGTGTCGATGTATCTATTTATTTGTGGTTATATTCCTTTGGAGTAGGGGTCCGGTTATCGTATTATAATTAGTGTATATGTATTTATTTATATACGTTTATTAAATTATTTAAATTATTAATCTACGTTAACTTATGTATTGCAGTGTTAACATTTTTTGCTTATTTAATAGAAATTTGTTTCATATTTTCCCCTTCATAATTTATGTTGCTTTTTTCCACTTATTTTTATCATTATATCTCTGTTTTGTAATATAATATTTTTATTTCAAATGTATATAAACAAACCTATATCAGGACAATAAAGAGTAAGTGCAATGTTTAAACGTTTAATACTACAAAACCATTTTATTATTTGAATCGACAATAATAGCGGTATTGTTCACAAGTTACAATTAGGTTGATAGTGGGCCGCAGCATTAGGTGTTAGTGAGGCTTTACACCCACGAGAGACGATCGATTTGAATGATATTATGGTACTCGAATGAAACGTAGCGAGCGACTTCAATCACTGCTTATTTAATTTAGTAGCACAATAATTTACTGTACACACATCGCATTTTCAAAATGACGAATATTTATAATTACGATCGAACGAAAAACCAAATTTAGTTAGTTCTGAATAGGCCTTTGGTTACTTATTTGATGTTTCTGATGTTTGTTTTTTATTCATTTTTTATACCTAATTAACCAATAAGTTAGATTTTAGAAGTTAAAGTAGTTAAGCCAATGAGAATTATATATTTGCATTTCACTAGAAAATTGTAAGTACCTATATGGTTTATAATTAAATTTGGTGATATGGGAATGTCATCCTAAAATATTAGTAAAAAGGGCGATTTTCTAAATAACTTTCAAATACATAATATCGATCTGTTTCAAAATCCTACGCACTTAATATTCATATGACATTATGTCACCCACGTACATCTTTATCAACGTCTTCCGCATACCAACTTATTATAATTTCATTTAGTAATAAAAATGTAAAGGGTATAACGTTACATTTGTAATGTTATTAAAAATGTTGTCATTGGACTTACAATTCCGTATACAGTTCATTGTATTGTAAAACAATGTTTTAGTAATATCCCCTAGTTAGTTTGAAATTTTAAAACAAATAGAGAAATTATAGTTATATAATGAAATTATGCGACCAGCGGGAATGAGCTGCATTCACGTAACTTGTCATTCGTGTTAGATTGGAAATTACTGTTGATTTACACAACATTTTCCCGAAAATCACTACATTTATTAGATTTTAATTTAATTTAAGGAACAGATTCTGACAATCACTCGGTCAGGTGAGATGCACCTAAACCGATATGAATACCTACAGGAGAAGAAATAATCAAAATGGTCGAATAAGATGGTCCAAAAGGGACATCGATTACGCTCCAGTCTTTATCTACCCATGATCATGAGGCTGTAAATTACAGTAAAATTAAAAACGTAATTAGCAAGGTAAATTATGGAACAATTTTAACTGCATTTTAGTTATTGCTAGCTAATTTACGCTACGTGTGACCTCAAGATACCTACATAACATCAAATATATAACAAGAATAATAAATAAAACTAGTGTTGGCCAGAACACTAGTGTTACACTTTGTTTAGAAAATAACTAACTGAAGTCGTCAAATACCTCAATTTATTGATTAGGTAAAAAAAGTAGACAATACTAATTAGTTTTTCACTCGAATATATTTGAATGGACGATACCATCTTTACTGACATTTCATCTTATTTTTTCTCATATAATTTGCATTTTGGGTTGAAATTATTAGACAATTTTCTTCAGGTACCGAGTTTGTTACTGATGAAATAAATAATTTAAAAAATTGTTAAATACACTTCACAAGTCAACACTGATTTTTTTACGCCTCTTAAGATTATATTGGTTGTTTTGATTGCGTTGTTTAGAAAATAAAAAAAAACGAAATATTTTAAAACACAGCTGTTATTATTTGTGTATTAGCCATTTACATGAAATCTGTTCATTTACTGATCTTATAAATTTCGTCATGACTAAAACAATGAAGGTTTTGACGTCAAGGTCACATGATATTGATAATGCACATTCTAATAATAATCTAATAAGTGCATTTAGAAAACAAACATTTCTTTGTTATTACTTAAATATTAAGTCCAAAATTGAGAAAACCATTATATTAATAATGTATGAGAATAATTAAAAAGAATTCCACACAAATACGATGTTCTATGCTAAACGGAATAAATTTATTCAAAAATAACAAATTAAACATTGTCCTTACACATTCTTAGCATAACCTTAACGCACGTGTAGGCAAGCGTCGGCGTATGAGCAGATCACTCGATGATGTCATTGTTGTGCTCGGTCATAGCCACTATATTGTCAGTTGTCACCCTTTGGTTACTCATTACTCGTCTCATTAACTTTACCATTTATAGGCATTTCAGTGACACACTACTCTAATAAACTTTTGTTATGCAAACGAAAAACCGGTCGTACACACTCTTACTACACCCATTCAACTATAGTTACACCTGTTTCGAAATATTATTCTTGCTCACATGATCGTACACTAACCCACGAATCGTGAGCAAAAATACATTCAAAAAATGTCCAATATTGATTCGTCTAATGAAGGATAATATATTTATATTGGAAATTTGAAACGCCCTTGCTTAGCATAAACTCAGAGCAATAAAGATTATTATAAGTAGTTTTTACCTTATGCAAAATATTTTGTCAAAAATAGGTAATCCATATTATTTCACACATCCCCACACACTTGCTTAATGAGTTTTTCACTTTTATATTAATATTTTCGTAAAATATTTTTGTAAAGAGAATTAGAACCTTTAAATGAATCACTCGCGACGATGGCGGGTGCGGCACTAGCAGGTATGAATGCCTCGCAGGTTGCGCGGGAGGCTCCCTCCTCCTCACGCAAGGCTGCGCTGGCGCCTGCGGTACGCCAAGGCATTCCGACTGTGACGACAACGTGCCCATTTTAGTCTTCGGACATGGTCGATAGCTTCTGAGACCATATGGTGTGGCCTAAGGTACCAGCGTCTTTCTTCTGCGTAAAATTGACTGACTCATGTTATTATTACACATTGAGAAAAATATATCACGGTAAGAAATAAAATTAACCTACCTATTTATATATATACTGGAAGTATTCTTTAATTAGTGCTAAAATTTAGTACATTTGATACGGAACGGTTGGAATTATAACAAACAGTTTTATAACAGTTTGTCATGTGAGAAAGGGTAACGCGTAATTATACTACAGGCATAAATTGTTAATAAATATATAATAAAAGCCCTTTGCAAAGCTCGTGGTATCTGCATGAGAGTTAAATTGGATTCAAGGGTCACTGAAGGTTTAATTTGATGCGGGTTTGTTGGAGGCCTTTTCATATATATATTATAGGTACTTTAAAATACAACAGAATTTAAAATTCTTCAGTGCAGTACCTATTATAGCAATTTCAACATTTTGATGAATGTATTAATTTATATTAAGAAAATAACTGTTGTACCTACATGTAGGTCAAATTTTAAATAGATTTTAAAAGGAAACCCCTCGCATATAAAAATAACAATTCTGCAAAAAAAATATTTATTTTTGGATAAGAGATAAATCTACTCGCGTTATTTGCGTGGATTTCTATCGACGATGAATAAATTTGAATAAACGATCATAGGACAGTGGCATTTGGCCTGCAGGGCGCAGGTGGCCGGAGTCCCACATTGCCATAAAATCCCGGAACCGAAGACGCAAAAAATGTCTACGCAATTTATGCATGTTGGACTTTTAACCTTTTTCGAAGAGAGTTTAGTTATATGGATGGATAGCTTTATCTTTCCTCTTTTTCCCCAATTCATTTTATATATTTTCTTTCATGTTTTCTAAGGAATAAAAGAATAAATCATCTTAAGACATTTATATAAATAAACACATTATAAATACACTAACAAAAAATAAAATATATTTTTAATATTAGTCCAGCGGTGTACTTTATTTTGACCAATGTTACTGCTGTTATCACAAAAAAATAACGTCTACAGAGGTCATCACCGCTATACCGGCTTGAACACTACACTGTGAAAATTGTTTTCTTGGAAATGGCATTACCTCCGGTCTGGATTAATCCCCATCATCAGTCGACCTATAACTTACAATAATACAAATTGATTTACTATATGTGGATTAAAATAATATTTTTAAAAAAGTATTCGGTTTTCACCGACTCCCTTATGTTTTATTAATGAAAGCCAAGTTAATTACGCATTTAATTTTCGTAACAATTTATATTGGTTAAACTGACATTGTATGCAATGAATAAAATTAACATGATATAAGTTACTATAATATTTTACTTCAATAATATTATTATATAATATTTAAGGAGTATTATTATAAAATTATACACTTTATTACACAAATTATAATGTAATAAGAATTATAAATCGATAAATTTAAAATTCTAAAAACTGCTAACAGACTTCACTATGACGAGAATTTTTCCATCTCTATTACCTTGGGGATAAATATCTGCTTCGGTATGCTAAAGGCGATTCTGTGGGAAGGGCGGGCGGAATCACAAGTGGTTTCTAATACTGTCTGCCCATGGCTTACTTATTGCGTTGTTCAATGGAGTTCGAACTGGGGGCAGTTCTAAAAAATAATTATTTATTACCAATAACTTCTTTGGCAAAATTTTAACAAAATATGTTTTATGTTATTTATTACTTAACTTATTTTGCCTAACAATAAATTAGCGCAATAGTTTAACATATAATAACTAATTAGGATTCTTTTACTTTTAATCTATACTTTGCATTCTTATTTAGTTAAAAATATTTTAGTTGATACAACATTAACGAGAAAGGAAAGGCATTTAGAGAAAACGCTCTCCTTGTTATTAAAGTGAAATTCTGCATTATTGTATACAATTGAAATGAAAACCAAGACAAAATAGTGCGGATAGATACCTCCAGTAAAAGAGGTATCGTGGCTCGTTAAAGTCTACTTCGATGATATATCACTTTCCTTATATTTTCTCAGCAACGTATAAAACAATTTTTCTTTGTAATATGACGTCGTCGCTTAATAATAAATAGAATCACAATTTCATTTATCGAATATTTCATTTTGCATCCGCATTTCAATTTTCCAACATTCAATAGAATTTAATTAAAATTACTTTCAACTAGCGTGCAATAAACAAGTTTCAGTAAATATAATTAATTTTGTGAATAATGCTATTTTTGGAGAGAATTATTTGTCTTTATAGCTTTTAATAGAAATTCATGAAAATAACTCTCATAGTGTCACTCAACAAATATTATTAATTTTGTCGTCTATTTTTAGCCATTGGGAAATCGGACGGACACAGCTGAAGCCGTTTCACATTAACATAACTTTAATCCTACGGCCGCGCCCAAGGGAAGTCGGCCAGGCACTACGACTATGTGTAGTGATACTGAATTTTTCTGGTGTAGATAAATTTCGCTAAGCCCGCCTCGTGGCATACGGCCAACGACGGCAAAATACCATGTTATTTACTTTATCTATTGTATCTGCTTAGGTAGGTATATAGGTACATTGATATAAAATGCTTAGCACGTAACCCAGCAAATATAGTAAGTATCCAATGTTTATATTGTACATTGTATTATTGAAAACTTATGCATCTAATTTTACGAATATTTCATATAATCATTAAAAACTATTAATGAATAAAAAAATCTCTGACTACGCAAAAAAAAATGTTACATCCATCGGAGTATTTATAAAGCTATTCTTAAGAATAAATTATGATTTTCTCTTTTGACGTAAAAGATGCAAATTAATCTATTCAAGTGAAATATTAATGAAATCGGAAGGAAGTCTCATTCACCTGCAATAAGGCGTGATAGCAAAAAAATTCTATTGATGTGCTAATCAAATTCTCATCGGCGTATTCATTAGCTTCTTAGAGTATCCTGCAACGAGTATTTCGTAGAACGATTTTCTAAAGGTAAATAAATAAAAGCTATTTATATTCGGCTCTAAAAATAGGATGAATGACAACATAGAAAATGTACAAAATGATAATAATAGCATCATAAGAATCTGCTTGTTATTTGAAGATTGTGACTTCGTTGACATAAATTATATTTAAAAATATATAACTTTGCAAATGAAGTGCAAATTTGCTCCTCATCATGAAACATCATTTCCATAACATCAGCGTCATAAATTATTCTCAGAAACAGCATACGAAAGTGTTATACAGAATCAACGAAAATTCTTCCTTTTTTTAGCATAATTTACGTACTTTGGAATGTTATTATTTATTTCTACAATGACCATTTTAATAACTAAGGGCATCAAATATTTATGAAGTGATAATCAAGCTAATCAATATAAAAACTACAAATTTGAAAAAGTCATAAATTTGCAAAAAATAAATCCCTCTCTATACCGCTTACTCGTAAAAAGCTCGTGGTATATGCATATAAATAAAAAGTAAATGGTATATATAAAGAGTTTTATACATTATTATACAATGTATGTGGAGCTATGTGTGTATATATTTACTTTTGCGTTCACAAGAAACGACAGATTGATCTAACAAAACTAATTAGTAATGTAAATGCATTATTAAAAGGGTATTTATTTTACGTGATGTTTAGTTTTGTTTGCCTGCGGGAGGGTGTGCTAGTGGCAGCTCGTTACAACGCTGCGGTGTTGGGTATCTGAATTGCAATTTATGGCTTTCTCGTTGTTTTTCATAATTTATAAGATTAGCAGTGCCGGCGCGGCGAGGCGAGCCCTTTATAAATTTGAAATAAGCTTGATTTATAGCAGCCGTAAAAACTAATGTTTTAATTACACGAAGAAACATCTCCGGTTAATTTTTGAAATGGAATACCAAGAAAAGTGCAAAAACTACATTCTAGTCTATACATCTAGTATATACTTACCCACATATTTTCATCCTCCAATGAGGAATATCTATTTTAAGGTAAACTATTTGCAAGATTACATGTTTAGTGATACACTTACTAAATAAATAAAATGTTATTATTTATATCTCCTCCATATTGGTTTGTGATCACATACTATATTAATTGACGTTATTCATATTATATTCCCTTTTTAAATTATTTTATTGCGTATGGATCCAACTTTTCATATTTAATAATTTATTCTAATTTTTATTAATAATTTACATATTTTTTACCAGTTGTAACATTGAAAACCCTAATCCTAAACCGTACAATTTGGCAGTGAAGGCAAGATCCTGTAATTTTATTGCAAAACACCTGAGTTTACCTTCCTTATCTGCAGAGTTTGCCGACCAGCCGTCGATACGTGCGTCGCCTGAAAATGCGTCCATAAAGATGTTACCAGGCTGTATTTTACACCAAAAAATTGTTTTTTCAATTTCATAAGATATGAAAGTATATGAGGTAGGTACTGTTATTGCAAATATTTCTATTAAAGAGTTATGTTTTCGAATCGTCAATAAAATTTTCACGCAAAAATGAAACTAAAAAAACTCACTCTCAGTCTCAGTCTCAAACTAACTTATTTTATATTATTTGTTTTTATTTATACTACATATAACTTGTAACGCAATAAAAAAGTGACATTTAAAATATTTTTTGGTTTATCTGGTTTCACCATAGAGTTAAATATACTAGAAAAGACACAAGATTTACGAGGATTGGTTTATCAAGCGAAAAATATTTTTTGTTCGAAATTTACTTATTTTAAAATACGTAATAGGTATTCTTGTACTTATCTGCTGTATGTACTACTCTATGAGCAAAAGTAATCACGTGTCGCTAGTGTGTTGGCTTTTATAAAAGTACTATATATTTAACTGAATGGTTTTACATTCGTTTACATTAACATATTTTGTTATTCCGTTGACAATACGATAAGATATGAAGTAAAACAAGTTTTTGTAACAACCAAGAAAATAATTGATGAAAAGTATCCAAAATAAAGAGTACCTACAATAAAACAAGAACGGATAAAGGGCTATATTATAAAAATTGTTAACCACACACAACAATATCCAGTTATTTTATAGGTTGGAAGCGAAGCTATTTCCTAGGTCATGTAACTCATTCAGATGCTGGTAAATCATGGTGTTTGTATTTACGAGCTATTCTTCGGGTACAGTTGAATTAACATTTTTATGGTTCAAGAGAAAATGGCATAAAACCTCGTCGGTCATTAGACGACACTCAGAGAAACTTTACGCTCCGATGCGCTATCGAAATTATTCTCCCTTGCTCCACATTAAAGCGGACGAAATTGTGGCATAAAAAGGAATTGCGATGTTTTTATCATTCAAAAACAACAACCTTTTTTATATTTTAACTACAACTTTTATCGATAAGTTAATTATTTTATTTTTTTTTCGCGATAAGAAAATTAGCAATTATTTCTTTTGTTTTGTTAAACCAATTAGAATATTCTCTAAACGTACCTACTAATTAATGTACTTTAAAAATAAAATTATTTACAACCAAACGCTTTAAATACTGATTCTAATGATAATAGACTTTTTTAATATTAATTTATCTGTTTTTTTTAAATGTCTGTTATGTAATACATATATACATATATATTTAAATTTTGTGTGTTTCTTACCTACTTGCTATTAATAACTGTTTGGCGCCAAAACAAATAAATAGTATAAAAAAAGAAGATTCCTTCACTCAGAGTACTGAAGTAGTTTGTTGTTATATTTATGCAAAATGAAGTTTACAATAAGAATCCCTAGAAATTGTTATGAAGTGCAACCCACTTACTTCGCAGGAATTTTTACTCCCAACGGTTCAAGAATACGTTCATAAAATCTGCATTTCCTAAACTTTATGAATTTCACAATATTACTTTTTCGAAGTAACTTACAACATGCGGAGTATATCAATATATTAGTTCTCTAACAAATTATTTTAACTTTCTATATTAATTATAAATTCATATTGTTATAAAGCCAATATATACAAAGATATATTTCATTCGCTATAATTTTATTTACAATTAACAATATTTAAAATTTACTTAAAAGTCGGATGTTCACAGTTTCTAGACAAAATGACTTCTTAATTTGTTTTGAATTGTGTGAGTTGTTGGACTGAAAGTGCGAAATCGCAAAGCTGGCCATTATAATGGCTTTAGCGATTTCAACTACGAGATTGTCTGCCAGGGAACAGTCTGGTCTGTCCTTGAATTAATGAGACAGTCCGAGTTTAAAATTAGCAGTGTCATTTGCACACAGAAATAAATCCGAAACAGATATGGCGTTCTCATTAAAATAAAAGAAAAGATGTACAATTTATTTCCAAAATTATAAATGTAAGCATAGAAGTCGGAGTCGTTTTAGGTTTATTTTATTTCGCACTTCTAATAACTAGGATGCATCTACAAGTTGCAGACCTTCGTTTTAAAGTATAAAATACATTGTGAGACTTGACGTGTTGAACGGCTCGAGTCGAAATGGCTCGACAGCTTATCCACTACACAAAGCGAGGTGTGGGGCCTGCTAAAACGAACGCTGCGCAGTCGAACAGCTTTCATCCCAACCTACGTCTTTTGATGTCTGTATTCCGCTACTCGTTTCAGTATTCGTATTTGAATCTGCTAAGTATTTACGTTTCATTTCACAACATTTCAACATGCTCACATATCCTTACTATCATAACATACAATAGTCAATCTATACCATCATTGGCAAAGTTCCTTGGTTTATTTCTGATTTCTTTACTAATTGTGTCGTACATTTATTTTTATATAATCCAAATTAAATATGCGCGCATTAAATATAGATTTCGTCTAACGATGAGTTAGAAATATACTCATATCCTTAGAGTAAGTTTAGAATCAGAACGACAGTTTTCACGAGACAGAAGATTAATGAAGAGAGAATGTCGTTATTGATAGCAATATATCATTCCAGAAATAATCTTATGACACATAGAATTCTCTTATACATACATTACGACACACATAACTAATGTATCTAACTTTAATTGAATTTTAAAATATTTAGTCCATAATTTACTAAAATCACTTATTTTAAATTTAATTGACCAACTAGAAGTTATTTAATCTTTGGCATACAAAGAGATCTTAATTCTATCTACTTATCAGTTAGATATCTTTGCCAGTAGCGGCATGGGATCAATTTCCGAAATAACTGGCATTGCCGACGGGCCTTGGGTGCGGGTGTGTTAAGGCCGCAATGCGGTTATCCTACGGCTGCCTGCTCCCATGCGCTCCTGCTCGGCATTGACGTCATTGTTGCTGCAAGTAACCTTACATAATTTGATGTCATGATACGAATGAATGTGGCCTTTGTTTGTGTACAATTTTCAGAAACGACTTGCTTGTTACCATTTTACATTCTCTATGTTATATGCTACGTTAATAATTAATACTAACATATGTATGTTTAATGTATTCATATACAGGGGTAGACAGACACTATGGGCTACAACTTCTACAAACATTCCTTTTATTTCCAATGTAAAAAAAAATCTTAATACTAAAAGTAATTTCTGCTCTGCTAACATTATTTTTAATAAATTATAAAAAATAGTATAAATACTCGTATATTTAAAACTAGTTAAAGCTGAAATTATTGTTTAATGTTATTTTACTGTTTTCTTTTTATTATTTTTAAACATTCCTATGCCTGCCCCGGCTTTCCTTCGAAGTATAAAATTAATATATTTATTTTTGTTAATTTTAACTAATTTATTAGTTTTATTATTTCATTTAATATTTTACACAGCAGCATTCAAAATAGTAAAATTTTAAAAATATGTTATTTTTCCTTTTTTATTTTCAATAAAAAGTGTCGCAGCAAAAGTCTCGTGTACACCGAATGATTTTATAAAGCGGCTGATGAATAATTGTTATTGGCAACGAGCAACACAACTCGAGCTATCGACAAAACACTTCCGGGTCGCTCCTTTATGAGAGCATCCGGCTTTATCCGTGTTAATGACGGTTCGACCTTTATATTTCTCTCTCTGTGTGAAAATGAAGGAAACGCTCGGTTTCTGTCGTAGCGGCATTATAAACTAAAAAAAATCCTATTATAATTTTTATTTGTTCATATTCTATATAACATAATAGTACTTACTTCTTATTTAAATATACATTGCCTTTGAACGTTAAACCAAGAGCATCGAAATTCATTAGCCTTTTACTACTTCGCTTAACGTAATTAATTAAGAAACACAATGTAGACAAAGTTTAATCTTCTTTGTAGTTGTAGTTTCGTAACAATAAGAACAAGAAACCAAACTAAGATGTTTCAGAAGATTTGTCAGAAACATTTCCACAGCACTTTTAACATACCACGACTTTCATTTGGAATTTGTATACCAAGAGCATTTTCATGAGTTAAATGTTAAAACAGAATTTTATATTTTTGCATCATAAAGTTTCTCCTTATTACATTTTGTTTTAAAAAGAATATAAGTAAGTATATACTATATATA
Source organism: Tineola bisselliella (assembly GCA_028551675.1). Lineage (NCBI taxonomy): Eukaryota > Metazoa > Arthropoda > Insecta > Lepidoptera > Tineidae > Tineola > Tineola bisselliella. The sequence continues at coordinate 27,939 of JAPWLS010001485.1, read as the reverse complement.
ATAATGTAAAAATAGACGGACGGTAGACGATGATTATTATGAATCTTTTATATTTGTAAAGGCACATTTACATTTTTATTGATAATACCGCATAAATAATTTCTCTAAATTTATTACAGCAATTATAAAATTCATACTATATTTTTACTTAAAGTAATAAATATACACCAACTTCTACCTGGAGACATATATCTCAGTGGTAGCAGCGTTACCAATTTTTACACGAGTTAATATCGTTGTTAGAAAAATTGCTAGGAAATGGGAACATGATATACTGTGAGAGTATGTAAGGAAGTCTATTTTTGGAATGTTTGTCGCTTATCGTTGCCCGCGGATGAGTGAACACTAACTTTTGTAGTCATTCATTTCACAATTGATGCTCCAATAAGATGTTCAACTTCTGCAGTCAGGGAGCTACGGAACAATTTAACCCATTTATAGATTTATAATTTATTTTCTATATTAAACCATGAATTGAGCTTATATTACAGAAAATCCACAATTAATTCATAATAGTCGCTGAAAATTTAAACTAACAGGAATAATACACCTATAATTAACAGTTAATTTTAGTATTAATCTATTTTACTTTATTGCATACCGTTTCAGTATTATTGAAAACATAATAATTATTTGCACCAAGTTAAAAAGACTAAAAAACCGTCTAGACAGGCGTCCGCAAACAGAACGATGGCACTGTGACAGCTTCGCCTGAAGGAGACGCATTCGCAATTCGTCAAGCGAGCGCTTCAGCGTAACATAAGCTTAGATACACCGCGCTTTCATGCATTTCATTTCAAATAAAAGAAAATTCCAAACATACAGAACTATTAATATTGTTTACATACAAAAACATCTCGTTACGGCATTGATTAAACCCCATTACATTCACGTATCATATATTTAAAACTCAATTAAATGAAAGTAGTCAAGTTTAACGAATAAATAATTAAATAGGTGTATAAAATGAATAATAAACAAATACATACCAGTATAGTTATATAAATAATTAAATATAGGTGCGGTAACATTTGGGTAAGTACTTATATATAAATTATTTTATTTTAATTGAAATTATACGAGAATTTTAAAAAATAATTCGTAACATAGCTAAGTACCTCATTTGTGTCTTTTAATTAATAACAAATACTTATACTTTTAATAAATAGTTAATTTAAAAAAATTAATAAATACTTTTTGAAAAATTGTTACGAATTGCAATTTGATCACATTTTTTTGAGTTAACATAAGTATCGCAAAGGTGTCAGTTGACAATAGGTTCTGTACAGATCTACTCGTTAGAGCCCAGTTCTGGATGATAAATCACCAGCGTCGGTTGTGCACGGTGGACCCCCTTGATTAATTGCGCCAACGGGATGTGAGAATACTATCGTCCGTTGTAGCCAGTTCATTTGTATGGACCTTATGCAATAAATATTTAATGCTTACTGACAATTCTCTATAGTTATAAAAATAACCTCACGGGTTATAATGCCCAATTATAATTTTGTCCAAAATATATTTCTATAATTCGATAAACGATGTTGGTATAATGAAGATTTGAATATATTATAACAGTAATAATTATAAAAGTGTACTGGAAAGTTGACAATAGAAACATGTTTATATTCTACAATGATGCACCTACTCGTGACGTATTACAAGATTGCAATATAAATATATATTTTATTTGCACTGATTGGTTAGTAGTTACCATTAGTCTCAGGTGTATGTTAGTGTTTTCTACAATCATCTATTGGACATACAAAATATTATATTAATGATTATATTTATAATTCTACAAAATACAAAAGTCATAATTAAAAAAATAACAAACAGTTTTTTTTACTTATAAAATCATATTTGCATCAGAATAAATTTTTATTTCCGTAATAATAATCAGAATGCTTCAGCATGAATTTACGGGTGATTTATATTATATAAGCATTATTTTGAAACTATATTAATAATTACTCTGTCCGAGCATGTTTTGGTTTTACGATACCAAAATAGCAAATATCATTTATTCGTGTAAAATTTATAATTTTACCAAAAATTATCTAAATAAAAACAATACAGATTACGATAAACTTAAAAAGTAAAAGCAAAGTAAGTGTTATCTGAAACTATTTTTATATTTAAAAATACAAAATCCATGAGTAGATCTAAATCCTAAGCTGATCCTCTTTATGTTGGAGGATACGTACTCGCCTAATGATGCCATTTGCTCAGATTGTCTGCAAACCCTTGAGACGCTTCTAACTGCAATGATTGAGAATGGAAATTGTTCGACAGCTGGATAGATCCGTTTACGTTTACGTATAATATTACATTATTAGAGTGTGACAAAAATATTCTCCCGGAAGAGTTTCAGCCCGCAAATTTAAAAACAGTTAGGGAAGATTAGAATGTTAAAGTTTAACTTGTATTTTCTTTAAATCGGAAATAATAGCCCTACGTTCAGCTATATAGGTACACATCACACATACATCTACAATAAATCTGATCCCAAAATGAGTAATATATCAAAATAAGTATACACAAATATCATAATAATCGAACCTGAAACCTCGATCTATCTAACAAATTGATGCTATCAATTTAAAATTTGAAAAACGCTGTCGAGATTTTTTTATTTTTGTTTCGTATTTTATTTCGATACGTAATAGGTACTAATTTTCCTTCTCTCAATGCATTGAAGTCGAAAATCTAAATCAGTTTATTTATCCGTATTTTATTTATTAATATAATAAGGTTCTTGTAAGAAATAGTAAATGTGCCTATATAGAAAAATAATAAATTTCAATAATACGAAAGTTAATGAAATGTCTGCCACAGAGTCCAGGGAAATCGGATTGGCTCACCATATTATCAAAACTTTAATCTAAGGAACTAAGCCCACCCCGCAGGGATGTGCAGTGATGTAGCCGTGTTAAATTTTTGTAGGTTATAAATTTTCTTAGAGCCCGAAAAGTGGTGGCACGCCGCCAATGGTTCCATATGACTCTAAATTTACGAAGCAATTGTGTTTAGGAAGGAAAATAACATTCAGGAAGTTCATACTGGTAATTTGAAATATACATATAGAAAAATAAAATTTATGGTTCCCACTCATAGGTCCGTCTAGATTACTACAATATTGTTTGTTTTAATTAATAAAACTGACCTATATCTAGTACCTATTTTATAGGCAAAATTCAAATTCATTTCAAACAAGCGGTCAAAAGCAAACAAGTATGATCGTTCACCAACCACGTTTACATGCAAATCAATTACCGACTTCGTGACTCGCGATTGGAACATTGTATATGCTATAGTATGTAGTTGTAGAGATTGATCAACAATGTATGTATTACGTGAAGCAAATTTTAGAGCGACCCGTCCATGTTATAAAACTAAGGAAATATAAACCTGTATGTTAGTACCAAACAAGCAGTTTACGTGCATAAAGTACTTCTGAAACACAATATCTTCAAGCACAGAATTTTAATAAAAATTCACGTTAAAGTTATATTATATTTAGGTACTACTATTTTTCACATTGTACTACCTAAATAGAAAAAATATTCGATGTGGTGTGGACTATCACTTGACGACAACATTTTGTTAAACATTTTTATTTATTCCTATTGAAATCACTTCACTGCTAGGGCCCTCTGTTTTCAACCACAGTTCTCTCTTTATAGTTAGTAAAAAATGCCCTCGGGTGTTAACACGCCATTTTTTCAGATTAATTTTTATATTTTTTATTTAGATGTCAAATGAAATCGGTGCAACAAAAAACTGCTTTTACACATGGCACAAACTATATCGGATACAATGGTACTTAATTTAAAAGACTTTATGCGGCTTATTCTGACGTTTGTTTTTGTTTATTTTTAATCCGCCGTTTCGAGAGCTTTACGTGGTTGCGGCAACACTATGCCTATTAGGTATTTTTATTTCGTAAAGTAAGAACAACTTTATTTTTAGTGTTTTCTTTAGTATATTTAGCAAATGTCTATAAGGTTCATATTTAAAGAAAAATGTTTCAGTAAAACAAGTCACGTAAATTGTAAATATTTTATATGACTGTGAAGCCCACTATCGGGGAAGGACCTATTGGACAGACACCATTAATAAATACATGTTGATTTTTTTAATTATAATTAGGAAATATATTTTTATGTCTTTAATCGTGTTGTATGAACTAAAAAGTCATATTATAAATATTAAATATTCCAATATAATTAGAATGAAATTAATAATTATTATCATGATTATAAATCGAAGATATTATATAATAATAAAACTTTACCGTTATTATACTTTTTTATTATTGAATATTTTAAAACTAATTTGTTTAGTACGACTTATATGTTTAAGCTTTTTAATTTAAATACTTTATGTAGCTCAAAGCAGGTCAAATTTTAAAGGTTAAATTGGCGTTAACCCTAACAAACATGTGCGGATCCACACTTTAACCGGTTAAATAAAATCTAGAGATCGTTACATTATTTGTTTCAGAGCCAACAACACCTGCCTCCACTCTCTGAATCCTTTCCATTGTTTTGGTATTTATTTATTTCTAATATATTATTGTTAGAATAACAAAAAGAAAAGTATACAAGAGGTGCACGCCACACTCTCATATTATCAAGCAGTCGGCATAACGGGGGCGACCTCCTCTAGACCATTGTTTCTCAACCATTTTTATGTCGCGACCCACGAAAAAGCCAAAAAGTTAAGTAAAAAGTCTTGCGACCCACCACACATTACATCTTTAGTTTTCATAACACTACACTAAAATTCATTTCAAATAAATGAATCTTTTGTACCTATATGTAGTTTGTATTTATTATTTTTCAACAGACTGCGGCCCCCTTTCAAAACAAACTCGACCCCCCCACCAGGGTCGCGACCCCCCGCTTGAGAAACGATGCTCTAGACTCTATGATAGCAGTTGTCTCTGCCCATAAACTACTGTCTAGCTCAACATACGATTATATAACATAAAAACAAAATCAACACAAACTTGCAATATCATATTTAAAGCAAAGCATACACAACAAAAACAAGATATAATTTTTTGATTTATAACTTATTTATCAATATTTTTCTCTCCTCATATTGACTTTATCAACTCGTAAATATCCCAACTGTTTACTAATAGAAAAAGCTACTTCAGTCTGTGTTTTACGCGTGTGTGTTAAATTTTAAAATGAATTAATAAATAAAAAGAAATCACTAAATAAAATAATAACTAATTATTAAAAAAGAGTATAAGAATACGTAAAGTAAAATCGGTGTGACTATGCATTACTAAAATAGTGATTGGATAGCATGAAGATGCTCTTTGTCCTCGATGGTACCTGATTTTGCTGACTGGGTAGTTCTCTTGAAACCTATTATTTTTATAGTTCGCCGACATATTACTATACTCCGCCTGGTAATAAGCTGAAGTCTGCTAGATCGGTGAGTAAAACCAACTCCGCAAAGAAATGTATGCAGAAGCCGGAACTTCCAAATCAACCCGAAACTCGTCTAGTTTTCAACTATCACCACTCTTACTCTGCATCCAAATTATTTCCATATTATGTTGCCAATTGCAACCAATGTCAAAACAAATCCACTTCCTAATAATAATAGTGCAAAAAATATATGTGTGTATGCAGCAACATTCAGTAGCTCCACATGGGCTATTTTTAGCTACAAGGCTGGTGACCTATATTTGTGGAGTTTCATATAGGGAGGACACGTCACAACGTTCCGCCTTTGTTCTTCTATTACTGAAAATATATCATTGTTTACGTGAAGTTAAATTAAGATTCTAAAGATAGGATTTTACGCGTAATTAAAATTAAAACCTTGTATAAAATTACGTAGTATCACAAATATATCCCCAAAACCACGGCGTAATTCTCTACCTACGTATGTGAAGTTTTAACATTATATCTACCTATATGAAGAGATGATTAAAGTTAGTTAGTATTAATTTAAAAATATAGCAAATGTAAAAAAAATTAAATAATGCAATTAAAAATGAACGGCTCGACGGTTCAAGAACTGTTAGCCAGCAGCAATTAGTACACGTCTGCCATGAAAAAATCCTTTAGGCTGCTCCCCGACAAAGTGAGAAAATACACCAACCATGTGTATCATTTTAAATTTATAACCGTAAAAATCGCGTTTAGATTTGTAATTTAGTAAGAAGTTAAACTTTGAGGTCTTGTAGAGATTATATTACTAAACTACTTCAAGTGTTATTTGTAGTTACTAAAACAATAGATGATAGATTATTATTAAATAAAGGTTCGTGTGAGTTTTGGCATATGATTCAAAAGAGGATGTGTGTTCCTATTTTCATACAAAACTCCGTTAAAATATTACTACCACTTTACTAAAGATACTTTTGACTTAAGACTAGATTGTTTTGAACAATAAATACTGTGCAATTCACAATGCAATATTGAATAATAACAAAACTGAAGAAAAAAGTTAAAAACTATTGCTTTTCCATTTTCTCAGGCATTATTCAAAAAGACAATGTTAACATTTACCAACCACAAGTTAGTCTTCAGTAAAAAGTTTCTGTGAAAAATAGCAATTTAGTTCGAAAGCAACATAGTCAGAATATCAATTTACGGAGGCGAACCGCATCGGCGAAACGAGGAAATTAAAATTCTTTAACAACGACCTCCACGTACCAATATTACAACGACGTGAGAGCGCATCTCTTTACTATGTATGTATAAGTATACTGCTTTTACACACATTGATATACAAAACGCATACATTGATTGGAATCTATCACATTTTAAGATTGCATTAATTTTAATATAGGTATACATTTGCTTGTATAAAATATTTATAGATATTTTATTCTACTTCTCGTGACTCCACAGCTATTCTAGATATACATTTTCATAATTAAAATCGATCGTGTATCTTCTGGCTAGAATTACTGTCGTAAGTAGTCATAAAAAATTATTGACATTTTATTTTAGTATCTTTTTATATTAACTTGAAACCACAAGTTACATTATCAAATGTAAATATTCTTTAACATATCGAGATCAATGTAAATTATATAAATTCTTATAAATTCAAATAAGCGGAACATTCCGAGTTGTGCATCGCAAATATTTCCACAAGCGTGTGGAGAAATTTCATTTTGTAGATGTACCTACTAACATTTTAAAATTATGTTAAATAAGTCGGATTATAATAACACTTTATAAATAAGTATAGAAATGTAGAAATATACTCCAAAATACTATTTAAGGTATAGGTTAATGTATGAAAGTAATGATGAATGGGGAGCGAATGATAAAATAGCGATCAATTATCTCTGTCTATATTCGTGAGGTTAAAGGCTTAACAAAATAAACAGTGAAAGACCTATTTATACCACAAAAGTATACTCATTGATCTCTACTCTAAAATTGGTTAACATTACGTCACACCCAATATCATACACTGAATTTGGATCATAAAGGAATTTTACGAATATTTAAAGAGTAGCTCCAAATTAATTCTAAAGTCTATTCATCTACTTTTATAATTCAGAAATAACATATTTACTTTCTATATTTTAAAATTTCATCAAAGTTAATTCAGCAGTTTAGTTGTAAAAACGTTAAACGGAGTTAGATTTTTATACTAGGAAGAATAAAGTATATATTTAAGTCAAAAACTATTGATTAGTGCTATGTAACAAATTATGTTGTACCAGTGTTCTAAATAATAAGGATAGTGTCCGATAGTCCGAGAGTCTCATTTCATAGAAACCAGAATGTAGGGTTTTTGCCGAATACCAAGCAAAATCTGTTGAAACTGCTATCATTTGCAGCCGATGCCGTTTCATTAATAACCTTTCTGCTACCAATGGAGGTTCGTATTGTTAGAGAATTTAGTTTTAAAATATTCCTTTGTCGGTTACTAAAAGTCGACCCGTGATTCTGTAGGTACTTACGTGTAGCATGGTAATTTAAACAAACTAAATAGTACAATGCATTTAAAGACCTCACTTCAAGTTATACCAAACGGTCACTCCGTAAGCTCATATAGTGAATGAACACTTCTATCGTTTACATTTAAATATAGAACGTGTAACGGCCATGTGTACTATTTCTAGAATTAATATTCTTTGGTTTGTTGTAAAAAATACTTTAAATATATTTTTTTAAAATCGGGAACCGGTGTTAATATAATTCAATAAAAGTAATTTCTAAATTCGTCAAATTACTATCAGTTATGATTTAATAAATTATTTTTTTTACTAGAAATAAACACAACGCCACATTCTTTTGGTATAATTTTAGAAATGCTCTTTTTAATTTTTTATTGTAAAAATCTAATTAAGATGCTCTTTATAACTTAGGTAAGTATGTTTGCTTATGTCACAACGTAGTGCTACGCTTACGTCACAAACTTTTAAACAAATAGCTGTGACTATCCTCTCGTATTTTTCATTAAAATAATGTATTTCACTTCACCATTGCTTTTGGCAAATGAAACCAAAAGAATATGCAAAAAAAATTGATTTTTCTTTAATCTCAAAAATAGGAATAATTTGTGATCTCGTTTCTGCGTCGGTGCATGCCTATTGCCTATATCAGGTAATTTTAGGAGCTCTTTATATTATTAACTATCTATGTAGGTATACCTCAAATTTCGCACAGTTCGATTTTTTAATTCGTATTAATGATTAGCGTATTAACGAGTAGAAGTTCTCTAAAAATTGTTAAATGGTAAATAACAAAGTTCATTTTAGACTCAAGATTGTGAGATGAGACTGATCTTTCCAAATAGAGAAAGTCATTTTTATTTTTAAAAATAAATAAATCGAAATCTTGGTGTCTAACTGTTCGTGGTGTCTAATATTGGCAGAATTGTCTTTAATAGATATCTGAGGCCATTAATAAAAGAAGAGGAAGAAGAAGAATACTGATTTTTAAAATCCTGCTTAAAATTCCGCTACTACGTTTCGAATTTAAAAAGTACGATCTTTTCTGAACTTCTACCTAACATATTGTGTTATACTTTTTCTATCCAGAGAAGTAAATTTCATTAATGAAAAGGAAAATATATCGAAGCTTGTGTGGGCTTTGTTCTATACATTTTCAATAGCAATTATGCAAAACTTTGTGCCTCTAAAACTCCGAATTCACGTTAGGCGCTCGCTATTATTCAGAAAATAAATTGGGCTCTACAAAAAAGAATGTTTTCGCCCCGGACGGTGTCTAATAAAAACCTTTGGTCATTCGGAAGTCTGGAGCAAGTCCCTGCTAATTGAATTTTTATGGTAGCTTTTCCAGACTAGATGGCGCTGGGGTCTGGTATTATTCAGGCATAAATACGGTTATTGAGGCCTGAATCAAGGTACATCTACTCTGTCATTTTATATTATATTCTTGTTTATTTGTGCCGTGTTTTCTTTTTTTGCAATTTTATATGAGTATTCTTAAGTTGTTCTAAAAAATCAGTTTTACTTTTGTTACAGTTGCGTTCAATATATAATATTCTATTAAATAAACTATATTTTAAATATATTATGCCTTTACCGATGACTGTGATGGATGGATAGACATTGTGAAATCACTAATTCGCACCTGTCAAAATCATTTTTAGAATGGCCTAAGTAAAATGAATGTGGATTATATAAAATCCTATAATTGTTTGTACTAAAACCGTAATTGGAAAAAATATCCCAATAGCAGGTATGTATGTTTGCGCCAATGAGCTGAATATAACACGTACATTTATTCATTTGCGGAATTGCGTCAATCAAGCCACGGTTTTCAGTCTAAAATTGATTGTTTCCGATTATTCACAGGCGGCCCTTTGTGCAATTAATACCGAACATTCATAACGAGATATATGAACTGACGCGCAATTAGGCCCTTGTTTTAAATTACAATAAAAAAATAACTTATGTTCCTCAACGGCGATAAAAGTGACGTCGCACGCATAGCGCTACTAGGATTTTTAAATCAGCTTGTCGTTCCAGAGTTGCCTTCGCGTTTTGGAAACAGCTTAAAAGTAATTGGGTAAGTTAATAATGCACAAGAACCGCACATTTTGGGCACTTTACTGTCATTTCTCCATATAATAATGACAGCTTAATGAATGAGACTATTCTAATTAAAATCTACGAATCCTCCTACATTTTCTGTGGTAGCAGTTATTCAATATGTTCACATTCTAAGCAAATACAAAAAATTAAAAATCTAAAGAGTCACATTGTTGTTGAAATTTTTCAATAAATGAACCGTTACTTTAATGGAAGCTTCACTGAGCATCCGGTGAAAATAAAATAAAACCATCTGCACAAAGAACTACTCACAAATATTCTCAGGCGTAGTGGTTGAAGAAAAGCTGGACCATTTTTCGCTAAATGTTGATTTTTAAATGCAACATTGTAAGAAAATATTTTTCACAGTTCATTTGCCCATTAAGCTTATTGTTTTTATTCACTAAACGTTGACGAAGCAATACTTCGACATTACTGTTAAAAAGTATTATTTTAATGTTGGAAAAATAACAAATTAAAATGATATACGAACTATTATTAAATAAAATTAGACAGATTTTCATAATACCTGTGGTGTCTAATTGTAAGGCAAGCACTGATAATTTATAGTTAATTGACTCGTTAATATATTTTAAATAAATAACGTTTAAGTTACAAATGTATGAATTCAAATTTGACCACAAATTAAAATGAATAATTGGGATAACCAAACGCTTTTCCTTTCATAGATCATAGTAAACAATAATAAAAAAAAAATTAAAAAATTCAGCTATAGATGCTAGTAAAGGAATGTTACTCAGTGTTTTAAGTTGAATAACATGTTTGACATTACTCATCGACTATACTTTTTACACTAATTTCAGTTTTATAGAATTGAAATAGTTTTGAAAAAAAAAAATCAATAAATGTAGTTTGTATATTATTTACTCGTATAAAATAATAGAATATTTTGGAGAAAAGGAATATGCTAAGCAATATCACCTAATATTTTAATATAATTACAGTGTTCCAACAGCTATATATGTTCAACGAAGAGAATTCTTACCTCAATTAATTTAAAATGTGTGAAATTCAACGCGTTGCCTCTGCGCCTTGAAATTTTAATGAATCCAAGTGTAAATACTTTCATGCAAATTTCCTTATTTAGCGAAACATGAGAACAACATGGAGGTATATGACAATATCTTACGCTGCGGCATTGGATGAAATTTACAAGAAAAATCATATACTTAAGTTTAAAGTGTGCCAACTTAACAGAGCTCTTAGCTTCGATTCCCGGTCAATATAAATAAATATTTATTCGTAACATCGAGTTATAATTTATATATTATTAATGGGTTTTGAAATAAAATTGTGATTTATTTCGTGTCTGGGTGTTGCACGTTTGTAGAATTCTAGTCCTGATACACTTTATTTAAGGAGCCTATTAGACGAACCGAATGAAATGTGACTGATATGACTGTCTGTATATTGGTGTGTTTGGAAGCAAGTATTATATATTTAGGTACTAGCTTTATTTACATTAATCGTATGAAATTTTTAAAGATGCGTAAGTAAAAACTAAGTAAGAATTGTACTTACCAACATTAGATTGTACAATCTTATATTAAAAAAGGAAACTGTAATGCACTTTTCTTTAGTATTGCATTAAATTGTAGAGGGCCATTATGACAATTTATATGAATTTCCAATAACCGCATAACCGCGTACACGGAACGTATTCGTATAAACGTGGTCGTCATTGTCAAACATAATGGGAAATACGAAAATTTATTTCTCAATGAAGTATTTTAACATTAAATCAGTATATATACCAACTATATATTTGTATATTAACATATGTTAAACCTTTTGGTATCAGTGTCTATGAAAAATTAGTGTTAGAAAAATATGTGTGCATATCTATTTGTCTATTTTCACAAGAGTTACTTTTATTAACGGACTTACAAAAACGGTGAAATTTACAAAGAAACCTTTTTACAATTTCTTTAAAAATTACGTCCATACTGTGTAAGATTTGAGAAATAAGATTGCCAGGTCGAAAGCAGATTAAACGCAGAGTGTGCTAAATTATTAAAACTGTAGGAGAGAAATTCGTACCTCTATCTCTCAAAATAGGCAAGCTCTGCACATTCATACAACTTCAAATAAGTATAGAGGCTTATTTTAGTTTTACTGAAACTTCGTCTTGAAGCCATCAGATATTGTATATTGTTATTCGTATATTTTGACCGGCATTTTAGACTTAATTATTAAAATAAATATATGTACCTATATAAAAATATTGAGTTAAATAAACTAATGAGGTCGAGTAAAAGGAAATATGTGCGCTTGCCACGAACGCGAGCAATTCATTTCCAAGCTCGCCGTTGTATGAACTTTATAAATTTTGCATTTGTGCATTGAAGAATTTTATTATTTATTTTGCTCTAAGAGTAGACCGTAAACTAAGATATTTCAAATTAAGTAAAATTTTTAAATTTATCAATTTAATGTAATGACAGACATGCATCATATCACGGCGAGTACTAGTGATTGACTAAATTGCATTAGTCCACTGGGTAAGTAAGTTTTTTTTTAAATTCATCCATAAATATAATTATACCAATTGATGTATTGTGTTAACATGTTCATGCAAAATAAACATCGCATTCAACCCTTAAAACGTTATATCACTTTGAACATCAATAATAATAATTCAGCGTTATAGCTCAGGTTAAATCACAAATAACACCCATTAAGCCCATCTTAACTTGTATTCCTTTGTCTCAGCTGGGGATATCATTTATCTGCATTCCTTCCACTTGGTTACACTTAAATCTCAGCCACAGAACTTACGCGAAATAGCTACGAGTTAAATTTCATAAGAAGGTATTTCTTGTTTTTGCGACTGCACCTTCCACGACACATACTCGGTATGCGACAGTGTACGTTATAAACTGAACTGTGTGCGTACGTATTCCTTATGTATTGATATAAAATAGAGCTTCGTGAAAAAAATATTCTGAAGTTCCTTCAATATGAGATATGGTATTGTAACATGGTGAAATGTGAGATTAAGTGACAATGTATGATGAATTATTGATGAATGCTTTTTATGAATACATATGAATGCTTGAGATATGTGTATAGCTACAGTCTGTCGCAGAAAGGAAACGACTGCAACTGCTCCTAAAATGTGATACTAAACGAAATGAGATTCTCTTAATGAAAATTATTCTCTTGATATTTAATTCTAACCTTTTTCCCTATATCGTGCACTTCCAGAATCTTCTTTGACTTTTTAATATAACTTTTACATCTTGTAATTTTAACTTAACCGAACGAAATATAATTTTGAAAATTATAAATACCTATATTTAAAAAAATCAAATAAAACAAGCCATTATATATTATAATAATCTTTTTATTAACAATAAAATGAATCTTTTTAGATACATAATTGAAATTCCCATCAAAGCCAAGCCTGCTTATTATTAAATTCAAATGTTTCCAAGTCCATTTTTCAAACAAAACTTTAAATAACTTAATAATTTATTTCCATTAAATTTCGTTCAAGGAGCAGTACTTTAGCAACATAAAACAGCATTGTGAACAATCTATATACACGTAATGATAAGAAGCACTTGCATTTTCGTTTATATTAAGGTCGCATGATGCCTCTCTCTTATCATTTTATTATTGAGAAATATACAAGAGGAAAGTATTATGGAATTATTATAACAATAAATAAAATATAATGTCTTAGACTTATGCGTTTAAATTCATAATTAAAGTACAATATTTACAAACAGGCTAATACGCATTTAGAAAAAAATTATTATCTTGAAGTTTCGTGATTACGATATCTCTCGTCTATTGCAATCTCGCCCAAATGTCGCGGGAATAATTTATGTGTTAATGCGTATAGGCTAGTCTGTAAATAGGTGCTTTAATTGTGAATAAATAAAATATTTTATTTTCTTACAGGTTAAAGTTTATCGCCTATCTATATAAATTTGGGCGTTTAGGAATAAGAAGCGTTTAGTTTCGGAAAAATATTTATAAAAATTATGACCATAAAGAATATGTTGAATAGCGACTAATAAACATTGAGTTAAATATACTAGAAAAGCCAGGCAAAACACATAATATTATAATATGCACGCACGTCATCTATTGCTCGTATAGTAGTAGTGCATGAACCAACTTAGTAAAAGAATTCGTTATTAATTAATTCAAATTTAGAAATTTATTTTATTCTGTGACTGAGTACTGATTAAACCGCTGAGCTAATAGGTATAAGCGGACGTAACAACGTTGGCCATAGTGCTTCTCTAGTATATTTAACGCAATGTTAATAATTACTAAATAATAATAAATGTATAAAAAGAATTTTAAAACACTGAATAGAAATTGAATGATGTTTAAAAAACAATAAACTTAATAATAAAACTTAATCTTCCCGCACCATCCATTCTTTCTTTAACATTTGGCTTAAAAAATGTTTCAATTAATATTGATAAATAACATGTTTAATTTATTTACAATTATGGAATTAATTATAATTAAAGATTCCCGTGTAAAATTTGGTACGTTTTTATCTTTTAAGGTATTTAATATTTATCTATTATTATTATTACCTTAAATTTTAACTTCATTAACCACAATTGGGTTGGAAGAACGAACAGATATAAAATTGGATCACATCAATCAATATTATAATGCGGCTCGCGATTTAAAAATCATCGTTTATATTGAATTAATGTTTCTTCAAGGGATGATTAAAGGTCCCCTAACAAATCGCAACCAGCTAATCGATCCAACATGAATTGACTTTCAATGCATGAAACCATTTATATTAATTTAATATAATAATCAGGTATTGTACTAATTTTATACAATAAGGTACTTAAAACAACATTTATATGTATAAAAACATTTTAATTAATTGGTAATAAACATTATTCAAATATTGGGTTAATTCTATCTAATATTTCTTGGCAGTAGGTACGTGCAGTACAAAAACCACAGCATCCACAATTCAATGACCAAACACTACATTCATGAACATGAACATTAATTTACTGTGGTCATTTTTATTTGGAATATTACATTTAATATAAATTACAAACAATAATAAACCCATTGTAGATAGTATAGTATTACAAGTACACAATAATTGTGAACGCAATTTTAGTGAATTTAATTATAATTAAAGCTCAACGTTATTGGATAATATATTATCCATTTTTAAAATGATTAAACAAAACATTACCTTAACTAACACACACTTTGGCCTTAAATTTGGCACACAGTTAATAATAGTAATTTTTGAGCTTTTAAATTAAACATTCTACAATACATTTTAACAATCTCGCCAAACTTAGCTGCAAACAAATTATTCCGGCATAGAAAGGAATATAGCGCAATTGCACTTATTATAAATAGTTGCATTATGAATTTCTCACGAACAGTAAAACAACTGCAGTGGAAATTGAAATAGAATTCAGGGCACTATTTGCAGCCCCAATGCAGGCGAATCTTTCTGTTGTTACTAATGACTAATGAACCAATTAGTACACTGCGCTATATCCATTCACTCAATATACGTTATAGGAGATATAAGCCGACGCGGTTTCTATTAGCTAGAACCGCTAAAATAACACATAATAACAGCATTACCTTAAATATAGCAGAATACGTAAACTCGATGTTACCTAAGTCGACGCCGTCCACGATTATTCGATGAACATTATTTAAAACGCACCTTACATCTTAAAGATTTACAGATATTGTCTTGACAAAATCTCACTCCACAATCACTCAGAATTCAGCATATCTTAAATGCTATGTTTATATAAATCTGATAAAGTTAATTCGTGATAATATTATTCATAAAAACGACGAATTATCTGTACAAGTCACAAATACTAAATTTATTCACAATAGCAAGTTTTGCAACTCCCACATTTCACCACTGCACTGCACAATATAGGTTCAATTTAATGTTATTCAGAAGGAATTGGTCGAAGGGTATGCCGGCATATCAGAAGACGGCCGACATTCGCAGCGTGCAATGGCGCGGCAGTGGAGGCGGCCCGCAATCGCGCGGCGGCAGCGGGGAGGAGAAAGAAGCCCGTCGTTAAATGATGCTTTCGCGGTTACGCTCGTTCTCCTCCTGCGAGCTCAGCGAGCTGCCGCCGCAAATTTGCATCTCGATTTCTTGCAATCTGTAAACAAACACTTTCTTCAACATTTTTATTTTACCAATCTTTTTAATATTTTCCACACTAAAACAATTTACAATTTATAAAATTATGGTAACTCTAACCTTTGGTCGACTTCCCACTGTTGCTGGCTCAGCTTTGCCGACATAGCGGCGTTTTCAGTTTCTACTGTATGCAGTCTCTCTCGGAGTCGCTTTATTTCACACTCGAGCACCTCATGGGAGTCTAGTAGTACTCTGGGCGCCATCGTGAGACCAGCGGCGACGCTACTGCCACCGCCTGCCGCACTACTTCTAGCACTTGAAGCACATGACGCTACGGGTGACGCCACTCGGTGAGGGCTTACCGAAGAACTATGTGTAAAACAAGTTAAATCAAAAAATACGTTGACATGTGTAAAATAACAAACGAGGCACTTTTTATATATTGCCGCAACAGTTAACGTTAATGATTTTCAATATATTGCCTGCGCAGATACCTTTTTACGCTTCGTTTGAAATAATCCTCGGGGAAGACTCATGGGTACAAGTCCATGATGTGACATCCTTAACTTTACTAAGCAATTCGGTTTATTATTGTAATTATATGCTTAACTTGAGTTACCTATAAAGCTGGTCCCTGTATGAAGGCGGATGAGATGGGTGCATAATGGGTGGCATGGGCATCGGTGGCAACTGCATTTCTTCTATGGGTATTCTCCCGCTGGTCTCCACTAAGCCCGGTGTAGACTGACAACGTCCCATTGCCACTGAATAAAAACCACAAGCTTCTGCATTAAATCAGTAATCAACATTAAATAATTACCATCAATAACATTTAAATTCATTGTCTAATAATATAGAAACCGAATCATTTATGCATAATTGGAAAACAAACATCAAGTAAATGTCTGTACACTATGAGATAAGTTATTGTTAGGAACACAAAGCGTAGTGAGCAAAGTATCTTGAAATACAAACGTGACAAACCTTTTTCCAGCGGTGCCTTCTTATATTTCTCAAGTCTCTTGACCGCTATTGCCTCCAACCGCACCCTCGCCGCTGGATACTCCTTGAGCACATCCCACATGTCCTTCTTGCTCAGCACGAACAGGTCCGAGTACCCCACCGACCTCACCGACGCTGTCCGCCGGTTGCCTGTCGACGTGTCATCCACACACTCCGTGCCAACTGATATACGTTTCTATTCGCTTTGTGACCTCTATGACTTTGACAAAAAATCCCCTCATACGGCTCAAAACAATATGTATTTAAAAATCTTTACTAATATTCATTTATTTTGTCAAAATCAAAGATAAGCACAAACTTATCAGTCAATATGGACCACGACATAAAGTTAGGAAATTTCTCAAGGTCATCAATGAAGGATCAGTAGATGTCAGTACAAACCAAACAAATAAAATAGGCAGCGTGCCAAACATTATAATAGACAAATTGGATTTAGTATCCTGCAAGAATATCAAAAACACTTAAGAAGATTCAATAATGAAAAAATTAAAAGGGAATTTAATAAAAATACAAGTAGGCCAGGGTGGCACCATACAGTCGACAAAATAAGCCATCAAGGTCTTTGCTAATTTAAAATATTATCTTAAAGAATAAGCATATAATTATTAGATAATAGAGATAAAATCATAAAGAGTCGAATATAGAAGCTTTCTACTTAGAAAATAGACATACCAAACTTAAAATATAACACTTAATCATAAAATTATAATACAGACTTAAATATAAATTGGGGTTCATGCACCAAGAGGTCACGCCAAAAATAATCGAGGTATACGGGGTTGGATGCAAAGCTATCGGGGACACTGCCTTCAACACAACCAAAGGAGATGCATGTTAGCAAATCATAACCACACTAAGCACATAACTACAATCATATTTACCATTTTATCGAGAAGCGTGATATCCGGAATATATGAAAACACCCAAAACTAAGTAACTATGCGGAAATATCCGGTTTAAATATTTTATAAATATAATAATTAATTTATAAAAATTCATTAAATAAGTTGAAAATGTGAATTTATTAAGCAGCAGTTTTAAGCAGCAGAAACTGTATGGTAACAGCGTAATCTAAGAATATAAAACAGCAGCTATATATGCCACAAAAAATGAAAGAAAATTGTAAGTAAGACATTCTAGAAAGAAACACATTTTGTAACCTGTCAGCCTGTTAAAAACATTTTATTAACTTGTATACAAATATTTAAGTAATGAAAATGCTTTTAACATAAGAAATGCTGTCAAGTCATCACAGTTATCTCATAATGATGTCCCAAAACCTGTTACTAGGCGCCCAGGCCGCTCCCTCGGCCTGACTGCAGCGTCTCCTCGAAACGTTTGCTTTTCAAAACTTTTCACATAATAATTAACAAAAAAAGTATAAAATGGCGTGGCGTCTCGGGCCCCAGATATTTACCAAGTTGTTTACCTGCCGTGCCCATGTTTAGAATAGAAATTTCTCCAAAATAAGAACCGGCTTTAAGGGTTGCCAAAACTGTTTTTCCATTGTCCCCCACCACTTGAAGCTTGCCTCTATTTACTATATACATTTCTTTACCAACTTCGCCTGAAAATTTTTAACGATGTCAATATCGATAAGAACGTATACATTGAAATAATTATTGTATTTTACCAAGAAACGGCCTTTATCGCGATAAATAAAAATACAATACTTATACTTTATTTTTATAAAAATAAACAACATTATAAAAGTAACAGAAGTATGGTGACCTATTGAAATGTGTTCAAAGTTCTACATTGCGTACTTATTTGTTGGAAAGTACCTTTTCTACAGATATAGTCGCCCGGCGAGAACAATACAGGCCGCAAGCGTAGCACCAACTCGCACAGGAACCCCGCTTCCGTGTTTTGGAAAATTTCCACTCTGAGAAAAGAATAGCTACTGGTTCTATCAATATTTTAATTTTATTTTAAATGTTATTTAGTTATTGAACAACATTCTATAATAACATTATGTAAGTTCCAACACAATACGATATATTATTTTTTATCTATTTATTTTTTCTCGATAACTTAAAATAATTTAAAAAAAAAGGTTCTATGTGCTAAAATATAGCCTTTATGAGCGCGTTTATCACTTACTATTATACAAAAATATATAATCAATGAAGTTTATAATAATAATCAATTAAAAACAATAATTAAAAGTGAGAAATAAATTTTTATATTGAGAGCCAAAACAACTGTTCAATTTTCTAGTAATAAAATATTTTTTAGAAAATAAATTGTGCTAAACAAAAAAAAATGAAAAGCTTCGGAAAAGCCATTTGGCGACAGAGTTTACGGATCGTAAACGAACACTTTTGCATAATTCATGGACGTAAAAAGCAAATGTTTCTCTTTTTAATTATACGACACGGGATATTAAACGAGGACAACCCGCACCACGCTCAATTAATGTTAACAACACTAGTAAAAGTACTAGACTACACAGTCATGTTTCCTCCTTACACTGAAAAAGTAACTAATCAATCAAACATTTTATATAGACTGCCTTGAGATCATAGATAGTGCAAATAAACTACAAACGAAGGTATTAAATTCTTTCTAAAATAAAGATTCCTTTAAAAAAATATGCTAACCCATTATTATTGGAAAACTATATCTCAAATAAAAATAAAACAAAATAAACGAGATAGTAAGCCGCATAAAGTCTTTTAATTAGTTAAATAAAAATTTGTAGTATGTTAAAATGTTAGACACTCAGCACAATCTGTACAATGTATAATAGCCTGACATGTGATTCGATACAAGATTCCCATACAAATGAGAACTTGGCTTGTAATCGGTATCACTTTTAATACATAGTACCTACTTTCAAATAAAAGAACCTGATTGAGTCTACTCCGCATTTTGTTTTAACTACTTCATTAAATCAACAAATATTTATGATTAATTAACGCAGAAGAAGATAATCTTATTTCAATGTGGAATAAATCATACGAATCACTATTACATGCCCATACAAACGAAAAGCCACAATTGGTTGTATGAAATGCTATTTAATCAGGAAATCTGTTGGCGTAATTATGTATATCAAATGATTATTGTCCACTCGACTCGTATTAACTCCAATAGGCCACTAATAATTAGATTCCAATACGAATTATATTACGCCTAGACTACTTATTTTATTCTAAACTTGTTCCCATTGTTATATATATTGTATTTATAATAACATCTATAAACTTGTGATCCTTAGGAATGTCCTAGATAACAAACATGAATTTGGGTTTATGTAAGTATTCATTGGTTTTTGTTTTGGGTTTTTGGAGATCGTTGTTCGAGGAGTTAATTTTAAATTTCCTTCTTTAAAACTTCCAGTGGAATTTTGGAAGAAAAATGACATAGATGTTTTTTTCTATTATATTTTAAAACATATGCCCTGCTCTCACTTGCCTACATTATCTTGTGGATTCAAAAAATGCATCAATTTCTCTCATATATATTTTTTATATAATGCTTACTTACCTATATATGCTTAATAATATTCGAATAAAATTAATCTTACCTTTTTAATGTATCAAGATGAACATTGATGGCGATCTCTGCTTTAAGCTTATCCGGTAAACACGACACTGCCTTCTCTTCATCAGAACACTTCTGGGTGAGCCATAGATAGTCGAACCATTTAATTACTTTAACTTGCAAATGGGTTGGTACTCTTCGCATTCGCATATACGTCTTCACCCCATCTAGTTTTGCTGGGAACAGTTTATAAAATAAATATGTGATACAACTTATGAAGCTATCAAAATATATATTAACTTTGCTATACAAGCACTAAATACTAAACCACATATAGTATTTACAGAAGTTCTTCCCCTAGTACGAATACAAACGAAACATAGTAGTGTATTATTTTATATATTATAGTAGTGAATTTTTTTGTCAGCTAACATCTAAAAATTAACCACAATTAATTAAAAAAAAACTTTGGTTATAAAATACACAAGAATATACTTGTCAAACAAAATCTGTACCAAGGTCAATATGCCCATGAACGGAGAGCGTGAAAACTTTATAAAGTAATGCATAAACCAGATGGGGTATATTGGTACATATTAGGACAGGCCGATGCCTTTACGTGACCATCTCATACGTGTTACCATATATTACCAACATCGAAAACCTATAACTCTTTAAACATGTATATATACCTATAAATGGGGAAACTATGCTATGAATAGATTAATATTAGCATTATAGATGCATTGTTACATTATGTAAATTCCTTACGCTTCCATAATCCGCTACAACATTGACACGTATGTATAGATAGATGGAACTAAGTAAAACATGACTAATTATATGAGCAATTAAAGTACGAGAAGCGGCATCAAATCGTTCAGACACAACTACTAAATTAAATTATGTTGTTTTGTAAACGGTATTTAATCACACCTGGCGCTTTCAAGTTACTATGAAGACGACGCGTGTCTGTCAAGCATCTTACTAACTTGTTAGTGGAGGGAAACAATAGCTTTCTAAAGTTTCGCTGTACCTAATGAGATTTTCACGAGTCTTCTGGGAAAGTTGCGGACTATACCGGTTCAGTGTTACTACAATGAATCCGCTGTGCTTTGTTTTGAGATTCAGTGCTCGCTTAAACGCAATGTCACTCTTACACAAAGGATGCCATAAACTTAAAGCATAATATTCTTCTTTAAATATTGCAAAAATACATTAACCCAAATCTATATATTAAACATTTGATAATAAATTGAATCGTTAGAGGGCAGTTTTAAGTAATAATATTTAAGCAAAAAAAAACGTTAAAAGCACTGTGACGTCACATGGTTTAGTAATAAATAGGTAATGCATAAAGGTAAGAAGTAAAAAAATGTACCACTCAACATTGTAACATTTTATTCTAGTATTTTATAAGTATGAAAAAAGCATTCAACGTTAGAATATAGTAGTGATACTTTTCATTGGGAGGAAAACTTGTAAAAATTAATAGACCATTTTCTTGGTCGACCGTACAGTATGGATTTGTCAGTTTCATACAATACAACTGGGCATACGACACGTATGACTGTAGCCTAAGCTTTAAAGTGCTACAATCTATAACTATATACAACCCTCCAATTAAAAAAATCATCTTACAATTAGATGAAATATATACTAATTATTTCACTAAACACAGGCGTTAAAACAGAATATAACAGGGTTTATTTTGTAGAAGACGAGGCAAACTGCCAGCCACGTACAAGTATAAACATAATTGTAGAATCATATATAATACCTACATAAGCTGGAATAAAACTTAACGAACCGTAAAGAAAAATCATAAAATGATATTAAATAGTTAAATCCTTTTAAACTCCATAAACGTAAAAATATAAACTGTTACTGCAGATACTAAAAACACAAAACTTTATTGTTTATCCAAAAACTTTACATTATGTTTTTGAGATGAGGAAAACTCACAGTACCGATTTTGGACTTTGATCATAAAACTCGCGGCCACTCTAGGGACTCGAAAGTTACTTACGTACGCATTATTTGCCCCGAAACAGATTGTTACAAATAAAACAGACCTTTGTTTTTTATTGAGTCAAATACTGGAGAAGATATGTCAAACGAAATCTGTGCGGATGCTAAAATAATAAAGGGGCGCGCGTGACTTCTATAATTAATAGAGTAATGCGTAAAGCATTTATTTACAATAGGATTTCCAATATCGACTATACCTTAATTTACCTATATTTAATTTAACAATATTTATTATTAGGGTCTTCTTTATCTAAAAAAACAAACCCCATTTTCCTCTTTGTATCAATAACGTAATAATTTTTATGAGAAGGTTGTGTCCATTAATATCAGCTATTTTTTTAAACGTATGGTTTATGGACACAGAAATATCAATACAATATTTAGAAGTTGCTGAAATATATTTGTAAACATTGACCCGTTGTATCAATCCTTGTAAAGTAACAATTTTGTTCCTTGTTCCTTCTCTAGTGTATTTAACTCAATGCTGTTTTTATACAAATTTGTGTCGCATAAAGAAAAGGAAGCCCACTTAGAATAAAGTGGAAAATGGTGCCGTTTGCGTTAGTTTCTGACAGTTTTCTGTAACATGGCAATTAAAGTGAAGTTAATTACGAGGCTAAGTGAAAACTTCTCCGAGTATAATAATTGCACTCGAATTAGAAATATAAATTAATCATCAGCATCATTTTAATTAAACATTTATTTTTACGTTTACTGTAATTGAATATTGCAGCATATATTTATGTGTATACTATGATATGTAAACTAGTTTTGGTCTACTATTTGCCACTTTTAAATAAAAAATGCAGTCGCAACAAATTGAGTTTTGATCGGGAACACCAAAATGTAAAAAGTTGTTAATTCACTATATTCGCAGTGCCTGCAGTGAACGAACACGAAAAAAAGCAAATACAATTACCGAATACGTGTTAAAGAAACGTTATTTTACATATATGTAGTCTGGCATATGACCGCACTGCACCGATGTTAAGCTAGAATGTGCTCTTTGCATCAGTCGCCTTCACTATGACAGAGCACAGACCTCATAACGGCATACTAAAGTATTATCTATCTTAAACTGAAAAAATACACCTATATAACCCTACTATTTTTAGCCCACGTGCGTTACATAAATCTATATTTAACAATCCATTATACATATTTAACATACACATACCTACAATAACAGTGAATCTATTATACAATAGAATTTCAACTTAAAATCAACATATTATTGTATTCGCGCGAAAGTAAAACAAACGGCATCCGTACTACACAAAATCCACAACACACAGTGAATTTACGAAAAAAAATCATATGTTATTTCTAATGTAAAAACGTAAACACTTTCTTTAATTTTTGTTTTTATTCTTTATTATTACAAAACCGCTAATGTAACCAATTCTTTCAAGTAGTTTCCGAAATGCGACTATTAAACCGCTACTCCCAAAACAGAGTAGGCATAAATTCAGCATCAGTTTACGCGCGCTTATTAAATAAGAATTCGTTTCTGAAAATATAAAGTCAACAATATCAACGCGCTTGTTACATCTGTACACACTCTATCAAATGTACATGTAATTTGTAATAACAATATGGAACTGCGAACGCGTATGTCAATGCATGTTAGAATATAATTTATCGAACAAGCCAGTGCTCTCGGGCTGTTTGCTATGCGGTCGTTCGCCGACTCACCAATTTCCACCCTCCATTGAGTTTAACTTGTTCAACACTGTCCGCCTCTGATCACTTGGTAAACATTTACGAATGGTTTCTCTTGTACTTACCTAAATCAATTCCATGCCGAGATATTGAACTTGACTTTTGATTGCCATAAAACGTTATACTTAAAGTGTTTCTAAACATATTGTTTCGTCTTCATTATAATATAAAGGACATGATCGTATTCAAAACGTTACTATACGTAATAAAACACTATAAATACTTGAATTTGTGAATTTAAACCACGAGATATAAACTATCATATTTAATACATGAAATATTGCAACTCAAATATTAGAATAAAAACCCAAGTTTAAACTCAATAAGTCACAAAAGATCGTAAGCAACACAAATAAACAAAATTGATAGAAAAGTTAAAGTTTCAACGTGCGAGTTGGAATACTTGGCCAGAACACTTCCACATTTCCAAGTAACTTCACTTAGTATTTATCTGGATTTCTTCCGGGCATCTTTTGTATGTTTCATGAATGGTGTCCCGCCCTTCACTCAAACTATACAGACGCCCGACTATTCAGTAAGTTAAATCTTTTAGTAAAGGTGATTTTTCATATGTTATCTATTGAAAGAGATTGTAAGGTTTTTTATGAAAATCTACTTAAATACGCCAAAAGAAATTTATCATAGACATTTTATAAATAATTTTCCAAATATTGACAAACGCGATTTTTTGAACTTGTGTTTATAATATGTATTATTTACTTTGTGTCTATTGTTTTGTCACAACCGGTTCGGAGTTGATCAATTGTAGAATTGTTAGAGATGGGCGGTCGGCGGGCGCTGCGAGCGGATCGATGCGGGTGTAGGCAGGGATGGGGTGGTGTGGTTCCCGACTCGCGTCAAGCTATTTATAGCACTGAAGCCGCTGACCTATTTCGCTGCAGCGCCGCCGAGGAAGGTCACGGATTCAGCCTACTCGTGCTGTCGCGGCGCCATTGTCTCCTTAACCGAGCTGCAGTGCTAATTAAAGTTGATGACTCTTCGCCGCTCGCGCTATTCCACGTTTGTCTTATCTATGAGCTGAATGCATTGGTGACAAAGTTTAAATTATATTTTGTACATATCCGCGTAGTATTAAGTTGTAACCGTTGAAGTTTATCCAAACTCACGTCGTTCGGGGTGCTGAAAACGCCATAAAGTGAAAGTCACGACAGAACTTGAGCGTCGCTTAAAACTTACAAAGTAACCGAAAGTATCACTTAGCTTTGCGTCGTGTAATATCACACTTTCCCCAAACTTTTCCTAGTCTTACTTCTTTATTATCGCATGTACCATTTTTTGCATTAAAATATATTTAAATGCCTGTTAACAGACTTCAAATTTTAATCCCATAAAATAGTTTTACACCGTCAAGTGTAAGTAGGGGAGGAATTTTATAATAGGTAGGCACGCGCGCTTCACGTCACATGGGCGAACGAACGCGGATCACTGGAGCGGCACGTATCTCGTAGCACGTGACGTCACGTCTATCTGCTTAACCTGATAATGTGGCAGCTTCTAGCTTAAAGTATTTAGTGCTGCTTTTGAGCAGAAGGGGACAAGACTTTCGTTTTCAGAATACGCTTTAAAAAAAATTGCTAAAAAATGCTAAAGGTGTTGCAGTTTATTTATCGTAACAAATCAGTGGCGAGTACGCAACCCCGTATAAATTAAAATCAAAGCATCATTGACTTTAATATATTAGTAAAGAATATTACGCTACGGGGGGGTCCAGCCGATGTTTACCGATATAAAATGTTTGTAAATATTGCAAATGTTTTTGCTTTAAGTGAATGATTTCTTTCACAGCAATTTTGTTTGCCATGTCGTCTCTGGTTGGCTTAAGCCTGACAGACTTACCTTGGAATTCTTTCCGAGCTGTGCTGACGGAGGTGACGATGTTTGCGACATGCCCAAGTACGGTAGCAAACAGCAACAGGCCAAACAACAACTGTGCTATCACAAACACATATTCACCTTTACTCCTCGGTCGCGGCAAATCACCTAAGAAAAAATAGTTAATATTCATTTATACATTCGTAAACCCCATGATTAATATTTAAATCGCAATAAAACTAGCAATTTCATTACGAATGTACTTTGCGAATTATATATTTCACGAAAATGTTTCAGAAGTAAAATTCAAAAGGCTTGCTTTTGCACTTGCCAGGGTTTTAAAAACAACATTGAATTAATGTGCTTGCTTTAAAAATCAAATAGAGTTTTAAAAAAATTTCCTTTCATTCGCAAAAGTTGTATAAAAGTTGTATTTATTTTAATATTATATTAAAGTAACGTTAATTTCAATTATACAGATTAATAACTACTAATCATTAAAATACATAACATGGCATTTCTCATTATGATACTACTAGGTACATATACCCATAATTATTCAATTAATTGCAACGCGTCTATATTTATAAACATTATTTTATGTCCTCGATGTTGAGATAACTACGGGCAGGAATAGTACTAATTCGTAGTGTGAATTCAGCTATTAAATAAAATTTGTTTATGAACATGTTATTAATTTATATTAAACAGGTCACCGCTATTAAATATTATTGGTAGAACGGAGAATAACCCGTTCGCTCGCATGAGTGTACTGACAGATCACCTCTCACATATACTATGACGTACAGGTCGAGTGATACAAATCCATCCTTGCGGTTAACAGAGAGAAACTTTTCCGATAAATTCAGACTGTTATTAATATTATATTACTCTATTTTAATTAATATATAAACTAAATTTTACTTAATTTAATTAATTAGAGTTTTGCTACTGAATGTTTTTTGAATCTTTTTCGTGACAAGATTTTAGTTTAGTAGGTATTATTTAATTACAATTTTTTTCTTCATAAAAAATGTTATCTCGACCAGCCCTTAATAAAAGTACATCAAATAATTGATATTTTTGTCGTAATCACTTTCTTTGGCTTCATTTAACCTATTTATTAAATCAAATAGCTTTTCGATTCTAATAACTCAAATTTTAACTCAAAGAAATATAACATTTCAGATTGTTATTTTTATAATAAAATTAGAAATCTATTTTGCTTCTAGATTTCAGCAATAACTTAAATATGTTTTCTCAATGGAGAGAATTTCATGTAAGTGCAGATTTTAATAGGTTCCTCCGCGTAAGGGGCAATTTACACTTATTGCTTTGAACGTTTCGCAACCGTGCACCAGGAATGGTTGTCAATAAAGGAAATGTTTGGGAGACGTAGTCAGCTTTTATTAGCCCCGTAAAAATGCATTATCCGCCGTTAACACTATCATTTTGACCAAATGTGTTTATCTATGTGTATTAGTTAAAGGAAAGCAAAGCGAAAAAGCACTATTAGACGTCTTTAAATCATGTAGTGTCATTGAAATTAAAATTAATATAATGTGCTATAAAGAAATGGTTAACATCATTACCTTAAATACTATTTCAGCTTTAATGTTTTTGAACTTGTTTA